>CM076570.1:1175138828-1175471450 GCA_034641835.2 Pinus albicaulis
ATCGATTATCTTTATCATGTTGGTTCTTCCCCAAATCTTTATAACTTTCTTTGATTTTTACTTATTGAGTAAGAATAAGGGCATATTCTTGTCTATTGAGATGTTTAGACTTCTTCCACCATCCCTACTCTTAAGGAGTGCTGAGCCATCCTTTATATATAAGTAGGAAAGTGATATATGAAAAAGAAAAAGAATATATCTATATCACTAACAATTCTATGATATGGCAGATGGAGGATAGGGGGTCTCATCAACAGCCAACCTACCATGATCATAAGAAAGCAATGAAGTGGCATTTCGATCATGGCCACCACACCAGGGATATGGTCCAATGGAAAATTGAAAAAAAAAAACTAAAAATTCCTTGGAACAGGAGGTCTCATCACGAGCCGGCCTGCCCACTTTTCACTTCTTTCCGGTGAATGGCATTGTGATTTATCTGGTTCCCAAGCCAGCACAATGGCCTCCATTATGACATCAAAGAGCACTTTCCTAGGCATAAATAAAGGATAATGGTTCCAAGGGTGAGAAAGCAACTTTGTCAAGGTTATGGACACTTGTGGGCAACAGAGCTTTGTTGATGGTATTGGAGTCATATTTTTACAAATCAATAGTAATGTTAAACCCTTTTTCCTATATCTCTATCTAAATATCAAATGAAAGTATGATTCCTAAACCCTTGGTTTTGAACCTACTATACATCGAATTCATCATAAATCGATCACATTAGTTTGAGTGGGTAATAAGCGCATTAGTACTTGTGTTCACATCAGTTGTCCCTTTTCCTTATCTCTAAATCATTACAAACATTTCTATATCTATTTATGATTTAATCACATGCATCGATTTCAGTAATGCAATAATTTGATTGATTGTATCATAAGAATGCATGCTTTTTCCTGCTGTACAACTGTTGTGCAGTACTTTCCTCTCTTATTTGACGGTCGAGGGTGACCTATCATCCTCCAGGGGGGCGCGAATGCCTCTTAATCACTGCATGCGGATCAAATCCCTATATTTTTTTACCTGCATGCAAATCAAATCCCTATATTCTAGAGAATAACAAAAACTTAATGATATTATTCCAATTTACCGTGTTGTGTTGTTCCATTACATTACTGTGTATTTGTAAAGAAGTAACAGTGTACAGAGAAGATGGGAGGTCGACCAATTCGTAGCGAGCTGCAAGTGCTAGTTGTTTCTGATGCTGCACGAGAAATTCTGGAAAAAATGGAATGGATTACATACTTCACAAGGCTACAACAACCTCATGAAACAGTAGCTACCGAGTTCTTACAGAATTTGCAGGAAGGATACTCCATGGTTAGAGGAAGACAGATAGCAGTAACAGATGAAATAATTGCAGAGGTGTCTGGTCTACTAGCACAAGGAACCATATGGAATCATAATAAGGTCAGGCTTCAAGAAGCCATGAACATTTTCCAGGAAGAAGGACAGACATTGGTCGTCAAAGGAAAAGGAGTTCAGTCGGCATTGTTGGGAGAACCATGGACAGAATTGGCAAAGGTAGTGCAGGCCTATATAACATGTGATGGAAGGAAATACGTGGTAAGACCTCGCCACCTTAAGTTATTGGCAGTATTAAAACAAAAATGTACTGTAAATTTTCCTGCATTTTTAAATTCCTTACTGCATGATGTTGCCCATAGTATAAGAAAATCTCGGCAAACAGACATGGTGGTAAGCCACCATTGCCTAATCAAATTAATAGTAATTCATAGTCTCGCCCAACAATAGACCAGTTGGGAAGAACTGATATTTTTGATTGATGGAGGATTAGCCTTACCTGCCCCAAAATGAAAGAGAATGGCTAGCTCGGTAGTAGAGCCATCAAAACGTATACATTCCTCCCGTTTAAAAAGAAGTAGGGGAATGATATAAGGCCTTCCGGGTAGCAGTAGCCAGCCCTTGGAATTGCCCAGCTCGGAGGATGAACAACCCCCACAATTGGAAGGAGGGAGTCCCTGTACTGATGAGGATAAAGAAGAAATGAGCCACCACACCAGTGGTGAGAAACAAAGCAGCGCAGGAGAAGGAAATGATGAAGAAGAGGAAATTGAGGAAGGAGAAGGAAGTCCTCATACTAGTGTAGAGGGAGAAATTCGCTACTCCAATGAGGAAGAAGGTAGTTACCATACTTGTGAATAGGACTAAGATAATCACAACAGTGAAAGAGAAGGAGCAGAGCCCCCCGAAAACACCACTGCAATTTCACCACGAAGCCCTTTGCAAGAAGACCAATTGGCCCAAATTTTGGCCAATATGAGTGAATATGTGCAACCCCACAGCCCTCTAGACCTTAATGTTGATATCAACCAATTTCAGGAGCAATCTATTGTCAATAAAGAAACGGATGAGGGAATGTCGGATGAAATAGAAGGAGGAAACCCTAACGAAATAGCAGAATCAACTGGGGTTACTTCCCCTGAGAAGTATGGACATGAAGAGGTGAACACTGAAGCAGTGTTCCAAACTAAAAATTCTCAGGGAACAGTAGAGCCAATTGAGGGTATTACCCTTATAGAATGCAGTCGGGAGCATATGAACACTAAAGAAGTGCCCCAAGAATAAAACAGAGAAGAAAGCCCAACTGAGGGCACAGCTACTGAGGAACAAACCCTCGCTAAGCAATTGGGTTAAGAAAAAGGAACAGTCGTTCCATCAAGAAAAAGGAAGAAAGTACTGAACTTGAAAAACTTTGGAGGGAACGATTGAAGCTTCAGAGGCTAGTGGAACAACTTAGGCAAACCATTAGGGTTCTTAAAATGAAACAAGTGCCCAAACGAACCCCAAAGAAAAGAAGCATAGTCACCAAACGAGCCCCGAAAAAGAGGAAAGTGGCCACTAAAACAAAGCCCAAGTTGTAGAGACTATGGCTGAGCCTAATCATGAAGATATGGAACAGCAGACAGCTATTCCAGATGGAGCAACCTCAAGTGAAAATGCACAAACCTGTAGTCAAAACATTTTTAGTGATCCCACACTAGCCAGACTCCAAGAGGAGTTGGCACAGGCTCGACTAGAAAGGGAAAAACTTGAAGAAGACACTGTTCCTAGAAGAAAATACCAGGAGTTGCAGCAGCAGATGAATATCATCCATGCAGCAGAGGCTGAAGCCTATGAGAAGTGTCGAAAGGCAGAAGAGAAGGCTGAAAAGTTAATGAATAAATTAAAAATAGCCCAGAATCGAATGGATACTCTCTGCTCATTATACACAAATGTTTTACCTTGTAGATGCCCTGGCAAGAATTATACTTTATTTTTATTAGAGAGATATTTATAGTTAAAAATTAAAGCAGTTAGGGCACGAAAATCTATAGAGTTAAACACTATAGATGATTTTGTAACATGCTGCAAACTCTATGGGGTAAAGGTACAACGTCTCCTGTGTGAATTCTATTTGCATAATCTCCTATTGGAAAATGATATTGAGACAAATCCCAGCCCTTTTGTGGGTGACATCCAATACTAAGCATTTATTTCATTTGATGTTAATCATGTAAAATGGCTCAAAGCCTATAATGTTTTTCAAAGGCAGGAAAATGAGTTAGAATTGTGGGTTAGGAGTGAACCTAAACACCCGTTACAATTATGGGCTAGGCAGAAGAATTTGATGACAAGAGAGGCTGTTATCCAAGCATTGGGGCCTGTCCATAAAGCAATTGTCTTGAATGGGATAGAATATTTTCTATCTATTAGAAACCAGGCCTACATAGCAGCTAAGGTCTGATGGGGAATTTCCAATCGGAATATTCAAAATAGAGAGCCATTTAACTATACAAATTTTGGATTAGCTGCAGACCGCTTGGTTCTCTATAGCAACCTCATTTTGAGGGAAGGCCCATTCTGGCTAGGGTGTAGATTTCGAAGCCCCATTGCATGGTATCCTGCTACAGATTATAAATCCATTTATGAAATACCCGAAGGACAGACAGGGCATGTCTTCGAAGCATTAGCTGCAATGCATGGTTTTAGGCCTTTTGATGAAAAACCTTCTCCAACTTATTCTCTAACTAATTTGCATGTAAACTATGTTTTTCATGAGGACATGAAAAAGGGTAAGCAGGGGGGTATGTTGGGCGTTGGAAAATGTATGAATTCACTATGTGTTTTCTCATTCTTTTACTTTAAACATAATTCTTTTTACTTTCGAAAGGTGACTTATTACAAGAACTGTGGTAGAATTGTAAAGACTTATGTTTATTGTAAAATGTAACTAAAAACTGCCTTTTATTGCTAAAAACAGGAATCAGGCGAGGTGAACAGGTATACCGTAGGCGAGGCTAAAGCAAGAGTAACTGATGTTCCTCCAGCATTAGACCAAATCCCACCAAAGAGAAGGAAATCCGAACGCATTGCTAAGAGAAGGCAGGGGACAGCTCGGCTTTAGTCAAAGGAAAGCAAGTGACAGCTAAAGAAAGAAGGGAAGCGAATCTCTCAGGATCCTTCGATCCTGAGGGATTGGTGTTCAAACCTTATCTCGTTCCTTGTCTTGTCCGTCGAGTTGGTTATATAAGGCAACACCTTTAGATATTGTAGGGATTCGAATCATTTGATTAAAACATTCCTGTTGTAATTCTGCATTTTATTGACTCTCGTGATCAGAGAGCGGTCACTGTAAACACTTTTATGTTCAATTAATACAAAGACGCGTTTTATTTCATCACTCAAGCTCAGAAGTAACCCAGCAGTGTTTCACTAATGCTAAGGGCTTGGCCCTGGTGGAATCGTTCTACTGTTTGTATTTCTATCCTTTAATTACTGTTGTGTGATGATTGCGTTTGGTTTCATTGCGATTACAGAGTTAATTGTTGTTGAATTGCTTATTGGATTGTTGTGTGCGCTAATGAATTGCATTGTTGTTCCATTTCAACAAGGATCATGATTTATGTACTATTCATATTATTATCACTTATAAAGCTTTGATGTTCCATATTTAACTCTGTTTGTTGTTCCATTGGATTATTGTTCATTTCGATTGATTACTTAATAACATTAGTTGTCGACAGGTTGGAGTTTAATAGGATTTGTTATTTGATTTGGTTAAGCTCATGTCTGCTGTTTAGATTCATTGGTTAGCCATTGTTGTTCAATTCCAGTTTGTTGTTCATTTCTAATTCATTAGTTTCAAATTGAAGAAATATTGTTTATTTACAGTTTGTTGTGTATGCACATAGATATTTAATTACATATTGTTGTTCATTTCTTGCTTTTAAAAGAAGTTCTTCTTAGTTTATTTTCAACAACAGTTAGTTCAATTTTGATTTCACTTTGATTGCCTAAATAGCAAGACTGTCAACTATAGAGAACATTGGTTATTGCTTCCAAGTTCCCAGTTTGATTGCCTTGTTCCAGTGTGATTTCAGTTGCATCAATTTCTAAAGGAATGAGTTATTGCTACTGTATCATTGATTGATGTTTTGCAGAGTGAGTAGTTAAGTTTCAAGGCATTTGCATTCATGTTATTGTAATTAGATTTCTTTTCAAGCATCCGTTTACTCTTGTATTTAGAATACTATACTACATCTCTCACAGCATTACTCTTAGCTCAATTGCAGTCTATAACAGAGTACACTCTTGAAACAAAAAGTTGTTCCTGGATTGATACTTAATGTAGGATAAATAGGCGTTAAAAAGACACCCTTTTATACCTCAACACTATGTATTACTTCAAAGAGTTATCAAATACCCATGCAGTATTTATATTGCAAATGAGGAGGTGGAACAATCTAGGGTTCAAAATGTTATTAATGACATAGTAAATGCACTCCTATCCTTAAAAACCATGCAAGGCATAAGGTAAGAATTTCTCTCAACTACTTCTCTGTGTAATAAATTTGTCTTTACTTCTTGACGATGAAATAGTTGAAAATCTTGACTTTGCAGCCTTATCTTCATCTTTACATTAACTATTCTAACAGTTTATAATATCTTCTTTAGTGTAATAACTGTTTATTTGTATTTTGAGACATAAAGTAAGTGAAAGGTGTCAATTTTGATTTATCAAGTGAATAATTGCTCTGTGTTTGACTTATCCGAGGCTACTTTAGCCTAAGTTCCCTTGATTTCATCATAAAACCATGTTTTAAGGCCTTTAGCCTTGATCTTCTTTTAATTAATCTGCTTTTAGGCTTTGATTTTGCTTTAAGTCTTTATAAATCACCTTTGCTGACTTTTTATCTTTATCAGATTTCTTTAAACCTTTAATTCTTTGTCTTTAACTGTGTTTTCTTCCTTAATCTACCAATTAAACCTTTAATCTTCTGTTTGCCTCTTTACACCTTGATTTATCCTTGATACTCTGTTTTTATGCCTTTGTTTATTTGTCTCTTAGCTTTAAAACCTTGATTTAGGCTTTAATCCTCTGCTTCTTCACTTTTTGACTGATTTTCTTTGTTTTACTGTGTGCAGGGTTCCCTGTGGTGCGCTGAAGGGTCTTAAAGTTCGGCCAGTGGTCATGAGACCCTGATAAAACCTTTGAATTGAAGAAAAACCCATCCCTTTTGTTTCGGGCCCTCAGATTATCATCCTGAGGCCTCAGTCACAGGATATGGCCGTGGGAGGGATTTTGTATTACATGCCACCATGAAACCTGCAAAATAAACCAAAAATTTAATAAAAACCCTACGTTTTTTGTGGTCAAATACGATCAGAGGCTTCAGGAGTGGCAGAGGAGCAGTGCAGGGGGAGGAGAACTGTGTGGAGGGAGGTGGAATATGTAGGCAGAGGAAGAAATTTCATGGCATAGAGGCAAAACAAATGAATTTTTGAATATTGGCGCGAAGACGGAGGATGGCGATTTTGCGAAACCGCGGGCGTTTTTCACGCAAGGCAATCGTGGTAAGCGGTTTTGCGCGTTACTAACGCGATTCCATACAAATGGTGACGCGTGTCCTTTATGAAACCGTTGGTTTCACGTTGGAAACGCGTGTTAACCCTCGAAGGTGAAATCCATGCGAAATTGAATGTGGACTGTTGGATTTGCGGGTGTAGATCCAATGACCACAGGGGAGCGCAAAAAATGGAAGGTGCTCGGGCAAGGAGGAAAATGGAATCCAGGAGGAAAACGCGGATTGGAAGATGCTTTGCGTAGTGGGTGGTAGGCCCTGGCTGATGTAAGCAGTTTTTTTTGGTAGCGAGAGTGTTAAGAGCGGGGCTTTGAATAGGAAGCTTAGTGAGAACTGTCGGATTTCAAAGATCGACAGCGGGAATAACAGATAAAAGAGTTTGGGAAATGGGGAGGTGTCGACTACCATCCAATCTAATGAGATCGACGGTTAATATTGATTAGGAGAAAGCGTAGTGCGGAGGAATAGAATTATGAAGGGAGGGGGCTAAACAAGGTGGGGGAAAGGTTTTGTGGGAGAAAGGAGAACCGGGGCTAAGGGAAAAGGGGTTGAGGGCGAAGGATTTAAGCGCCTGGTTACGGGGCTTAAGCCATATGGAGAAAAATGCCAAGGGTTTAAGCCCTAAGGGGCTTAAATCCTGTTTGTTAATATTAAAAAGCGGAATAAGTGGGTTTTTGGGTTTTTTAATGTTTCGACAGGCTTTAAAAAGAGGGTTTATAAAAATAAAAAGGGATCGAAGGCTAGCGCCTGGTCACGGCCCTGGGTCTTGTGAAGAAGAGGTGGTTGGGTCTCAAGCCCAAAGGGACTTTAATGTGTTAAAAAATGGTCGGACTAGGCTAAAACATAGGCTTTTTGGCCTTTTTAAAAGCTTCCGATAAGGGAAAAAGAGTTTTTTAAAACCATATAAAGGAGTTATGATGGTTTGGAGGGGTTTTTGATGATTTTAAAGGGTTTTTTAGGGAAAATGGAGGAGAATGAAGAGGAAAAAATGAATTTTTAAACCAAGTATAAGAGTTTTTATAATGGTTTAAGGGGGTTTTTTCAGAGGAAATGAAGAGTTGATAAAGGGAAAATGGGCTATATTCAGAGAGAAATGGACTAATAAAAACAAGGATAAATAGCCTGAAATGAGCTTTCTTCTTTGAAATAGTAGGATAACCTTTTAGGAGACATAGATGAAGATTTTGGTGAACTGACAGACTCAGAATGATGAAGGTAGTGAGATTTATAGAATTCATAATGCTTTTTTGAAATATTATTTCTAGAAATCTAGGATTGGCAATTTAGTCATCTTTGGATAAAGTCAAAATTATGGATGACTAACAGTGGCTCCATTTGGGGAGGACAACTGTCCTTCTAGGTGTTCAGAACCTCAGTTATCAATCTCTGGCTTTTAGCAGACTAGTGCCTCATCCATTGGGCAGATTTCTTCTTTTCTTGCTGATCTTTCTCTAAAAAGGACAACTTTTATCAATCTGCAACATGTAATTTCTTCAAAGAGCATCTCTTCCTACCCAATCCTACTTGTCCTAGCATTTTTCTTCCTTTTTGAGTGCATTTGAACTAGCAAACTCTTTGACATTTTATTTTTGAAAACAGAAATAAACGATCTGATCCTATCCTTATTTCTTCCAAGAGTCCATATTAAACTGTTGAACTCTTTATTTTTCTACCTAAGCTACTATCTGTCAAGATTAAGCTGTTTGACAAATTTTATTCTCTATTTCTAAAGCAGGAAATTTAAACATAGTAAAATCAAGATTAGACTGTCTAATTTGCTATGGTGTTTATGGTTGTATGTACAAGTTGCACATAGACTTTATTTGCAGAAAAATAAAACAAAATTGTGAAGGCTTAAGATCTGAAAATTATAAACATCGTTCTATTCTTTTTCCAGCTCTAGTTTTGATCTATTTAGAGCTATCTTTTTCCTTTTCTTGGTTTAGATTTTGAGCTTGTTAGAACCATTTCCTTTCTATCGTAATATATTCTACTGATAAGCCAAGTCTGAAAAAATCTTATCAATCTGTGCTTTTACTAACCTATCAACATAAATTTAAATTATGTTCAGCCATGATTAGGCTAGATGACTGAACAATATATCATTTTTTAATCAGCAGTGGCACTTAGATTTGCTCACTTTCAGAAAATTCTCTTTTTTGGGTATGGGGCTGTACCTCTTTTGAATCTGCCCTCTTTCCTTCTCCTTTCTTATTGTTTTTTGTATTTTTCAATATTTTTTTTCAACTGAGTTATGTACAATGAATAAAAACTTTGAATTCGGGACTCTTGATAGAAGTAATGCTTGAGCATCCTGCCATTGACAATACCTCCAAATAAATCTTCTCCATTCAGCTCTTGTAGAAGGAATGCATTGTGACCCCTGATGGAATGAATAATGTAGGGACCTTTCCACAAATTTTCAAATTTGCCATGTTTTCCCTTTTCTTCTCTTCTAGAATCCCACTTTAGAACTACATTTCCAACTTGGAAATCATTTTCTTTAGTCCTCTTGTCAAATAATTTCTTGATGCTTTCTTGGATTGTTTGTGTTCTCTTGTACACTTCCTCTCTTGACTGCTGTAAATGAATGGTCTGATTTATCCTTCTTTGCATATCATTTTTCTCAATTTGTACTTCTTGAAGGAGTTTCATGGCTGGAACTCCTAAAGAGGTTGGGAAGACTGCATCTGTGCCATAAACCAGTTGATAGGGGGACATATTTATTGACTTTTTGGTGGTTAATCTATCAGCCCATAAAGCATGAATAAGCTTACTATGCCATGATTTCTGATTCTTCTCCAACAATTTTTTGATAATATTGACAAGGCTCTTGTTGGACGATTCAACTAATCCATTTCCTTGAGGATAGTAGGTAGTGGAATGCCCCAATGTGATATGGTATTTATGCAGAATTCAACCATTATTTTAGACTTGAAAGCAACAACATTATCTGTGATAATTTTTCTAGGACAACAAAATCTATATAGTATATTGGTTTCAAGGAACTTGATAATGACAGAGTCAGTAGCATTCCTAGAAGGTATGGCTTCTATCCACTTGGAAAAATAATTAGTGGCAGTGAGGATCCACTTATGTTGGGCTGATGAAGATGGGTGAATTTCCCCAATGAAGTCCAAACCCCATTGTTGGAAAAGAGCCTCAACACTGATGGGATGTAAGGGTAAAGGTAGGAGTTTTCTCTTGCCATCAAAAATTTGACACTTATGGCAAGACATGACAAGTTTTTGAGTATCTGGGAAAAGTTTGGGTCAATAGTAACCAGATCTGAGGATATTATTTGTTGTGGTCTTCAAGTAGAGATGTCCTCCACATTCTCCCTCATGCATCTCATGCATGATTTTTCCTGCATCAATCTCAAGCAAACATTTAAGCAATATTCCAACAACATTCTTCCAATATAAAACTCCATCTAATATGCAATAATTTAAAGCCTTATGTTTCAAGAATCTAGATTTAGTTTTAGACAGAGAAGGAGGGGTATTCAGATAAAGCAGCACATATATGATATCAGCATACCAAGGTGAATTCACAAAAGTTTCTTCAATAAATGGAGCTGTAAATTCTTCTGTTTCTTCTAAGACATCAACCATATTCATATCTAGTGCTTGGAAGTTTGATTTAGCCATGATTTTTTCTAGTCCCTACCCTTTGATTAGTTTGGTAGGACTGATTTCTAAGTCATATTCTAGAATAATAGCAATCCACTTTCCCCTTTTACCATCAAGGTCTTGACTTAGAATATCCTTGACAACAGTGTGTGGGACAAAAGCAATGATGTGAGAATGTAAGATATATACTCTAAAGTCTTTCAATGATTTTACCAAGGATAAGGCTTGTTTCTCCATGATGTTACACTTGAGGGGAGCATCTCTTAAGGCCCTACTAAAAAATGATATAGGTTTTTCATGCCCCATGTTATTCTTTTGCAATAACACTACAACTATTGTATGTTCAGATGCAAAGGAAAAGACATAAAAATCTTTGGTGAAATCAAGACTTATAAGAACTGGTGTTTGAGTTAAAACTTGTTTTACTAGTTCAAATGAATATTTAGCCTATATTGTCCATTTAACACCTACCTCTTTCTTAAGCATGTTTGTGATATTTTTTAATAGCTCAACAAGGTTGAGGATGAATCTCCTTAAAAAAATTATCTTCCCAATGAAAGATTGTAATTCCTTAAAGTTTCTAGGATGGCTGATTTTCAATATGCCATCAATCCTTCCAGGGTCTACTTTGATTCCCTCTTCAAAAATTATGTGGCCAAGAAGCTTTCCTTCTTGGAGACCAAAGAGTGTCTTTTTGGGATTCAAAGATAAGCCATATTTCCTATATTTCTCAAAAAAATTTCTTAAATGAATTAAGTGTTCTTCATCAGTTTTGGAGAAAAAAGTAATGTCATCAAGGTAAATGATTATAAAATAGCCTATGTCTTCTGAAAAGGCTATATCCATGGCCCTTTGGAATGTGGCCTCTGCATTCATTAGACCAAATGGCATTTTGACATACATGAATGTACCCCAAGGTGTGGTAAAAGAAGTTTTATGTTGGTCACTTGGGAGTACTAATACCTGATTGTAACCTGAGAACCCATCCAATAGTGAAATTCTTTTAGACCCAACCACCCTTTGAAGTATGTGATCCATTTTTGGCAAGGGATAATTTTCCTTTAGGGAGGCTCTATTTAGATTTATGAAATCAATGCAGAGCCTAATCTTCCCAGTATTTTTCCTAACAGATACTAATTTGGAAACCTATTCTAAATACCTGATGGGAACTATGATCCCAACATCATACATCTTCTTAATCTCTTTCTCAACTAAAGGCAATAAAACAGGGTTTATTCTTCTGAGTTTTTATTTGAAATATTTCTGATTTTCCTTAAGAGGAATTTTGTGTTGAATGATGCTGGTATCATATGACTTTAGATCCTTGTATCCCCCTGCAAACACATCCTTAAATTCTTTGAAAAGTTCTATGTTTTGCTGTTTGATATGAGCTGGGAGAGTGTTGGATAGCTTTATCATTTTGGGTTCTGCTAGGCTGCCTATGTTATGTTCTTCTATGTTTGTTTCTATAGGTTCCATTCTTGGTTATTTGGCTACATCATTGAAGTCAAACAACTATTCTAATGGTGCAAGACCTCTTGGAATTGTATCATTTTTACATTGTAAAATTTCCAGGTCTTTTTTATATGTATTGTCAACTATTTCTGCTCTAAAAGGATGTTCAAAATGGCTTATATCAGCAGAAAAGGACAACTTTGTTTCAGAGATTTGTTCTTCATTTAAACAGTTTTCTTCATGGCTTGAAGTAGATGTTGATATGGAAAAGTCATTCTTTGATTGCAGAAAATCATCTATATGTTTGTCTCCTTCAAACACTTGCCAATAATCTTCCTTGTCAGGTATTGCAGGTCTATTTTTTACCTTTATATCAGATTATTCATTTTTTTGTGGTATTTGGAAATTACTAGTAGTAAAGGCAAGTTCATTTGCTAGATGATTTTGAGCCCTTGGGATGAAAATGAGTTCATATTTTTCAAAGGTTTTCAAGAGATCAAGGGCAGCATTTCCATATTCTCTGAGTTTTGGGTTTTTGGTTGAATACTCCCCTTTAATCTGTCTGATAGTTAGCTCAAAATCCCATTGGACTGATATTCTTTTAGCTCCTAAATCTTTGAGTAAGTGTAGGCCAATAAGGAGGGCTTCATATTCAAAAATGTTATTTATGCATGGAAAATCCAGTTATAGGAAAATCCTTTGTTTGTGTTTTGTATCCATACACCAGCCCCTGCACTTAATTTTCTACAAGAGCCATCAAACTTTATTTGCCAAGGTATTTCAATCTCATTTTCTTTTTCTTTGTGTTGTTCAAGGCTGCTAAAGTCTAAACTGTTCTTTTCTTGAGTTGATGGAAGATTTGACTGTTCTGGTAGACTAAATTCTCCTTTGTCTTCCTTTTCTTGTTGGATGATTTCATCTTCATTATATAAGATAAAGGAATCCAAATTTGAATGGATGGAGTAGATAGGAGAATTGTTTGGTCTATCTATGTTGCTCACCATGTATTTCATGTGGGATTCTCTGTATAGTCTTCTAGTTTGGTTAAATACTGGTATGGTGGCATAATGCATGTCCATTTGAAGGCTCCCTTGTAGTTTGGCTCCCCATGATCTAGATAGAAGCATGCCATACTTAGGGGGAATGTCAGCTACTACTATGTCCATTACTAGACTCTTAGCAGGAATTTGTGCCAAGTTGACACACAAATTTTTTATTAGGCCTAAGCATTTGACCCTGCTTGAATCAAAGGAGTATAGGTATTTGTATGGTTTAGTAAGTTCTAAGCCTAGGCTTTCCATTACTACTTTGGGAATAATATTGTGTGAAGCACCTGAGTCTAGCATGGCATTATGCAAGATTTTTTCATGTATATTTAGGCTGACATAGAAGGGAGGGACAACCCCTTCTTGGTAATTTCCTTCAACTTCAGGAAAAAACAATAATTCTGGCTTATCATCTGTCAAGTTTAAAGTATCAGTGTCACTGCATATATTCAAAGCTTTCAAAACTTGGTTTTTATATACATCCTGAGTTACTAGTTTAGCTAAGGGTATGGTGATTTTAATATTGGAAATTTCTCCTTCAAGGCTGAAAGGAACTATTGTTTTTGTCATATTTACATCTGCTTTGTCATTTACAACTCTTTCAACAATTCTGATTTGCTGAACTTTATTTGGATTGCTATTTGGGATAGATTTGTTAGGGCCACTAGCAGAAGTACTAGGGCAGCTTTTTTCAACACTTTGCTGGCTATTTTTGTCTTTATTTAGATTATCTTTCTTGGCCATAATGTTGGTGTTACTGGCTGTCTTCTTAGGCTGATTTTCTGAAGTTTTCTTAACAACAGTACTAATGTTCTTGTCATTAGAAATCTATGGGCTCCCTTTGATTCTAAGATTATATTGTTTGTGTACCTCCATGATTGCATTTTCAAACCCCAGTCTATAATCTTTAGAATCTTCATGGTTGTTTTCAATTTGTTCTAAGGAGAAGAATCCTTGTTCTTCTTCAGTGAGAAAAACATTTGTCTCACTGTCAAATCCTATCAAGTTTACATGATTTTCCTCCAACCTTTCAACTTCCCTTTCTTCTTCTTGATCAACATAGTTTTGTTGAAAGGGAGGCCTAATTTGTTGGTCATTATCTCTTTTCCTATCTTGATTAGGGTCTCTTCCAGGGTTTGGGTTTCTATTTCTGTTTTGAGGTTGTTTTGGTTTTCTCTAGGAGGTATTCTATCATTCAGATTTATCTTTTCAAGCATCCTCTCCATTACTTTCACTAAGTTATCAATTTTAGTATCTGATGATGAGGTTGATGGTATTGTATTTACCATGTATGTAACTCTTTTCTCTACTTTCAACCTAGCTCTTTTCTCAATCAGATTTTCTTCTACACCTAAGGCTCCCCTCTGCATATCTTCTAAAGTTAAGGGATCTCTTTCTCTTAGTTGGTAGGCCATTAAATCCCTCTAGGAATTTAGTTAAGGCTAAGCCTAATGGAGGTTTCATGTCTAGGGGAAGTGCATTATAAACACTATTGAATCTAGTGCAATAATCTTGGACACTTTCCTCAATGTTTCTTTTGAGGTTGGTATATTCTGAAAGGATTTGGAGAGGGTTTTTCCTAAGTTCCCATTTGTTTATGAATGTTTGATATAAAGAAGGGAGATTATTAATGGTGTGAGGAGTTAAGCCTTTAAACCATTTTTTGGCTTCTCCTCCCAAAATTTGAGAAACAATTCTCATCTTAATGGTTTCTTCTTCTATTTCCATGTAATCAAAAGCATCATTCATCTTATCTACATGTTGTTGAGCAGTAATAGGTTCATTTCCAGTGAAATGGGGAATTTTGGATTGATATTCATTGGGTAAGGGAACCAAAGGTAGTGGTAACACAAGTGGAGCATACCATGTTGCCATGATAGGAAATAATGGGGGATTTAGAAGAGGTGGATTTACAAGAGAGAAAGTGGGCTGAAATGGGGTATTTTGAACAGTGGATGTGTGGATAGGAGTAGAAGAAACACTTGGGCCAAAGAACCGATGATGAGTGGATTTGTTATGGAGGGAGCTGGAAACATGAAGAAGATGAGAATCAGGTGGAGTAGAATTAGTAGTTTCGCTAAAGCCGGTATTTCAAATCTCGTGGTTTCAAAGTCGTCTGTTTTAAATCACTTTGAGACTTATTTATGAATAGGTTCTTTGTGTAAGGTAAGTCAAAGTGAGGATCTTTCAAGACTCAGAAGTTTTTTAGGACAAACATCTTGTTCTTTGGGATGGTCTCATCGTAGTTGGTTTTCTAGATCTATAATTATGCCACAAAATCATTTCTACTGTAAGCTATGGTGGGGATTAGGACTTGATGGGACCTATTATGACCCTATGTAAAGCGTATTTTCACTTTTTCAAAATTTAGAGATACCAGGTTTTTAGGACTCGTTTTTCAATATTTTTCCTCTCACAGTTGATCTCTCGTAATAGGGGACTAGGTTTCCTAAACCCTCCTCAAGGCTGGTTAACAAAATCCTAAGGAAATATAGGAGTACCAGGAGGTAGTTAGGCCTACTAGAGCTAGTGGAGTCGCTAGGTGGATACTTTTTAGTTTTTCTCAAGGTAATTCTTTATTTGCCCACCACCAATGGTTTATTTGAAAACCAATTCAAATGTTTTGGGATTTTATGAGTTTTTACATGGTTCTCTAGTTATGAGAGTGTCCTATACCTGATTCAACACTTAGCTAAGGTAGAAACAAACAAAGTCTACTCATGGCTTACTAGAGTTGATTTCCTTCTTAAGGCTTTGATATGATCTCTTAGAATCCTAAGGGTTACTTAGATTGCCACCGATCTTAAAATCCTATCATGATTACCTTTATGCAGGTAGTTCTTCAAGAAGCTATATTTCACTTGAACAATACTTCCAGTGTCTTGTTTAGGGACTTTTACTTCAAAAGGTCCCACCGCATCATCGAATGTTGGGATCCCGTGACTTAGAAGATTGGCATACTAAATGACAAGGCAACACATAAACCAGTCTTTAGAGCTCTAGGATCTAGCCCTCCTAATCTCATAGAGGGATCTTCCTCAATTGTTTGCAAAGTGATAAGGAATTTGTTTGCTTGTAAAAGGTTGATTTTAGGCTAGTTATTGCTTTGATTTTGTTTGTCGATGGGATATGTCGATCTAGGAAGCATAGATACAAGAAAGGGAAATCTTCAAGTCATTGGGAAATGGAGTCAAGTAGATGTTTGTAACAACTTTGTATATGAGAATTAGGGGTATCAAAGGGCAACGAACGGGCTATTGATCTACAAAGTTCTTTCAGTGAAATGTAATGAACATTAAGGGTTTAGAATGAAAGAAAAGTAGAATTAAGGGAAATTTAAGATTCCTTAATTATGTAATTTCAACAAGGACTTAAAACATCATTTTGAACATGAAGAAGTATTTTATAGGCAGGGCTAACCATGACCCTACAAATCACACTTCAGCAAATAAAAAATTTCAAGACAAACTTTCAAAATGAAATCTAGGAGTCGAGGAACGCTCTATTTCCTCAAAGATTTCACTTTCAAGGATAAGAAAACATTCAAGATTCACAATCATTGCATTAATAGAAGAGGTAACTCCTATAAATCAAGACTGGCTATAAAGACCTTAAAAAACAATTATCTCAAGAACAAAGGGTAAGATCAAAACAAATTTTTGGCAGACCGTAAACAATGGTACTTTAAAGGGAGACTTTAGAAACGCTAAGAGGAGTAAGCAAGGAAAAACATAATCCATTTTATAGACCAAATATTTGAACTCGTTTATGAAATATACAAGCTTAAGGGTTGAAAAGCAATTAAATCCACTAATAAACCTTCACAGATAGAAACATGGGGCATGTTAGTGAGTAAACAAAGTCTAAGGTGCTTCTAGGAGACATTTTCTACCTTAAAATTTTACTCTACCTAGCAAGAAATGATGCAAAACATAATTGAAAACAGGAAAAACATTAAAAAATTAGAATACTTCACCAAAAACCAAGCTCGGGGATCTAATTACAGCTTTCTCCATCAACAAACAGTCCAAACATCCATAGGTTCCAGAATATCAAATTTCTTTCAACCAAAGCAGTAACTATGTATTACTTCAAAGAGTTATCAAATGCTCCAAATATAAATGAGTTTAGTATAAGACAAAGGTAATGAGGAGGGGGACTATATAGGTTCTAAAATGTTATTCATGACAGGCACACACTCCTACCCTTGAAAACTATGGAAGGCATAACGTAGGAATGTCTCTCAACTACTTCTCGTTGTAATAAATCTGTCTTTACTTCCCGAGGTTGAAATAGTTGAAAATATTGACTTTGAGGCCTTTTTCTCGGTTTTACATTAACTATCTTTGATGCTTTATAATATCTTCTTTAGTGTAATAACTCACAATTTGCCCCTTGGGATAGAAAGTAGGCTACTAAAAAGGTGCTTTATTTATTAAGTGAATAACTCAGTTTCATTTTATGTTTCCGAGGCTTATCTTTGTTTAAGTGTTAAAACGTTAAAAAGAATTATTTATCCACCCTAATATCACATTAATTTTATCAATTCGAAGCGTATCCTTTCAAGGCAATGCACAAGGCATAGCAGAATAACGATAATCCATCTCAACCAAGGGTTTATAATCAAGGTTCAAAACATTTCCGTGAGATTAAATCAAATACTAAAATTCAAAAAAATCTTAACAAGAAAGAATAATAATAGAAACCATAAATAAAGAAACAATTCACGCACAATACGTATGCAGCACCCGATGAGAAGAGCGGGCCCAAATCTCCGATCGTGGCCGGGTTAGTCATGAAGATGCTTAGAACAACAAAAAAACTAGAAGTACTTTATTAATCTATAAGATATGATTACAATATCCTTTCGGGAGAACTCCCATTTACAGGAGAAATATCCATTTTATACACAATGCGAGAGAATAACAAATCTCCCTAGAACATGGTAATCGCACATTCGAAATGCACATTAGTTGAAATAGCACAAACATCGCATGTCTAGATAATACAAGGGGCCAAGAATAGGCCCCGGAATCGTGACTTAGCCGTGATCTCCTTATAGCCGATAGCGCTCAAATCGTTGCAAACCGCCGGGGAGCGAGACTCTCGTTCTCCAAACTCAGCTCAACCACATATCTTAGTGCCGCAAATAGGTAAGACTCTCGTGACTTTACTTAATTAATTAAAATATTCCAATTAGACAAGTTAGGGGGTATTTAAATCATAAGTTTAGCATATCAAATAGAAGAAACAAAAAATGATAAAAAAGGATGATAAACCGGCTGTAAAGGTAGCCGATTTGCCGCCCAACATCTCCCCAACCAGCCTTCGCATGCCCTCATGCACCGCCTCCGTAGGTCCGGGTTCTGCAAACTAGTGAGTTTCATGAAGCCCGACAAGATCGTACCTCTAAAGCCATCTCTCGTCCTCTTGAACTTAAATCCATATGAAAGGAGAACTCCCTTCCACCAACCGTTGGAACATTGTACGGGGTGTAAAATTCTACAAGCAAACGTCAAATAATAAGATATTGAACCGAAGCCCCATCCATCGAAACTACAAGTTTGAACGCATGCCACATGTATGGGTACTTGGTGAGTACTCGCTAAAGTTGGGTGCCTAAAAGGCTCTCTTCGTTCGGATGTACTGCTTCTGTGACATCATCCACCTTCTCCGACAACAATCAAGGCCTCTTTTTGAAAAAAGCATCAGATTAATACAAAGGTTAAGGCACCATCTTTGTGTCCTCGCATTCTTTCTCTATTCTTCTCAAATTTAAAAGGTATGGTGTTTATTGTACATTTTATCCGACCCTCCCATGTTCTCCTCTTACTATAAATGGCATTGTAGCTCGATTAGACTCAAAAGTGTCACAAGCCTTCAAGCAATGGATTTGATTGAAAGCATAAGAGGTGAGCACCCTCAAATGGATGTCCCATACACATGGGACCGGGTTATAATCTCCGGCCCGTACGTAATAGATACCCATGTAGGTAAAACTCACACACGATGTTGAGTTGGCACATCATGATTCCTCATGATTCCGGTATAATTGCACCATCTTCTACTTCATAACCTAATTCTACTTTTTATAAATTTCCTCTGGTGTGCAGAATAAAAAAAGAAAATGTTCATGCAAAAATAAAGAATAAATGTTGGAAGTAGAGGGACAACATGCCCATCGCCTCTTGCACTAGATTGAACATCTATTCCTTACTTTCATCTTCGCCCTCGCCACTTGTTTTTCCAAACCTGCTCCATCTTGAGCTGTTGCTTCGCATGCCTTAATCTCATAATATCTATGCGCTCCACATATCCGAAGACGGTTGTGGAGGCTCTCTCCCTCGCTTATTTTGATCTCATTCTCATACCGAGCTGCGTAGACTTCCACATCCGTAATTTGACCATTAAGGCATACTTCTCCGGCGTGAAATGATTGTTCAATCGGGTTTGCTCAGCTTCCTCGCTTCAAGCCCTCGACGACTTTGGATTTCTCGGCTCGCCACCAGACGCTGTTTTTTTTTTTTTTGAATCCTATTCACTTCTCCTTCTCAAATCCCTTACTTCCATTTTGAGCCACATTACTTCCTTAAACCTGTTGGTATCTCTCCGTTTGATGGGAAGTATTCACCGTCCACGCAACTCTACCTCTTCTTTCGACCTATGTTTCTTTTGCCTCGATAGCCGGAGGTAAATCCCTCGTGACCGCTCGTCGGGCCAACGGTTGGTCCAACCTCTCCTCTTCTTGTTCTTTCTTCTATTATTTCTTGCTTCACTCTTTTCACGCCTACGTGCTCCATTGGCTCATTTGCCGGACTCGCCCGTTGTCCCTCCTCTTCACCAATGGCCATTCTCTCTCTATCATGTACATTCTCCACCACGGTGACCCTAGTCGTGGTAATGCCATGCATCTAATAGCAAAGGAGAATGTGCTAGCTACGGAGTAACAACAACTTTGGAGTATATGATTTCCGCGTTGTAGCAAAAACTTTGGAGTAACATCGATGTTGTAGCAGCAACTTCGGAGTAACAACATCGGCGTGTAGCAGCAAATTCTAGGGTAACAACATCGACGGTAGCAAAGAATCCCTGAGTAACAACATCGTTGGTGTAGTAGCAACTTCGGAGTAACAACATCATGTAGCAACAACTCTTATAATGTAAAGATCGCTAGTGGCAAAGAACTTCGCAGTAACACTCGCAGTAACAACAACAAAGTAACAATAGTTACCGAGTAACAACGAACTTCGCAGTATCGTAGTTACGAAGTGACAAAAGAGCGTCAGTAGCAATGACGTCGCAAAAAAAAATCTCTATAGGCAAGATCGATGGAGTAAGAGAGCGAATGTTACTTTCCTCCCGCTTGCTATTTCTTATTATTCCCCGCAAAATACAAACAAGTAATAACCACATATTATCATCATTTTTTTTTTTATTTTTTTTTAATATTTTTATTTTTTTTGAGTGAGAGTCTCTTCTATAATAACCATTATATCAACCGAATCTAAAATGGTTTTGATAAAGGCATCTTTTAGAGAGGCCGGACGATGGTATAATTTTAGACAATGTCCATTCACCACAAACGTGGTCTCGATTCTCATCAATTGTAATTAATATAACTCGTTCCATTGTCAGCGACCGCATCCACTTGATATGGTCCCATCCAAAGGAGTGTGAAGCTTACTCTTTGAAATCCCAAATTGGGAGTCATACAAGAATTCCAATCCCCTTCATGAAACACCTGGGTTTTGATGGAATTTATCATGCCATTTCATTCTCTCGTTGAACAACCGCAGTTCTGACACCGCCGACCGACCCCATCTAACTCATTCGCCTGTTCCAATCGGTGTTTCGTGCTTTCCGATAGATCTAAGCCTACTTCTAGAGCTGTTCGAGTGTGCGACTTCTAAATTCTACCAGAAACAAGGTGGATTTCCCATAAACTAATTCAAGGAGAAAACTCCATTGTGTTCCACCATGTTGTTCTATAGTCTACAAAGCTTCCGGGAAGTTTTTAATACTCAACTCGCTACTTCTTCTTTTGTTAATATATTTTCCAATACCTTGTTTGTACTTTCTACTTTCCCATTCTCATTTCGTGGGATGATAGGGTCGTTACCCTATGTTTGACCTTTCATATTTCTGCATCACTTTCTCTATCATATGGGATGTGAACTCTAGATCCTTCATCTAATGGCTACAATTTCTCTAGGAGTCCCATACCGAGCAAAGATTTCTTCAAAAAGGGGAAAGTTTGCTAATACTTGCCTGTTTCTCTCATGACTCGCTCTAGCTTCCACCCATTTAGTTACATAATCAAGACAAACTAGGGGAGGATGTAGACATCATGAGAAGGTGGGTTAAAGGGTCCAATGAAATTGATGGCCTATTTCTCAAATGGTTCAAGGACTATATGGGGGTTGAAGAGAGGCATTTCATCTACTCTCCTAGGTTGTCCCATCCGTTGACAACATCACACCTTCGAATATAATCCCGAGCGTCATGAAAGATGGGAGGGCCAATAATATCCCATCTCAGAAAGACGTTATGACTCCGTCCTTTTGTCCGCAAAATGTCCTCCATAGTCCATCATGTGCAGCCTTTAAGATCTCATAAATATCATCCTTTGCTACACAACACTGGACTGCTAGTCAATCCTCGTATGGAAGTTGATATCCTCGCTTTTGATTCATGAATATCGTACCTGCTGAATGATCTTCCTTTTCCCATAGAAAAGTGATGAGGCACTTTCACCGTAATGTTATTAATTAGAAATATTCCGCATACCACAGAGTGTTAGTAGAAACTACAAAAATATGCTCATCTGGGAAATTATCTTCAATTAGTGTATTCTAAAAAACATATTCTATCCAGATAAGAAATCAGCAACTGCTATCATTGTCTTTCCCTGTTTATCTACTATAGTAATATCAAATTCATGTAGTAGCAACACCATCTTGTAACACGACTGTGGGTAACAAGTTTTTTCATTAAATACCCGATGGTCGCATGATCAATGTGGAAAAAAAGTAGAATACCCGGGTAATATAATGTCGGTCTCTGTTGATGGCATAAACGACAGCAAGGAACTTTTCTCGCCCGTCATCGTGTAGTTTAATTCCGCAGGGGCCAAATTTTTACTAACATAGTAGACCGTACAAGGTACTTTATCCCCAATCGGCCCCAAGATTACACCAATTGTTATTTGGGAAGCATCCGTATGAATGTGGAAAGGTAACGCCCTAATCAACCTTCATAAGAAATCGGGGCACCGCAACTAAATTTTAATTTTGTGAAGGCTATATCGTCAGCCTGTCCGACCACACAAATTTTCAGCTCCTTGTTAGTAATTGAAATAGTGGGTGTAAAAGGCATTTTTTGCAAAATTTTCTATGAAACGCTTTGTATGACTAGCACAACCAATGAAACTACGTACTTGTGTGGGTGTTTTATGTGTTGGAGGCAGAATTACCTTTATTTTTGCCGGGTCCATCCCGATTCCTTCCACTTAAAGCAAATGTCCTGTAACAATTTTTCCATCATCATGGGGCATTTTACCTGCATCTCTAGAGACACGTGCTTGTATACATCTTTCAAGAGCTTTTCTAAATTTTTCAGCTCCCTCTAAGAATGAGTCCCTACATGGAGTGAAGTCATCCATATAAATTTCAACACCACCATCTATCATATCAGAGAAAATTAGACTTTCCGGAATGTTGCAGGGGCATTACATGTGCCAAAAAGGAAGGACCCGTATGAAAATGTTCCCCCAAGGGCATGTGAAAGTGGTCTTGTCCTCAGTCTCTGTGAGTGATATGGATTTGATTATATCCACTAAAACCCATCCGGTAAACGAGAAAATTTATTTCCTACCAATGTGTCTAAAACTTGATTGATAAATGGTAGGGGAAAATGGTCCTTCCGTTGCCTTATTTAACTCTCGATAATCCACGTTGCATCCGCCATTTACCATCCTTCTTAGACCATTACTAATGGTGATAATCATTAAGTATCTAAGATAGGGTAGATAAACCTACATCCAACATTTTCCGAAGCTCTTCTTTCACAATGTTTTTCAATGCAGATTCATCCTTCTTTGAGGTTGCCTTATAGGACTACAATCTTCCTTGATATATATGTGATGGGTACATAAGTTGCGTGATTCCCTTCATGTCCGAATAGTCCTGTGAGAAAGCTTCCTTATGCTTCGAAGAACATCTACCACTATTTTTCCGGGATTCCGATGCACTGATTAATATTCAAAGTTTTCCCCATTTCTATCTCCACTTGAACACTTTCATGAGGTGCATCAACATCTTCCTCTAATTCTTCCGCCGTTTCAATATCTTCCCGAGTTTCATAGCTTAGGATGGATTCTAAGACTAACATTTGACTTAAACGAACAAGGATCATTCATGAAGGAAGTGATCACGTCATCTTTTGATTCCATCTTCAACTCAAGGCCCGCCCGATAGTAAGGACCGATCTCACTTTTTCTATCTCTCTCTCGACCCCTATCATAGATACAACCTTCGTCGTTCGCCGACCTTTTAGGTGCACTTGGTTTTGTGTGGGTATAGTACCAAGTTCTGGTGTTATGCCCATTAGAGATAACCATATTTCCTTAACAACACCCAATATAAGTCATAAAAGAGCGCCCATGGCTCACCAGATCAAGGTGTGACCACCCACTAAAGATTGTGTATGCAATACTAGGAAATCTACAAGGTAATTCCATGCATCTACTAAAAATTTCACGCCCTCTCCAATTTCCTTTGCCAGGCTTGATTGTAGATCGATCTTCTCCAATTCAACACTCGTAGGTGTATGCTTCAAATTTTAAAGGCCTAATGTATGCATGGTTTCGTTGATGATGACATTGATGGCAATGCCTAGGTCTAACAACATTTTGAATCTCTACCCTATTAATTTGTACCGTCAAAACTGGGTTCCCCTTGGATCTCCATATTTCAATCGGTATTGATTTTCCCATCATGAAGCCCGATAATTTTCCCCATAACATGTATAGTGAGGGGTCCTTAGTTTTCTTCGTTAGTAGTTTCTTTGAACAATATTCCCTAAGAGTCTTTACATAAATTATAACATCCTTCATAAATAGAATAAGGAATTTTAACAACAAATTTCCAGAATTTCTCCTAATAAATCAAATTCACCAGGCTTGGTTTACTCATAGTCAATCTCTCGGGTAAGGTGGTTCGCATTGATGTTGTTTGCTGTGGAGGCATCTAGTTTTTAATAGTTTGTTTTGGCTCTCTACTAGTCGGTTGTGCCTCTCTTTATTCATTATAAAGTTGTTCAATGATAACTAGAGGGGTTGACATTAACCGTACGACCTATAGCAACAATTTCATACAGTTCTCAAAGAGAGATAATATACAAAGGTGGTAGGTTAAGAATATCATCTTGATGGGCTCATTTATTATTGGGATGAGGGATTAAAGCCGCATTGGAAGCCGAGGATGGATAGGATCGATTACACGGGAGGCACATTAGGAGGGTAGTTTGAGTTGCTGCAATGGCATCTCGTTGAGTGAAAATTTCAGCGTGAGGCTCCTCACCAAAGTTGGAGCCCATGGTGAGCCATACTAGCTTCGAGGGTTCCATTGTTGCCAGCGTTGGCATCGGTATCACAGCCACATAGGGGGACAAGGCATGGTCTCGAGGATTCATGTTGTATTTATTGAAATATTGAGCGGATCTAGGTACATACCTTGATTTCCTCTATCGTTGGTCGCGTTTGCTCGGCGCCCATAAGGTACAATTGCTCGTGTCCCTCCCCGGCTTCTCCTGAAATGTAAAGCACTTTCAAGCCCTAAGAAGGGAAGGGCATGAGCTTGTTACATGATTAAGCCTGGTGCTGCATGTCACATTTTTCATGGAATTTAATGGGCATTCCCTTTTCGCATGATTATTCTTACACTTCTCGTGCGTGCACATTTCCATGGTCCTATCCTACTCTAATCATGCATTTGCAAAGTGACCATTTGTGTTGAAAGGGGTGACCGAGAATATTTGTCCTTAAGTTGTCTAGCAAGTTCCCGATTTCTACTTTCGTAACAACCCCACCGGATCCTTTACCGAACAGACTTCCACCATTTCTTACAAGCCCCCCTCAAGCACCGGATACACAAATCACAGACACCTTCAAAGGTTTCTTGGAGATGTCTCCCTTTCCCACAATATTCAACAATCTCCATTGAGTCCTCTTGGAAAGGATCGAAGGAGGATAACCTTAAAAATTTCCTTATCCAAATCGTAGTGACCTGACCTCTCAGAAGAGGTATTTAAACCCCTCCACACAATCTTCCGTACTTTCATCTTCCTTTTCGTGTGAACTTGAAAATATACTCCTTGACATTCTGGGATTTGTAGTAATCTTGGTACTTTTCTAGAAATTTTTTTTTCGTATATCATCCTCTGCGGGAAATGGATTTTCCTCCTCCAAGGCCCATAAACCATCGTAGAGCCATCCCTTTAGTGTAGAAGGAAAATATTTAACTTCTAGGCATCTCGTCATGTAATCATACCCCCCAAGACACCATGTCGAACTCAAATAAAAATGTGTCTTAGATCCTCTAAAACAAGCCCATGGAAGTTTGGTAAGGTTTCCAATGGGATAGCTTTTTAGGCACACTAAATCCCAAATTCCTGCAATGGGAAATTTGATAGTGGAGGTTGGGGGAGCCATAAATAACTTCAACACCACTTGGATTTCAACTGTGGTCTCAGGAGAGGATGTGCTTTCTGGACTCCTCATCACCGGGACGCGAGTTACCAGTGGCACTTCCTGCCTTCTTGGTGATACCAATATCCCCTCATTTCTTCTTCTTGTGCCCCGATGGTTCAATCCATCAACTACAACCTTCTTCTTACTAGAGCAATCCAGCCTCCATCGATGTTCTATTTGCAATTCTTTCCTTCGATATTACTAAACACAAGATCCTCTCATTCGGTCGACGATCAATGGCTTCTTCCTACGTCGGAGGACCTTGTTGGACCAAATCATCAAGGATACCATGGCTTGCATCGGGTTGATCCACCGACCGTCCTCGAACTTCACTTCCCAGCTCCCTAGCTCTTGCATTGTGCGAGAAGATTCTTCTCCGACTCCGCCTTTTCTATATTCCATCGAATATAAGTTTTTCTTCCGCGTATCCGGTCTTCTCCCTTTTTGGGGGCTCTCACTCGCCCTCTTATTTGGTTCTTTTGTCATGGCCAAAAATTGATGATGGAAGTTGTCCGTGCATGAACCTACATCGTCTCAATCTGAGCCGTCAAAAAATACCATTCCTTCCCAAGATAAAATAGTTCAAAAGAAAATAAAAATGTTACTAAAAATAAAAATTTAGGGTTTTAGGCCCAGTATAGGCGTTAAAGAACCTCCTCCCTCCCTGGGACAAGAACCAAAATAGCACAACAATCCATGTGAAGACCCAATATTCCCAGATCCGAAGCAGGTGTCAAAAGCTCTCCTCTCCGTGGTAAAAGCTAAGGTTCCCCACAAGAAACATACAAAAGTAAAAAAAAGAAATAACTCCACTCGGGCTCCGGAGCCTGGCATCAAAAGACTTCTCCTTTCCCCAGAGGCATAATATGGCCCTAAATCCAAAAAACAGAAATAACAACCAAAATCAGCCAAGACCAAGGAGAGTGGAGAAAGTTTGATCTCTCCCCAAGATGACAGATTTCCACTCGGTTATTCGAATTCGTGTTTACACCTTGTTAGCCTCTAAATGACAAATTGGCATAGGTAAGAATGATTTATCCACCCTAATCCAACATTAATTTGATTAACCGAGAGTATCTTTCAAGGCACGCGTGTGTATGTAGGAACAAACACATAATCCGTCTCAACCAAGGGTTTATAATCTGTCTAAAACATTGTTGTGAGATTAAATCAAATACCGAACTTAAAAATAATTCCAGCGTAAAGAATAATACTAACAACTACAACAAGAAATAATTCACACAAACGCGTACATAGCACCTAATCAGCAAGAGTGGGCCCAACTCTCTCGATCGTGGTTGCGTTAGCCATGAAGACACTTAGAACATCAAAACCAAAAGTAATTTATTAACTGTAAGATACGATTACAATATCCTTTTTTTCAGAACCCCCATTTAAAGAAACAATATCCATTTTATACACAACGCGAGAGAATAATGCATCTCCCGGAATGTGGTAATCGCGCATTCAAAAATACACACACGCTGAAAACAAGACAAACATTAGATGTGTCTGTGAGAATAAAGGGGCCAAGAATAGGCCCATGGAATCGTGACTCCAGCTACGAAATCTTCCTATAGCTGACCGTTACCAAATCTTTTGCAAACTGCTGGAGTGAGGGTTCCTATTCTCCAAATTGCAGTCAAGCACATATCTTAGTGCTGAAAATAGGTAAGACTCTGTGACTTTACCTCATTAATTAAAATATTCCAATTAGACAAGTTAGGGGTATTTTCCTCATAAGTTTAGCATAGAAAATTTCAGTAATTAAACAAAAAGGATCAAAAAGGATGATAAAAATGGTCAGAAAGGTAGCCAGATTTGGTGACCAACACTAAGTTTTCTTGATTTAATTATAAAAATTCTCTTTAGGCCTAATTTACCTATATTTCATCATTAAAATATGTTTTAAGGCCTGATGATGCTTTTTGGCCTTCATAATGCAACATTGTTGTCTTTTTCCCTTTATACACTGCTTTAAACCTTTAAACTACAAGATTACGTCTTCTAATCTTCAATATTTTACTTTAATCTTCATCTTTTAATCTTTAATCTCCACTGTCTTTCTTTTGTTTTCTTTGTCAGTGTGCAGGTGGCTTTTAGTGCATTGGAGGTTGATTGTATAACCAGTTCTCATAAAACACCGATCAAACCATGAAATTAACCCTGGAAGCTTTTATTCTGTATTATTTGGGCTTCAGAAGTGGTAATATTTGGCCCTGTCCCTTTATGGGCTATGGAAAGGGTTTTCTCCTTTAGAACCGCCATCAAACCCTGCATAAAACAAACAAAACCATTATAAAACCCTGCAATATTATATAGACCACTTGCAGAGATTAGCGGAGGGCGGTTTATGGAGCTATGCAGAGGAAATGAATGCGCAGTAGGGATTTTATAGAGAAAACCATGAAAAATAGGGTTTAAAATTTGATTTATGGCGCGGAAATGAAAAGTGGTTTTGTGAAAAACCAAGGTGGTTTTCATGCGAGGCAATGGTGGTAAGCGGTTTTTCCGCGATCGAATGTGATACACGTCATTGATCGCCACATGTCCCTTATGAAACCA
Organism: Pinus albicaulis; assembly: GCA_034641835.2. Taxonomy (NCBI): domain Eukaryota; kingdom Viridiplantae; phylum Streptophyta; class Pinopsida; order Pinales; family Pinaceae; genus Pinus; species Pinus albicaulis. The sequence continues at coordinate 1,175,167,144 of CM076570.1, forward strand.
CCGATTTCGTGTGGATTTGGGTTGTTAAACCTCGACATGAAAATCCACACAAAACGCGATGTGAACTGTTGGATCTGGAGGTGTAGATCCAACGGTGGGGGAGGAGCGTGATGGGGAAAGTTGCATGGTGGAAGGGAGTTGGTGGAGGCCAGGTGGCAGGAATGGATTGGATGGGAAGCAGGGTAGTGGGTGGTGGGGCTGAGTTGGCGTCAGCTGCTTTGTCGTGGACTGGCTGGGTTGATCTACGGGGTTGAAAGTTTAAGATATTATGGGAGAAATGGTGGTCGTTAGATCATGCAGATCGACGGTGTGGATGCGTCAGATAAATTTCATGGTGCGGTGAGATGGTGGATGGAGGAAAAAAGGAGGTGCCATGATGGTCATCGGATCTAGGCCTAAGGCCTTTGATCTATGGCTAGGATTGCTCTGTGATTTGATAAGTATGGTGGGAAAAAATATAAAGAAAAATGCATTTAGCAAGGGGCGTGGGGTAAAATAAAGGTAAGGGAAGGGGGCTGGAAGGAAAAGGGCAGGAAGGGTTAGGTGGAGGGGAAGGGGATCGAGAGCGGAGAGATAAGGGGTTAGAAGGTAGATGGGAGATGGAAAAGGAGAGGAGCACCAACAACCATCGATATTGGTAGATTGATGATGGGGATCTTATCAGAGGTTGAACATTGGTGGAGGAGAACAAAAAAGTGAAATGAAAAAAAACGAAAATTGCCAATGCCGATGGGGGCTAAAGCCTGGTGCTGGGGCATGGTCCTGTGGAGAGATAAGGTGACCGGGAGCCAAATAAAAGGGGCCAAGGGCTTACACGGAGAGTTTAGGCACTTGGTTCTGGCACTTGGTCTTATGGCGGAGAAAGGAGAAAAAGGCTTAAGCCCTCACGGGCTTAAAGCCTATATACAAAAAGGTCAAAAAAGGTAAAAAACAAAGGTTTTTAAAACCTTTTTGGATGTTCTGATAGGGTAAAAGAAGCATTTTTAAAACCCTAAAAAGGGATTTTTATAGGTTTAAAGGGTTTTTGATGATTTTAAAAGGGTTTTTTAGGGAAAATGGTGGATAATGAAGAGGGAAAAAAGGACTTTTTAGTAGGGAAAAATGATTGTTTGGATAAGTGAAAATGAATGAAAAATGAGCAGATACAGCTTGAAAACAACTTTTTTTTAATATGGTAGGATAACTTGGAGGATTTAAGTGAAAATTTTCAGTGAATTGATAGGCTTAGGATAATGAAGGCTTTGAGATTTCTAGAAATCACGATGTTTCTGCAATATTGTTTCTAGAAATATGGGATTGTCTAATTTAGTCAGATTTGGATAAAGTCAAAATTATGGATGACTAACAGTATCAAAAGGCTACTCCATAGATTTGTGGAAGAAAAGGATACTCCAATATATAATGAAGATTTCTGAGCATAACAAAAAAAATATTTCATTTTTGTATGCAGGAGCAAAATTGTGGATGTTTTTGAGAAAGAGAACCTTTCAAGGGGACGGTGACTTTCCAGAACTTCAATCTTGTCTTGAGAAAGATTAGCTACAAGAGGGGCAGCAAAATAAAGTTGGGAATGCTCCAAAACGTGACTTTGACATCAATCATGTCAAGGAGGAGAGCCATCATATGAAAAATGCATCATTTTATACTTCTACAGTGTTGTCAATGTTGGGAAGCCTAGACCCTTATTGGGAGTCCCAACTCTTGATGGAATATTCTAAGGACCTATTCACATATAAGATTCTTGATGGGCAAGCAATGGATGGAAAGTACAAAGTATTTAATGGAATCATTTATGTTCATTATCAGATCTACTTAACTAAATATTCCAAGCTCAAGAAAAAACTACTTAACACAACCTATGAGGTCTTGCTTTCAAATCCCACTAGTTTCATTAAAACATGTCATGCTATATTAGATGGATTCATGTGGGAAATTTTCAGAGAGGAGATGCACTCTCATATGAGTAAGTGCATGGATCATTTACTGGTTGAGGAGGAACATAGATCTTGGGAAGAGTTATCATTATCACCTCCTTATTTATCGAGTGTGAGAGGGAGCTCATCCATGAGCTACCTTGCTGATTTTAGACAAGTGTATGAAAAAAATTGTATTGTTGAATCTCATGATGTATTCATTATATACTTGTTTCTTCTTAACACTCATGTGCAGGTCTTGGCTCTAAGAGGGGCACTTTTTCTGATGAGCTTCATGAGCCACTTTGGGCCATGAACAATGGTGATGTTGGCCATTCTTTGGGAGGTCTTGGAGAGATGATGTACTCTTCATGGTATGGTTCCTTAACACCAACCATCATACACCTTCTCCAAGCATGCAAGAAGGATGGGGCAGCAAACAAGTGTTGGGGAGAAAACTTGTCATATCATATCCTATGGAAATTAAGAGGAAAATTGTGTTGGTTGCACATGAGGGAACATTGTCCTTCTCCCTTATTATATATTGCAGCTAGCATGATCTTACTTATGATCCCACATGCTGAATATGTTCTTAATTTTTTTGGGAACATGATTGGAGGAGAGACACTTTTTTTGGGTGTGTCTTTAGGGGAAGAAATTCCCCACTTTTTCTGCACTACATGTTCAAAGGGGAGTATGAGAAACTATATGGACACCATTGCATATCACTTGTTTCTTTATGATGTGGACCATATGTTTTGTTGGAGTACTTGGGGCATGCCTCTCATGAGAAATTGGGAGGAGATTTTCTATGAATTACCAAGCTGGAGGGTGATTCATTTTATTTGGATGATAGCATGGAGGAGGGAGACCTCCATTGATGATGAAATTCCCCATGATTTTCATCACTTCTATCTTGAGAAGGCCATGGATCAGCAAGAAGGTTTCCATAACAACCTTCCATTCTTTCATGATGAGAGCCACTGGGTTTATTCACCAAAGGCAAACTTGCACACTTGGGTGGAGCCATTGGGAGATGGAATTTTTGCAGAAATTCTGAAGCAATGGAGGAGACTATGGCATGAGAGGGCCACAAGAGGAAGAGGGGAGAATTTGCAGCACCCTTGCAGTTGCTTGAGGACAAGAAACATGTGGGAGGGGGAGACTATAATATTCCTAATTTAGCTTCAGCTAATAGGAATATTATTTTTTCTTTTGGAATCTAGATGCATGAATAATTGAGCAAGAAGGCTCTTAATTTGCTCAATGTATGAATAGAAATCCTCTCTAATGCGAAAGTGGATCATGGAATAACCAATTCAAGCATCCACATGTGTGAACAAGGTATAAACTATGTGGACAAGGTCAAGTTTGACCAAGTCAACATGATTTATTCACAAAGAAGTGGATTCTAAATAAGGCAAGCTCAATGTGAATAGAGATCAATCCAACTAGATAAAATGAAGGAACCTTGAGTGTGAAAAGGGACAGGGCATGAATAATTAGTCAAGGTTGACCAAGTCAACAAATCTGTCTAGATACATTGCACCATCTTGATGGACAATGCAGTTTTTGTGGAGGAGCCTTTGCATGGAAGCAACCTCATAGTGGGTGGGACCCTTGGTGAGGAAGCTCATCAATTATATAATGAAGGAGATGGAAAGAATATGAGCATATTGGATATTATACTTTCATGAGGTCTGCTTAGACTTCCTACATACTTGGCTGTTTAGCTAAGTTGTTGCACTGTTTAGTGCAAGGGTTTGCCTGGGTGGGGATTCCCTAGTCTTTGTTGGAGATATTGCCAAAGAAATATAAGAGGAGGTTTCTGATCTGAATTTTCAACTACCTGGTGTTGGGCCAAGCATTTAAATTTAGCAAAAACACAGTCCCTTCAGTAAACTACGTTATTTCTTAAGGTGTGCAGTGGAAGGGGTTCAAACCCCATTTTGAGGAGCTAGTTTCCCAAGAGGAGGATAAACCTTTCTTTAGGAAAGCTAGAGGAAGAATCTACAGCCATTTATTTGAATTTTCAGCCATATTATGTAGAGCTTCAGCCATACAGTGTTATTCAGCCACAGATTTGCAACAATTTTCTCTTGTATATCTTTTCTGTCAAGAAACCCTTAACGGGTCTTCTTGAATCTATATAAAAGAGATTTTATCTCTGTTTTTGTACCTAATTGAGTATTATAATAATATTATCAGATGTATTTATCTATTTTCTGAGTTAACCTATATTTAGACTACGCAGTCTCTCAAGCAGTAGCTCCGGCATTTTGCAGTCTTAGGGTTTTGGCAATTTTTAGCTGTCTTAAGCATGGGAGGCCTATTTAACTAGGCTAGAGGCATTTTCTTTTGAAAATATTTTGCATGCATGCCCTATATTTTTCATTTTAAGTGAAACAACAATTATTTTCCACTGTTATAACTCAATATTCAGAAAATAACGTTTTTGAGGCAAAAATAGTTGCTTTTTCCCGCTTGTGAAATGTATAAAGGCATAGTTTGTTGTTGTGATTGATATTATGATGGATATGTGTTCAAACAAACTACATGAGTTGATTAATTTCTTTTCTCCAAATTTTTAATACCTTAAGTTATTCTTATTGTTGTAGAAAATTCCAGATTTGGAACATTACAGCCTCGTTCCAGTTTTAGTATGACTGCGCCTTGGACTGCCCTCTGGTCACCGCCACCCTCACTGTGCACTTTCAGGAGGTGCCATATAGCTCTACTGGCTCTAGTTCAAGAAATCGTCTCAGGAAATCTACCATTTCCCCTTCTCCCCCTTAACAATCCCGGAATTTTGAGGCGTTACCATTCAACATAGGAGCGCATTCTTCCAACAGTGAAGGCAGTGGCATCGACAGTCCACAACATTCAGCAGATGGAAAGAGGGAAGGCAGTGACAGTCCTATGCATTATTCCACTACGCCTAAGCCCAAATTGAGAAATATGAGGATACATCGGATGACTACAGGTGTCTCATCATCGAAGAGCCTCCACCTCGGCCTCATGAGAAGTAGCATTCCATGCAGCCTCAGAATCAAGAGGTTACCTCTCTCTGTGTTGTTTCACCTTTCAAATATCATATTTTTTTCTGAACTATATGATAATCTCTTGGTTATTTTTTGTTAATGCTAGTTTCCCTATTTAGGGCAGCAATTTTTGGACCAGTTTCCCCAACTAGGGCAGTCATGTTTTTATTTTTCTGAACTCTGCTCCCTGCGGAATTGGCTAGCATAGAAAATTCAGAGGACAGCTTCTAAATGTATATTATGTGAAATATAATAGAATATTTTTATTTAGAAAAAAAAAATGGTGTTGCTCCACAAAAACCAACACCCTCAAATCTTCACGAAGTGTTGCTCCACAAGAACCAACCTTGCCCAAAGCCACGATGCCATAAAATCTATAAATTAGAAAAGTACTTGTTTGCATGAGGAAATGAAAATCCACAGGCACGGGGGGATGTTGGGCCTTAAAAATTCCCATGTTTTCATCTTTCAATATCACCATTCATACCCTAAAACCCTATGTTTTTAGCTCGTCACATACCCTAACTCTATAAGTTGCTTCCAAATACATATTTTACACTCTATGTTGGTTATCATTATCTTTCTTATTTTTTATATGATTAAATATGATATTTTCATGACTTACTAATGACAATTTCTCTAATTTCATTTGTCAAAGATTTCCATTGCCGAAATTCTTCACAAGGCAGTTAAAATAGTTACTACGGAGTTAAGTACGAAATTGTTGTAGATGAAAATATACATTTTGTGATAAAATAGGGAAGAATCATGAAATTTTGGCACACGGGTTGTTTTTAGAGTACACTTATTCATGTAACCCAGAAACATTTTGGAAAAAATCGTTACCAAGAAGGATTTATGGTCGGGGGAATATTCCAATGTAAATGTAATCATGTTGAATGTGAACGGCTTGGCCAATTCATATTTAGTTGTGCACGCCTTGTTGAGCTAAATAGGGAAATAATTCCTCCAATTTCTCCATGCTCAGAAAAAGCTAACCATGACCCTTCTTAAGAATTTTCTAGAATATATCATATGGCTTACTTTAGCCTTGAGGTTGTATTCGCTTTGTTTAGTTATATTGGTTGTGCATTAGCTGCATTATAAAAATCCTGATGCTCTACAATACGAAAAAAAAAGCAAGCATATGAACAATGGAATCCTGGTGTGGTAGAGAAGGAGGATTGATAGATGGCAGTGGGAAGTACGAAGAAGATGTAATCTTTCTTATGTTATGAATACTATGTAGACTTTGATGCGTTTGATGTTAAAATTCATGTTTTGCTGAACTATAACACATAATTTAGATTCCATACTTAAAGTTTTGGAAGTGACTTTTGATTTTAATTTTTAAGCGATTTGAGTTAATATGGGATTTCTCTAGGAGTGGCAAGGGCCCACCACAACTAGAAAAAAGTTCTTTATCCTATTTAGATCATAGGATTTACATTCGAAGTGTGAATTTCATCGAGATATTGTTGTGTTAAATCTAGTGTCATTCTGTAATTAAAACTGTCTTGTATATTTAATATTAAAAATTCGAGAATTCATTCAATTAGAAGTCTTCTTTTTTTTTAGTACGATTATCTTGTAGTATTATGTTTGTGTAAGAATGCTTAGAAACAATAGAACATGATATTGATTGTGTTAATTATTAATTAGACTTGTAGTGTTGCTTCGAGCCATTGGCATAATAAAACCATGATTTAATTGAGGATTGAAGTCCCAATCCTTTTGGATGTTTTGATATTGTGGTATGGAATATCGATTTATATATTATATTGCTTAACTTCTTATTAACATTTTCATGATTGAAATTCCTATTGATTCATTGCATGCGTTCCGAGACTAGGTTTGGAGAAATTATATAATTATGCATTCTATACTTATGCAAAGTCATTATTTACATAAATAGAATGATTTTGTACTTAACAGGTCCTATCATATCATGTTTATATAAATGGCTAGAAAATCAGTTTGATTTCCAACAAATTATAATATCCCAAAAGGGAGAATGCGGTAATACTAAAACAAAATGTAAGAAATGAAGCAAAGTGAACAATAAATCAAAACACGCAACAGAATGCACTGAAATAGTTGATCCATTTTATTATATGGAGATGGATAAACCAATACAATAGTGCTCAAAATATGAGACACCCAAGCCAAAGAGATGGCCTAGAATGACCCTGAAATGATCCCATGACAGGGATGTAATATTCCCAAAATTTAGACCTCATCTAAATGGAATATTATAGTTGATTTTATCTGTAGATAAATAAATAAATGGAAGGGAGGTCCATTGAAAAGAAGAATAAAATTCCTCATGTGAAAAGAGGAAGAATAAGCAACTAAAAGGAGCACATTTGGGTGTTAACAAGGAAGGTACCATGTTGATTAAGTCATCTTTGACCAAGACAACACATGCTGTCTAGATACATTGCATCTCCTTGATGAACAACACTAATTTGGTGGAGGACAACTTGCATGAGCTTGGAGGCAAATGTGGATGGGACCCAATGAGGAGAGGTTCACTTTCTATATATGAAGAGGATGGAAGCCTTTGCCATTCATGTTGTGATATATTATTATTTGGTCTATTTAGACTGTTGGCTTCCTCTTACTATTTAGCAAGGTTGCAGTGCTCTTGAGCACTAGGTGTTCCCGAGTGGGAATCCCACCTATTCCCTTGACAGGACTCTTGGGAGAGTATTGTATTGACTTGTTCCACATCCAGGATTGAGGCCAAGTAGCAATATTCAGCCACAATGTTATTTCTGTAGCAATGTGATGCTGTGTTGCAAGGTGTTGCAGTGGACGATTGATTATTTCACTCCCAGGTCTATTTATCAGTAGAAGGTACCTTCCTTCTCTTGAGAGATCAGAAAAGGAGATTTATGAGTTTATTTCCTATCTTGCCAGTAGGCCAAAGAATCTTTTCTCTTCTACAACACAGTCCCTTGCAGGAACTGCGTCCTTTTTCAGAGAGTTGTTGCAGTGGGGTTTTAACCCTTGCTATAGAGCTAGTTTCCCAGGGAAAGGGCCAACCCTTCTCCCAGAAATATGGAGGAAGGGATATTTATCCCTCTTTGTATTATTCAGCCACATTCATGTCATGTTGTGGTGAGACTTCGTTATTTCTGAGCTGAATAGTTCAGATCTACTCTTTTTGTATATGTGTCTCAAGAAACCATTATCGAGTTATCTCTATAATACAATAAGGAGGTTACATATCTATTTTCTTAGCATATTGTGACATATATCTCCAAATATATGTTTTTATATTGTAATTTCTCAAAAACCATCATGGATTAATGTTGTACATGCTTCAGTATTTTCTGCATAATCAAATGTCATGGGATTTGGGTATTGCTAAGACATTGTAAGGCCGAGAGACCTATTTAACATATCAAAAGGGATTTCTTTCTTATCCCCTTTTGTATGTGAGGTCCTTAGTCTATATGATAAGGGAAAAAACCATTATTTCCCATGGTTATAACACAGTTACCTGGGAATAACTTTTTGGGGGTCTATTTTGTTGCTTTTCCCCACTAGGAGATAATGTATAAAGGCATTCTTTTGTTGATATGTTCATAATCTGATGGAAGGGTGTTCAAGACACATTTCATGAGATACTTTTCTACAGTACTCCATTTGTGCTCATGTATTTTTGTAGCTCCACATTTAGAATATCTTAAAATGTTCCCAATAGTGTAGTTTTTCCCTATTTTGGGATATTACAGTGGTATCAAAGATTCTTTCTTGGCACATCCTGTGGATTTTAGCCATTATGCCACAAATAGAAGGGGAGATGTACAAAAAATAAAGGAATCCATTATGTGGAGGAAATAAGGAAGATAGGCTTATAAAGCTGCTTCTAAGTACAAAACTTTTCAGAAGATCTGAAAAGAATAGGGATGGAGATGAGAACTCCAGAAGATTTTGGATCTAGAGCTAGATCTAGGTTTGCACATGGTGAGTGTGAGCATGCAGCTACACTCCATGATGCACAGCGCAGTCAAATTTCTGGGTCTATCAGGAGATGGATGAAAGGAGGAAGAATTCCTAAGAGGAAAACTCTTAGTGATTTGTTGCCGGAACCTCTATCTCATATGCCTAAACAAGAGGACATGGGGATCACTTTTTCACAAGAGGATCCAATTATTGGAGGATTTCCCATACACATTGATGAATATGAGGGAAAAAATGTTGTCACATCTAAAGCACATCCAATGCCTCATGTAGAGGGAGGAGGAGCACATGCTCCGACAGGAGGGATTCTTGTATCCTTGCAAGAAGTTCCCCAAAATCTCATACATGGAGGTCCAATCATAATAACTGAGCAACATGATTGTGCAGTATTGTAGCTAGAAGGAGGAGGTAGGAAGGAAGAGCAGCATCACCTGATGAGAGGCACACACCCTTCTCTATTTCAGGAAGCTAATGCAAAGAGGAGGCAGATTGTACTACGCTGTGAGGGAAAGGGCTAGGTTACCCAACCATATGTACAGTCCACTCTTGACATTGATGTGTCACTACATGGATGCATTCCACTTGGGAGGCCACCAGATCTAGCAGTGATGAAAGACATCTTGCCTTTGATTTCACCACTCTTATATTTTGGAGGAGAACTTTGGCATGGGGAATGTCAAATTATTAGGCAACAACATGAGGAGAGCTTCACATGCCAAATCACCAGCGTTGTCTCTTAGGAGGATTGATACTTATTGGAGATCTCAGCTGCTAGTAGAGTACTCCAAGGATTTTGGTGCATGCATGATTCTCGATGACCCAAATAGAGATGATGAGTATATGGTGGATGATATGGTCATCTATTCTTATGGCAGAGTCTTCTTGACTAGAGCTTTTAAGCTCAAGGAGAAGCTGCTACATGCAGCACACGAGGACTTATTTTCCATACATTTTGATGCATATCTTTCCTTGGCAGAGGATTTCATTTGGGAGGGCATTGAACATGAAATATTTTAGCATATGGAGAGATGCATAGCCCGGATGGTGATAGAGAGGATGTACCTTCTTACTCATTGGTAGTGACGGAGCATTTTTAGTTGAGCCATTTCAGCTCAAGGACCAAGGTACATGGTAGAGGAGGTATACATTTGCATTATGATTTTCCTTTCTCTACTTTATATGAGAAACATATTGTACCAAGGAGGATCATTCCTTCTTGCATATTGTATAAAAATGTACTTGCAGCCTTTTGTAGCATTGAGTTTGGCTATCTCATTGGTGGTTTGTGGGAGAAGCCACATGATTTTTGGTGTGCACCATTGACACCACTTTGTACTTTCATGATGCTATCTTGTAAAATGATTGTGGCCACAAGCAAGTGGTTGGAAAAGAACTTGTTATTGTTTGGTTTGATGCAGGCAAAGGATGCACTGCGCTGGTTCCATGAGAGAAACTATGATCCACTTTTTGGTTGTCATGGGATAGCTTGTTCTCAATTGCTTTTGCTTCCATATATTGCTAACGTTTCTATGTTCAAAGAATGTTTTATGGGAGAGTAGGATATGTGATGAAGATGCCCATTGGGAGTATTATTCTCCCTACTCTTCATGTTATATGTTTTAGGAGGAGCAATGGGAAAACCATGATTGCCACAACTCAACTCTTTCATTCATATGGAGTGAGCCATTTGAAGAACTTGAGTAGGCTCTTCATGGATGAATTATGTGATGGGGTAGCTTGGGCCATACTTGGAGGCCATATTTTTTCAGCCCAAGGACATAAAAAATCCCATACTTATCATAAATGGAGAGAGAAACAAATGAAGGGAGGAAATATAATCTCTCAATGCAGCCCCACTACATTGTACAAACAAGGGGTTGATAATTGTTTCATTTGGATGATAGCATGGGTGATGGAATCAATCATTGGGAATGAGATTCTCCATGTTGGTCATCACTCCCACCTTGAGGAGGCCATTGAACAACAAGGAGATTTCCACTTGCACCCTCCACCTTCTCATGTTCTTACACACTTGGGAGGATTTGTTGCTAAGCTATGGTGGGGTATACTGATGAGGAGGACACAAGAAGAAGGAAGGAGAAATTTTGCTCCACCTTTGCAGTTGCTTGAGGACAAGCAACATTTTGGAGGGGGGGGACTGTAATATTCCCAAAATTTAGACCTCATCTAAATGGAATATTATAGTTGATTTTATCAGTAGATAAATAAATAAATAAGTGGGTAGGGATTCCCACTGTAAAGAAGAATAACATTCCTCATGTGAAAAGAGGAAGAATAAGTAGCTAAAAGGAGCACATTTAGGTGTGAACAAGGAAGGTACCATGTTGATTCATTCATCTTTGACCAAGTCAACATATGTTGTCCAAATACATTGCATCTCCTTGATGAACAATGCAGATTTGGTGGAGGACAACTTGCATGATCTTGGAGGCAAATGTGGATGGGACCCAATGAGGAGAGGTTCACTTTCTATATATGAAGAGGATGGAAGCCTTTTCCATTCATGTTGGGATATATTATTATTTGGTATATTTAGACTTTTGGCTTCCTCTTTCTATTTAGCAGGGTTGCAGTGCTCTTGAGCACCGGGTGTTCCCGAGCGGGAATCCCACCTCTTCCCTTCAGAGGCCTCTTGGGAGGGTATTGTATTGAATTTTTCCACATCCAGGCTTGAGACCAAGTAGAAATATTCAACCACATCGTTATTTCTGTAGCAGTGTGATGCTGTGTTGTAGGGTGTTGTAGTGGAAGATTGATTATTCCACTCCCGGGTCTATTTATCAGTAGAAGGTACCTTCCTTCTCTTGAGAGATCAGCAAAGGAGATTTATGAGCTTATTTCCTATCTTGGTAGTAGGCCAAGGCACCTCTCCCCTTCTACATTGCAGTCACTTGCAGGAACTACGTTCTTTTACAGGGAGTTGCTGCAGTGGGGTTTTAACCCTTGTTTTGGAGCTAGTTTCCTAGGGAAACGGCCAACCCTTCTCCCGGAAAGATAGAGGAAGGGATATTTATCCCTATTTTTATTATTCAGCCACATTCATGTCATTTTTCATTGAGACTACGTTATTTTTGAGCTGAATAGATCAGTTCTGCTCTTTTTGTATATGTGTCTCAGAAACCCTTGCCGGGTTATCTCTATAATACAATAAGGAGGTCAGATCTCTGTTTTCTTAGCATATTGTGCCATCTCTATCTAGATCTATGTTTTTATATTTTAATTTTGTAGAAAAACTCATCGATTAACATTGTACATGCTTTAGCATTTTTTGCATAATCAAATGTCATGGGATTTGGGTATTGCTAAGACATTATAAGGTCGGGAGACCTGTTTAACATATCAAAAGTGATTTATTTATGATCCCCTTTTGTATGTGAGGTCCTTAGTCTATATGATAAGGGATAAAATCATTATTTCCCCTAGTTATAACACGGTTATCTGGGAATAACGTTTTGGGGGTCTATTTTGCTGCTTTTCCCCACTAGGAGATCATGTATAAAGGCATTCTTTTGTTGATATGTTCATAATATGATGGAAGGGTGTTGAAGACACATTTCATGAGATACTTTACTGTAGTACTCCATTTGTGCTCATGTATTGTTGTAGCTCCACATTTGGAATATCTTAAGATATTCCGAATAGTGTAGTTTTTACCTATTTTAGAATATTACAAGGGACTCGTAACTGCTCAACTGCTGGAAGGAAAAATACATCGTCCCTATTGCAACTACTAGGACTACAACTACCAGAAGAATATAAAGTTAGATATAGGCAATTTCGGAGCTTCGATGATGCTGAAAATAGAGATCCGAGCTCTATGATAGATACCCAAGATAACCCAGAAAGGATTTCTCATATCAATTAATCTAAGAAAATCACCCTCTTAGGGCTTATACTATGTTGTTTCTGTCTATGCAGATTTGCTGCATGAATTGAGGATATGATGGTTGTAATGATGTGCAATAAGCTCTATGCAAGAAGGATTGATCCCTTCACTAGATCGTTGGGCTAAAATCTCAAGATCTATCTCCTCCAATCTCCTTCACTGAAAATAGTTGTTGAATGATCAACAACTTTATAAAACTATGCTGTAAAGGAGGGAGGCTCAATAGCTTACTGCTAGATATGTCAAATCATCTCCGGAATGATGGACAAAATGAATACAATGTGAGGAGATGATCCCTCACAGGAACTTTACTATTCCAATTATCTTGTGAAAAATTGGGAATATTACACAAATTCATTAACTACCATCGAATCTAGCATTTGATCCAAGTGTGGCATGCGTTGTCATCTTTTCCTAAATGCAATGAATTCATTTAACTTGTAAATAATTTGGAGTTTATTCGTTACAATTCGAATTAAGGAGTTGAGTTATATTGTGAGCTTGTGTGTAAGTTTGAAGAGTTACAATTAGCATTTCCATATTGTGTTTTCAAGTGTTGTGTGTGAATGTTTCTTTATTGGTATTCATAGGGTAGAATAGTGTGATTAGAAGCCAGAAATTACAATAGCATTTGCAGTGAGTTTGTTATTAAGTTATTTACATTGGTTTAGTTAAATAGCATGATTGAAATGGTTTTGTTCTAATTAAAATTATAGTAATTTCATTTATGAAAATTTAGTTAGTGATTTCATTATGATTTACATCACAGTAATTTAGTTAATGATTCAATTAATAGCATAATAACATTATTTTTATTGAGTATTTTACAAATGATTTGATTGGATTGTGTGATCTAGTGAAGTAGAATAGAGTATTTTTTGGACCTAGTGTGATTTAATTCAAGCATTTCCAATATGGTTAATTCAAGCATTTCTGGTGTGATTTAATTCAAGTTATTAAAATAAAATTTCCATTGTGATTTAATTCTAGTCATTAGAATATCATAGGGTAATTTAGAATTAGTTCAATTTCCAAAATAGTAGCATACATTTGTTTTTATAAGCAGTGTGACATCAATTCAATTTCGTTTATAAATTTAGGGAATTTCATTAAGATTTCATTTTTTCTTTACAAGACCATTATTAAGGAAACTTATATACTTTGACCATTAATCTGAGCCAAAAATGAAGTACAAATCTACGAGTCCCAGATTGACAATTAAATATTGAGAGGTTTAATTGCTAATTAAAACTCTCAAAAATCCCTGTGGGCACAGTAAAAAATGCTGAGAGGTTTTTCAAGACAGTGGATAGATGGTGAAAAAATTCATATTATATAAGTATTTGACCTCTTGCCCAATGAATAATGTAGAAGGCGTGTATGTTTTCTATCCCTACCCACATTTTAAAGTTAGATACAAATTGTATTCTAGTTTCATTCTAAATTAGAATAAGGTTACGAATTTTCCTAGTAGGAATAGTTTTAGTGGTAACAATTTGCAATAAAATACCACAAGAGGAAGTATATTTGATCCTAATGGTCCATGATTCAAACATGTGCTCTTCACATACGAGTTCAAAATATGGATAGTTTCATCTTATAAAGACTAGTAATAAGGATCTATATATAAAGATAACACAAGGATTTGCAAACTTCAAACATGTGAAACAATTGGACATCATCAACTTGGAATGGAAAGATCAGTCTCAAGAAGTAGTAGTATGCAACTAGGATATGGAGTACTAGTACCCAATAATTTTTAGTTATTTACGTCCAATGGAGATGCCTACTTATTTTTCTTTTTCTTGGAAAGGTTTACACTCTAAACTGAAAAACATGACAATTAGGTTTAATGGATATCTCCTTGACATAAAACAAGTTGGAAATCCTACCATATATTGAACTACTCTATGGCTTTGTGTATTTAAAATTGTTAATGTAGACCAACCTCATGTGTGTAAATTTTTGTATACAAGATGGATTCATAGTGAAGGAAATGAAGGTATTAAACAACAAGGTGAAGCACTAATCTGTATCATTTTTGTGGTACCTTCTCCTTTCTCCGCAAATAATTATTTATAATATAATTTCAAGAGTGAATGAGGCTACAAATTAATCTCAATCACCAAGCATCAATTAACAAAGGTATAGATAGAAAATTTCAAAGAGAAATGTGTCCCTGACATAATTGGATATGATGTCCCACTAGTGGATATGTTTATTTCACTCACTTTCATTGATACAAACCCACTAGAACAAGATGGCTATGGTGTCCTAACAAGCCAAAATTTCGTAAGGGTTAAATTAGAACAACCACATATATTCTCAGATAGTAGAAGAGGACAATGTCTAGAAGTGACAAAGGTTCTCACATATAAGCATTCAGACTTTGATGTCTCCTTGTTTTGCATGATGACTCAACAAATAGGCAAGGGGGATTTCAAAATGAGAGTGATAGGTAACATGCTACAATAATTTTGTTAGCAATAGTATAGAGATGAATAAGCTCCCTTAAGTAGTAAATTGATGGCTTGCCTTTTCTTGATGGAGGGAAATTTTGTGTATGGCCTTTTGTTGATATGGAGATATTCCTTAAATGTACATGATGAGACTTTGAGGCTATAATGCCCTCCCAAGAAGAGCACATGTCCCCATGTAGGAGCTTGATGCTAAACACCATTTTGTATAACTATTGTACATATGATCTTCACCATATTTTTAAAGAAATTTCTAAGATGACATGGTTTTAAATTTGGTAGAATTTGGCATCATGGAATTTTGTTCTTGAGTGGTTAAATTTATTGTCAATGCCTCAAAAATACATATTATTGATGAAAAATCCAACAATATAATTTTAAAGAGAATGGGTGCCAGTTATTTACAAATAATTTTCAATATTAAGGATAGTACTGGTGACAATTATAGACCCATCCCAATAGACATATAAATAGTATTTATTTTGTTTGCAACATTAGGACATGGTGTTTGAAGCTACTTGTGAAAAAATGGAATTGTTGATCAACTACTTTCATTTTTTTCATATAATACCTTTGTCAAATTCACCAAGAATAGGTGCTCAAGATGTTGGTTAGAGTGGTGTCCTTACTATTAGTGTCAATATTTGTAGCCTTCCTCCAGTGATCAAACATGCTCTTACAAAGTGATTTTAAGGTGTCAAGGTCAAATTTTGTCATTTCAGTGAGTCTTCAAGTAAAATTTGGTCACTAGGTATTAGGTCTAGGGTTTGTTTTCACTCTTTTCAAAGTTGTCCAAATTTCGGTCCATGTCACCATTCAGTTGAGCATACCATCATTCAGAGGGTTTTCATCATCATGTCAAGTTCTACTGGGTCATTTTACACCATGTTCATGCTTCAGTTGTGCCTACGTAAGGTTCATTTCCCTCTCCTAGGGTTTTGAAGGTAATTTCTCTTGGATGGTCAAATCATTAGCAATACTTGTATCCTGATGTTAATACACCTTCCCCTATCCTTAATTTACTTTATTAAACACTTCCCATCACTGAGATCCCCCAAATTCCTCATTTTCGCACAAACCCTAGTTTCTTGCTACAACTTGGCAATTTTCTAGGCTAGACCTATGTTTTTCCCGTTGGGACCCCTTCCCCTCACTCAATCTCTGAAATTCCACTTTCCCTTGCTTCCTAACATCCCTCCCTACTTCCAAAAATTTTCTCAAGAATTTAGAAGCCCCTTATCCCCTTCCTTTCACTTCATTTCGACAAATCCTTTGTTCCACACATCGGGATAGGTTTTACTCCAATGATTTTTCTCAGAAATAAAATATTAAATTGGGAAAAATGAGAGATTTTTTTGTACAAAATAGGACAAGGAAGAAAAACCTCCTTCAATTTTTACACAGGTGTCATGGTTTTAGAGAAATGTCAAAAATACAGTTGCCTCAGGAGAATTGATGCACCACTGAAGTGACCTTGGGAAAAGCAATATTTCTCCTAGCTTGGTTGGCCAAATGACTTTCTTGATGAGTCAAATGATAAATCGACACAACAATATTTAGAAATGAGCTATCATGAGCTCAATTTGGAGTTGCAGAAGACCTTCAAAAGTTGACTGCAACTGCACTCTGCCTTGAGGCAGCCTCATTTTTCACATTTTGACCAGTCTTGGGAGATTTGATTTTTGACAGGGAAAATGAAATCCAAATTGAAAAATTCCAGTTGGGTTGGAAAATATACTCAATACTCTTTCAAATGCGCTATCCCACGCCCAATTCAGACACTGGGAAGGTCTCCAAAAGTCTCCTGTAAAAGGGCGCAACACGTTGGGCTTGTGGCGCGACGCATAGAGCTGCAAGCCCAATTTCACCATAAAGTTCTCCAAAATTTCCAAATGTGCTCAAATATTTGGTGTGCAAGTAAGTTAAGAGTTTTTGCATTGCAAGTGAAGAGTTTTTCTCAGAATTTATGGTGGTTTAGTGTGCAAAAGCTCATCATTCAGTTAAAAAGAAAAAAGGAAGAAAAACAGAGTTTTTTAAATGTCAAATTTCAAACATTGCAAAGTGGGTTTTTCAAAAGAAAAATCAAAATCCTTGGTATACATATCATTTTTATGTTTCAAGACTCCATTTGAATGCCAAGGGAATAATAGTGAGTGACAGATAACCCATGAGGAGTGAAGAAAGTAATTGGAGGGAAAACTGTGTGAATTTTCCTTGCGCGACACGTTGGGTGACTGTCGCGATGCATCGGGAGAGCGCGACGCATTGGGTCAGCTCCCTTTGTGAAAATTTGTTCCTGCACGACGCACTGAAGAAACGTGACACACTGGGTTTGGTGCGCGACGCATAGGGCCGAGAAGCAAGTGTATTTCCATTTCTTCCAAATCTCCAAATTTTCTCGATCTCTCTTGGTCCAAGTAAGTCAATAAACCTTGTAATTGCCAATGAACATGTGTTTGGTGTAGTTTGTGAGGATTTAAACACTAAAAAATCAAACCCTATCATCTTGTTTGAAGAATGCTCCTTTAGGGTTTTGAAATTGGTTTTGTGTCAATCATTTCCATTTCCCCCATCTTGTTAGTCCCTCCTCACTGTTTATCTTATCATAGCAGCCCATTTCCCTACTCCCTTATATCCCTAAGTCACTCATTCCTATCCCATTTCCATTATCCCCATCCCAATTGTAAATTTCCCCAAACCCCAATGTTATCCCAAGAAACCAAGTGACTGCCCCAAAAATATTCAATTGACAAATTTCACTTGGAAATTGTCCAAATTGGCAATATTCCATCATTTCCACTACCCTATCCCTCAATATTCCCTCACTTTTTATCACATATTTGGAAAAAAAATCAAAGAAACCAAACTTCTCCTTTTCATCCAAGACAACATAAACCTTGGACATCATGGAGACAGATACCGATACATCTTATCACCGAGATAGTGACTCCACAACTGAATTGCATGCACTAAGGAGACCAAAAGCTGTTGAAGGAGTCCAACAAGGAAAATAAGGCACATGAGGAATCATTATTGGGCAAGAAATCATGTTTGCAAGGCACGAATCAATATCCTGAAGGCAAAGTTAAGGAGGGCATTAAAGCGTCGCAAAAGGCATGATAGACTCCAAATTTTGGCCGAAGCTTCCTTGGCTCAGCATAGTGCATGATGGAGGACACTCAGCCCAAATTTCAAGAAATTTGGGAAACATTTTGTCAATTTTTTTTTTTTTTTTGGCCTAAACATAGATTTTCCTGCCTGACGCATCACGCCACTTGGCGCGCGCTTATGATTGGGAGCTCCTCTTGGGTAAAACTTTGTATTTCTAGATTTTTCATGAAACGTTATGCATGCCTACCCATTACCCAAATATTTTGACAATTTTTGGGGTTGCTAGAAGGGTCAAAAACACCTTAAAATTGACCTTTCTGCCCCTTTTTGGACACACAGGAAGCAGTGTTGGGAAAACCCATTTTTGGAGGGGAAAATGGCAACCAAATTCAGAAATTCCACTTGGGTTGGAAATTAGATAGGCATATCTTTCCAACGAGCTATATTTCACTCAATTTGGACACCGAGAAGGCCTTCAAAATCGGCTCCAAACTGGCGCGATGCATAGATATTTCAGGCACGACGCATTGGGGATTTTGGCTTATTTTTCACTCAGTAACTCTGTTTTTCGCCTAGTTTTGGCTAGTTTGACTTTCTTACTTTCACATGTAAAAATATTGATGTAATTTGATGTAATTTCATGGCTCTTGATGTAATTTTGGCAAATTTTTACTCATGGAAGTAGATTCATCCATCAAAAGGTGAATGGCAACTGAATGAATCAGTTTCCTATCTTATAGAGGCAAGTTGTTCCACTACCTAATTTCTAGTTCTTAGTTTAGATCTTGTTGAAACAACTCCTAAAATTGTGAGCTTGACCCCTAGAGGCTGGGGATGGGTTATGCTTGTCTATATCTTGTACTTTTTCAGTCATTTGCATGGTTGGACACTTGGAATTGCTTTGAGCTTCATTGTACATTTCATCTTTGCATTTTGGCAAAGGAATAGACCAGGGTTTGCAGCACTCTTTGGGATCCATTTGGCTCTATGTCTTGATGGTGTGTTTCTCTATATGATTTTAAGTTTACTGATGTTTCATGTGTACCATATTCCTTCTTATTTCTTCTTAAGTTAAACAAACAAGTAATAAAGGTGGAATTCATTAGATTTGTTGTGCTTTACCTTGAGTTTTGTTTAATTTTCCATGTTTTCGATCACTTGAAGAGGATTCTTGAAAGCCTCTTGCCCTCTTCAACCCCTCACCAGTCTAAGCTACCCATTCCTTCAATCCAAAGCATCAAAACAATTGCCTACCTTGCCCCATTCAGACCTCTGCAAAAACTAGGCCTCATTCCCAGACCCAAAATCTACCTTTCCCTTTGATCCAACAAAACCTTCAAAATAAAATCAAACTCTCTCACATATATACCTAGCCTAAAATCAGCCTCTAATTGAGTCATCTCAAGCCTCACTGGTTACTTTTGCTGAGATTGACGAGGAGAGAGCCCTCTCCCGATCTGGCAGGGCTAGCTACCAGATTAAGCATGGTTTGATGTTACCCTAGACTCTGCCTTTCTCAGCCTGAGGTAGATTTAGGCAATAACACTTACAAATATGCATTCCAAACTCCCTATTGAAGAAATTTATCCTAGGAAACAACAACGATAGCCACATTGCTTCAAATTTCTGTCCATAACGTTTTCCTTTGAAATACATTATTCAAAACGGTAGTGCAACCAAGTTGGAAAAGATGCGAAAAACCTTATTCAAGGGATCACCCTTCATCCGTTGGGCTATTTGGAGGATTTGGTTACTTAAACATGTGCCTAGAAAGAGAATGCTCCATAAATTATATTTACCATGTATTTAGAATTGGTTGTCAATGCAAATCAGAGGAGAAGCATACTGCTTTTCAAGGTTTTTGAGAAAAATACCACCTTGAAATATTGAGGATACAAAGCCCTTTAAAGATCCTATTACTCACCAAAAGTGATGTATGCATTGTGAACTAAATATCTCACACATAATCTAGTTTAGTCTTCAATATTAAATTCTATCTTCTCATGGATATATTTTCTGAAGTAATCTACTCCCTGTTACACAACAATTTGTCATTGTACCTGTACTCCCTGTTCTTGATCCTGGAGACCCTTAAATAATGGCCCTTGTGCCTATTTTCCATCATGAAAATGTGCCTTCATGTCCTGTTGAACACAAAGAATAAACTCTCTATTGGCCATTCCTGGAATAGCTCCTTGTAAACCTAGTTATCTAAAGCGACATGCCCTCTCTATGTCTTGCTTGCACTGATACCCTCTTTTTGGTCTAGGGTTGCATCGATCAGCGCTGGAATGAAGATCATACTCATGCCAATCCCCTTATGGGAAGTTTTTTAAAAATGGAAGTGAAGCTTCGAGATTTGGAAGGTTCGTGGTGGAGACCTAGTTTCTTTTTCCTGAGGATAGAGTTGAGCTTCTCCCTTTGGTCTCTTTGTTCCTACAAAAGTGGAACTACCCAAAGGGATAACCCATTTCCCCACCTAAAGTGGATCCATGTTCCCTCCTCCTTTGCTATATAATGTACAATATCCCATATCTATGCTAGTTAGAATAGAGATAGATACCTTTTTCCCTCACATCAGGTTGAAATAGTACTTTGGAGATGTGTTTGGATCAAGACCATCGAAGGAGAGTTGCAACATCAAGGCACAGGTTGTAACTCCCCCTCTCTATTTTAATATAATACGATTGGTTTGTGATTTTCATTCTTGTCTTAATGTGTGACTAGATTCTTAGTTTTCCTTCATCAGCTAAGCATTAGAGAACTTTTGAGGTCTAAAATGGGCCTCCTAAGAAAAATGTACAACCAAAATAGCTTTATAAGAACCAATAGGATTCAAAATGATGATGTCAACCATGGGGGATGATTCACCATTTTTGGGGTAAAAAGGTAAAAATATTAAAACATAATAAAATAATAAAACTACTTTTTCAACTTTTATTTTCAGCTTATCTCCCTAAGGGTTTATTGAAATTTTGAGCAGGAGTACTCATTGGATGAAAATTTTAATTTCTCATCCAAGGAGTACCCATGTTGCATACTTTCAACCGACCCTACTACACAAAGAATGAGAAATACATGAAAAAATGTGATTGCAATCATGTTTTTTCATATATTTCTCATTTTTCGTGTAGCAGGGTCCATCAAAAGTATGTAACATGGGTTCTCCTTGGATGAGTAATAAAATTATGCATCCAATGAGTATTCGCATTCAAAATTTGAGTAAACCCATAGGGAGATAAGTTGAAAATACGAGTTGAAAAAGTAGTTTTTTCTTTTTTCCCTCCAAAATTTGATGATGCAATCTAATATTATTTTATTATTTCCACTATTATTTTATAATTTCTTTAGGAGGCCCATTTTAGACCTCAAAATTCCCCTAATGTAGGTTGTATATGCATTATATATGTTATGCTTTCACCTTTTTTGTCTTTTTTTATCCTTTGTGAAGGTAACCAAGCACCAGTAGCAGCGAAGATTTCACCACGGAATGTGAAGGACCAAGGGATTCAAATGGGAATTAGCATCAGATTGAGGTGGTTGATATATTCGCAATCTGGATGCTTTTACAATCTAGTAAAGTAGGTTTCTAATCGTTCCCAGTTGTTAATAGACCCACTCTAGGGCTAGAGGGATTATCTCTGTCCGTAGAGAGGATTTTCCTGCACAGAAAATTCGTGACTCTAGTGGGAAGTGCTAGTCTTTCAGTCTCCTATTTTCAATTTTTTGATTTCTTGTCTTGTCTTCCATTTTCATCAAATGTTTATCTCCTTGTCTCTACAGATCGTGTAATTTCTTACAAACCTTTATATCTCTGCTGAAGTGATAAGCCTGGTGCCAGTTTGGACAACCTTTCTATTTTTCCATATTTTCCTTGATTGGTGATGTTTTGGCTCTGACAGTCGTGCCGATCAGCATGTTTTTCATTTTACATAGTCACGCTTTTGTCTTTCCAGCGCGGGTTGCAACCTAGACAATGTCGTCGATTAATGTGTATGAATTTTTAGGTTTTCCTCTTTTAATCAACCAATGAGTCTTATCCTTCTGAATGCTTTTGCTTGTTTGATTAGCTTTGTACCCTCTCTGTTCATTGACATTTCTGGTTCAAGTTTTATGCCTTTGGCTGTCTCTCTTGAAAATGCGATATATACTTGTCTTCCTAGGGTTTCTACGTGTCCTTGGGCCATCTGAGTGATTTCTTGCCTTGCTGACCTCCAGACCCCTCATTGAATCAATTCTTGTCGTACCCTTCAGGCTTAGTGTTTGATTGGTTTTTGTCTCTCGGTCGATTCTCTTGGATATTATTGTTTCAAGCGAAAATTATGAATGCATTTGAGTTTCTATTCGCCATCAAGCATAGATTACAGTTGCTTGTGTTTTGGCTGGAGTTTGTTTTCTTTGAGTGATCGATCAATGTGTCAATGAAGCATGCTTTCTTTTGAAGAAAATGATTCACATCTCTCTTTTATTTTCAAAATATTTTTCCTCTTGTATACATGTCTGAGAGATATCGTTAGTACTCAAATAATTGTTAATTAATCTGCATTCTACATTTTGAATTGTTCTTATACGGAAAATACAAAAAGATTTTTGTTTCATTTCACTAAAATGAAAATTTCACTTTGATTCGCTTCTTAGTGCATGTAGTGAAAGGAAGAAAATTGTAAAATTTTTGTTTCGCTTTAAAATTTTACACTTGAAGAGAAAAATAAGTGTTGTTTCATGCATTTGTTTTTTTTATGTGTTGATTGTGTGAGTTTTTCTCTCCCTCAATAGCATAGGATTCATCCAAATGAATGGTTCTTTTCTCATTTAGCTACATTTTAGGGATTCAGATGACATCGGTAAGGCTTTGAAATTGAGACATAATTCAAGATCAAGCATAAAATTTATTCAATCAATCTAAGGAGCATTTGGAACCTAACGAATCACATTTAGAGGTCTAGGCTAGAAACGTGTTCTAACGTTGTTAAGCATAGGAGTTGTCACTAGCAGTCTTCATTACAACCAGAGGGTGATATCCTGTCCTACGTATGGAAGCATATTGATGTATGAAAAGTATATTTTGGGACTCTCTCATCGAACGATTATGCATCAGACAACACTACTATAGATTTATGCTCCCACGTATCGTCGCGTATATTTTGGGAGACACAAATAGCCTACAAACCTGCAATAGGTAACTGATCCGACCACCTTGTAGATGTGATAAACCGAACACAACAATCAAGGATATTGGTTGTCGTACGTTAAGTACTTGGTCATTTCTATTTCATTTAATCGCCAAGATGTATATTGTAGTTCACGGCTACCTAGTAATTCTTTTTCCTAGCTTACCCATTTTTGATTTATTTCATTTTTTCTAAAATTAATTGCCCCACGATCACAGGCCTTACCTATTAGAATATTTCTGGGCCTCATCATGAGTAACTCCTTATAAATATATTGTTTAAAGCCTTGAATTAATCATCTTTATCCTCTCCTGATTTTTGAGATAAGATCACCGTGGCTGAACCAAAAAGTTCAGTTTCCTCTCTATCCACTCCTTTCAAAGGGACATTATCACATGTCTCTTCTAATTCTCCACCTTCAACTTGGACTCAAACTAACGAGTTCACTCTCATTATGAGTATCCAACCTCTCGCCTCTCTATCTCCACCTGATGTTCCAGTAGGCTACATTGCCTACCCTCCGAATCCATTATTTGACACCATTTAAATCTCCCCTCAACAACCATATAGTCCATACGATACACCTGCTATACTGTTTGTTAACTCACCATATCTATCTCAAAGCGCTGGCCATCAGTTATTCCCGATGGCTTCTGAGGGAGAAGTTTCATCCCCCCTAGAGGTTTCAAGCACCATTAGTGGAGTATATGAGACTGCATATGAGGGACCTCAATTCCCTCTTGAGGGTTTTCCTTATGTGAGGACTCAGCCTTCCTCCCAGCCGTACATTCCACCGAATTACACCTCATTGGGACACCTGATCTAAAATATGTCAAGTGGTACACCTTTGTACTACAATACTATCTGGAAGAATACTGGAGTATCTACCCCTGGTCCGAGTGTTTCCAACATAACCATTTCAATGCATGCTCGAACCATAGTCACGCCTACTTCTGCAATGCCCACTATTTGCGTAGGTGTTTCAATACCTCCTGTTAGTACTTCGGTATTGATTCCTTCGAATTCGGTTTCTGGAGGAGGTCCTACCTTGTCAAATTTTTTCCAACCTACTACTAGACCATCCACAAGTGGATCTTTGGCTTACATTCTGAATACCTCTCAAGCCACTGAAAGCATTCCTCTTCCTGTAGAATTTTCTGGCCTGACAAGGCAGGAATACGATCAATATTAGCAGTTTTTTTAGAGTCTTAGCCATAATATTATGCCCCATATGGTTCCCAACAGTATCAAACTCCACCAGTAAATCCTCAAGGATTTCAAGGGCAACCTAGCGCCCTGCTAGCGGGTTACTTATATCAAAAGGGTTTTAACTATGGTCAAAATCGACCTTATGGACCACAAGGGAAACCTTTCGTACAATATGCAACGTGTTATGTACAATGTAATAAACTCTTTTTCCATCAAGGCCAATTTTCCTATTTTCATCAGGGACAACATTCTCGTCAACCACGCCAACCCAAATTTCAGTAGGGTCAGCCTTTTGTCCAGCGAGGACAACCCTCCATTTCAACTGAATCTGGTCTTTGTTCAGCCAGGCCCTCAGGTACAACCTAGCCCTCAGGTACAACCTAGACCTCAAGTACAACCTTGCCCTTAGCTACAACCTTGCCCTCAGGTACAACCTGGTCCTCAGGAACAGCCTGGTCCTCTAGTACAACTTGGTACTCAGGCACAACTTGGTCCTCAAGCATAACCTAGTCAACCTCAGCAACCTCAGGGTACGATCTAGCTACCCCAAGGACAACCCCAGGGACAGCTCATGTAAATCCATACCAAACCTTCCAGCAACCACAAAATCCGTATGGTGGGAACTATGGTCAGCTTGGATCTCAGTGGTTTGCTGCAGGTCAAAATCCATTTTTGGGTCAGCAACCATGATATGGTCTAAATCCAAAAGGTTTCAACCCTTATGGATAGTACCAAGGTTACAATCCTTATGGTAAAAAACCCTTTGGGGTAGCACCATTGGGGGCAGAATTACTCCCAACCCAGTTCGCATCCACAAATGGGCATGTATCAAAGACCCAACACCATGCCTTTCAATCTACAATTGTCATTTCTTGTGACTTTCGAACTTCCTGATGTGTCAAGATTGACGAACGATCTAGTTCTTCACAATCTGTATTAGTTCCCTATTCCAACTAAAATTTCAAGCGATTTCCCCAAGTTTGAAGGAAAATTTTGGGAAGACCCCCAGGTGCATGTTATGATGTACCATCTTTGGTGCTCTTCCAATTCCTAGGTCAACAATTTTGTCTTCTTTCATCTCTTTCAAAGAACGTTGATTGGTGCCATTGAAAAGTGGTACATCGAACTCTCGTGTGGGACTTTTCAAGATTTCAATTCTTTATCCATGGCCTTTCTCACGCATTTTCAGTTGTCTGTTCACTATGAAACATGAACCAACCTCTTGACATCCTTAAATAAAATACTGCTATGCATATGTCTGATCAAATATATGAATGGAGAAGGTGTCATTGTTTTATCAAATTTTACATTCCTGATCAACTTTTGACAAAATGGTTTACCAAATCATTTGTCAATAAGATCGCTAAGGATATCTCCATGGGAGAAACTTTCACAAAAGAGCAAGCCATATCTCATGCCCAGTATCTTGATCTGGTTTACTCTCAGTCTGGCATGTCATATGATATCTTGATCGATGTCATGCACTCGCATTCTTAGTCTTCAACCTCAAAATCTCAGGTGACACCATCGGTAGACGTCATCATTAGTTTTGTTTCCCAGAGTTTATGGAAGTATTCTTATGCTTCTACGTAGAAGTCATCTTCTTTCTCCCATTTTGTTCCTCAAAATCCCTTGAATCCTAGAAAAATTTCAGAGGTCAAATTCATTTAGTATTCTACGACCAAAAAATCCTCTAAAGGAAAAAAGAAGGGCAAAGTAAAATCTAAATATGATTCCCCAAAATAAGATTCCTCTAAACCTCACACTGATCATGGAGCTAAACGTAAACTGAAGTTAACTTTTTCTGATATGTGACGATGAGCATTACACCAAGGATTTTCCTTGACAAGCCAACGTGAGTCGATTTCTTAAAGGTGCCCAAGGGACTCTGGTTGTTCTTAAGGAACCATTTCCATCATAGCAGACTCAAATGGTGGAACAACCCCAATCATCCACCCCCTTTCGTTCTCAATTTTTCATGATGAATGGTACTACAGCCATATCTATCGCTACCAGATTGAAATATTATGCAAAACCACGTCCAGCAGCGGGGAAATAAATCGCAGATGCTCCTACTCTTTCTCCCCCACCCACTTCTGGCCCTCTTCATATTGAAAGGCCTAGTTCTGAGCTCGTTGTTCGGCCACCTTCCAAAGGTGTGCTCCACAAGTCCTCCTACAACCTGATCGCCCATGCCACTTAGCACTATAATATTGTTGAGGATTTGCCTCAGGCACCATCTGTTATGTCCATGCTAGAGGTTCTTCAGAGCTGTCCATCACAACGAAAGGAATTTTTATCCGCTATTGGAGGAGTTGCTCTTGCCGATTCGAGCCTTATTACTTTTGATCTGGATAATTTTGTCCTGCGTCTCCCCCACCAACTTGTTTTGGTTATCCAAGTTGGGATTAATGGTAACAATATCCATCGGGAAATCGTGGATGAAGGTGCATCTACATGCATTATCCATTGGTTCTCTAGCTCTCAATTAGTTTCCAAATACTTTGGAGGCCTTCAACGAGATATATTCTCGTCCTTTTTGTATCCTTCCAAGTTTTCCTATCATGTTGGAAGAAAAAACGGTCAACGTAGAGGTTGAATTTTTTGATGCAATCTCAATTATAATATTCTCCTTGGTCTCAGCTGGACTCATGCTATGCTTTGCATGTCTTCCACTCTCTTTCGTGTTCTCTATTTCCCCCATGAAGGAAAGAATATCATTGATTATCAATTGTCCCTTTTCGCTTCCTCTTCTTCTGAAGGAAATGTTCCATATGTAGCCCATACCACCACGCCATATGACAGTGTGGGGATGGGGTTCTTCAAATATTTTTCCCTTATGGGCCAATTTTATCTTCCTCTACCAAACATCATTCAGGTTAACATGATCTCCACTTCTTCTGATCCATGGATCATCCCTTCTCCTGATCAGGTTGATTCGTTTAGCGATATGATGTCATTAAGCCCGGTAGAGGTCAACTATTGTGAAATTGTCTTGGCTTTGGCTAATCACTCTAAACATGCTACTTCTAGCATGCATTTTGATGCGTACTCCCAATCTCCTGAGCTTGGTTCCTTGGATTCATTTGATCCCTTGAATGATAGATTTCCATTCGACGATAGTATCATGGAAACTATGTCTCTTGAGGAAACCCTTTGGAATGATATTCATCATCGTTCGTCATTTCTCCAAGGTCATGGAGTGGCTCAGTCATGTCATGAAGATCTTGCTCCCCATGTTCCACATGACCTCCTCCCAACCTCGATGTCGACCCATTTTTGGAAGGGAACATGGACAATATTACTGAGACTATACCTATCAACATTTATGTGAAACCAGGAATTATCAAGAATATTCATATTGGGGTGACTTGCTTTCTAGATGATGTCAAGCTCTATACTAGTGTTTTTTGATAATTTTGAGATGTTTTCACATGGTCCTATGAGGAAATGTCTGGCATCAACCCAAGTATAGTGGTGCGTGAAATACTAAATAACCCTAACGCGAAGCCTGTTCGTCAACGACTTCACCCTGTGCACCCTAGAAAGGCTGCAACCATTAAGGAAGAATTTGAAAAAATTATTTAGGATGGATTCATTTATCCCATCCCATTGACAGATTGGGTGTCCAATACTATCCTTGTCAATAAAAAATAGGGTACCATTCGCGTTTGTGAAGATTACCGAGATATTTATTGGACCTTCCCAAAGGATAACTATCCCACTCCATTTATTAACTAGATCATCGATGAATGTGTTGGGATTGAGATATTATCCTATTGATTGTTATTTTGGATACAACCAGATCAACATCTTACCCGCTGATTAGCACAAAACTGCCTTTATCTGTCCATGGGGACCCTTCACTTACAAAAAACTCTCTTTTTGTCTCAAGAATGTCGATGCTACTTTATAGTTTGCGATGTCCTATGCTTTTGATGACATTAAAAAATCGTGTAGCCTTATCTGGATGACCTCCCTACTCATTCAGCTAAGCATCGAGACCATCCCACGCACCTTCAAGAGATATTTCTATGTTGCCATCAATACAATATCTGTTTGAAACCTCATAAGTGTTTTTTTTGTGTGGAATCTGTAGAAATTTGAATAATATCTGAATTATTCACTGAGATTATCCTGATTACACACTATTTAAGCTTCATGCATAGTACATAATCTCTTCTACAATTGATCATCAATTTGCGGAAATAGAAGCAGTCGCATGCGCACATTAAAACATAATCAAGCACACATATAACACAGTATGTAATGGGGAAAGCATAGAGCTAAAAACCCCCAACTATCTGTATATTATAATGATAGAGAACATGTAACAATACATAGTACAAGCTCCTCATAAGCTCTCATCACTATCTCCAATTGTTACACACAAACTAGCTCAGATCTGAACAAGTCACAGGTTCAAATCTCCTCCACTGTTTGCCTGCCTCTACTGCGCAATCCAAGATGAGAATGAATGAGATCCAAGTTCGAATCCCCTTGGATTGTACTGCGCAATCCTCATTGGAAATATCAATCAATGTGTGTGCAAATCTCATGCACCGGTATAGTCACAACTGATAGTCACACTCACCCTTTCACCCACCTCTAACACTGGTCTCCACTGAACTGTCCATGCATTGCAGTTAACTGATGTATTCTTTAGTTGATTTATGAGTTAATAATTAGTGAATTAATTAATAATCAATTCACACCACTCATCACTAGTGTATTTTTCAGTTAGACTAAATACAACTAGTTAAACTAAGTTAAACCGAACACAACTCCACCAACTATCTCATCAACTCCACCAAACTCTGCCACATGAGTTCTAACTGAAGTCAACCATGAAATAGCTCAACTAACCGTTAGAAAAAATGTATTTCCTTCTATCAGCTGCATGTTCCACATCCAAGCATCAAACTGAAGTGCTCCAAGAGGATAAGATAATGTTTATATTCCAAATATTATTAAGGGCTAATAATATTCGACTGATCTATTTTTAGCCCGGCAGTATAAAAATAGATTCCGCCCAATGTCTAAAAATAGAGGTCCATCTATTTTTCCCAACTTGACCAACCATCCATAAATAGCATCCCGAAACTCATAGAACATGATCCATATGTGTAAAAATAGACATAGTCTAAAAATAGACTTTGCGACAAAAATCACTTGTGTGGCCCCCACCTAGTTTAGGTGATCACTTTCCAACTAGGATCAGGAAAGATGTTTCAAGATGCCTCCTTCACTATTTATTGTTGCAATATTCAACACTCCCTCTCAACAAGAAAGGACTGTCTTTGCATGCGACATGCAACTCCATGCATTCGCCCTGTAATCTTCACAAGCGCCATGCAACTCCATGCATCTGCTCTGCAACTCCTCTGAAACTGAATAGGCTCCAAAAAAATCAATCAGTCTGATGCGCCATGAAAATCCATGCATCTATCATCAAATTCTTCGACTTCTGCTAGGCCCAACTGCACATGTCATCAGGAACCACTGCACTATTGAACTCTTGCACCCATGCACTCTACACTTGCTGTCAACTCTGATTCGCGCTCCAGTATCCGACAATGTCACTTTGATCTGCCTGAATCAATCCAACTGATCATGCTACTCCTACGCTGTGGGCACCTCGTAGCCAGGTTCAATTCATGAGATCCACACCATCTCATGAATCCTGCCCAGAAATCTCCTCTTGGGATTAATCATGCATGTCGCCCCACCTCTCACCTGGTGGTATAGCTGCATGCACTCCCTCTGCCCATCTGGAACGAAATTTCTCTGCATGAGTGGTTTCTCCCACTCCATGATCCTCATCTTGTGGTTGCTCCACATCTCGAGGTTCACTCTTACCTGCATGCAAAACTTGTTCCCTCTCAAGCATCAATTGCATGTCTTTCTTGCACTTCCCAATAGTAGGAAGCTCCGTAGACATCCCATCTACTTCAAGTCTGTAGAGATTCTTTGCTCGAATCCCAACCTTCTTGACTTGTCCTGTTGCCTTGTGCCGAAGGAAAACTTTCCCTTCACTGAAGACAACTTCATACCCTTTATCCTCTAACATTGCAACTGAGATAAAATTCTTCTTTAAACCTGGAACATGCACAACATCTTGTAAAAGAATGAGTTTACCTGACTCCCTCTAAAAGGTTATGGTACCAATTCCGGTCACATTGTATCGTCCATTGTCGCCCAACTCAACATGCAACTAGAGATCTTTCTCCACCAAGTCACTGAAAAGATTCACATCTCCCGTCATGTGAAAGGAAGCGCCACTATCAAAATACCACCTCGATCCCAATGCACTAGACACCATGCATGCGATCAATGAGAAGTCCAGCTCAAATTGCGAGGCAAGAGCCTCACCAGCTGCAGCTCTAACAGCCTACTTGTTCTTCTTCTTCTGTGGACAATTCGTGGCGTAATGCCCATGCTCGTGACAGTGAAAACACTTCACTTTGGACATGTCACGCTCTTTACCATCCGCACCGGATTGAGAAGCATTCTTCTTTCCCTTCCCCTTCCTTGCTTTGGCAACCAAAGTGCAATCCTCTTCATCAGATGCCTTTGATGAAGATCCATCCCTGGTACTACGCCTTATCTCCTCTTGCACAAGATCCGACCAAAGTCGCTCCCATCCTGGAAATTTCTCCAGACCATTGACAGAGTCCTGATAGGAGTGCTAACTCTTCGAAAGCCCAAGGAGAGCCAAGTCCACCAAGTCCTCATTATCCACACTAATTCCTACACTCCCAAGCTCATCCCTGCAGTGGACAAACTTTGTCAAGTATACCGGAATAGTGTCATTCTTCTCCATCTTTATTTTCCTGAGTTTATCCTTGAGCGCCAACTTCCTCTGGTCACTCTTGCTTTGGAATAAATCTGTCAACGCTTTCCACATCAAGTATGGAGAATCTTTTCCATGTAGGCTAGATACAATGTGATCCTTCACACCATCCAACAGAATCCTTCGACATTTTGCTGTCTTGTTTTGCCAAGCCTCAACTTGAGCAGCATCAGTAGGCTTTGGGACTTCAGCATCTATGAACTCCTTCAACCCATTTTCATATAACACTGCCTCCATCTTGTCCTTCCATGCAACATAATTCGAGCTACCTTCAAGGGCATACTCCAATCACAATCCGTTGAAAGACATCTCGACTTTCGACACCTAGAAAACACTGCTGCAAATTCAAATTCCACCCGCTCAAAACTCAACTGCTTCTGATCTGTGAGAAAAAAGTATTTCTAGCACAGAGATCGAATGTAGGGGAATTTACTGGATTTATCACCTTTCAAAGAAAGGATGGATCCAGAGGCTACCTGGCCCGCTTACAGACTATGTCTACCGAAATAAATTGTAATCACTATAATAGATCTGATGATCAATTTCGCTCTGATACCATGTAGAAATTTGAATAATAGCTAAATTATTCACCGAGATTATCCTGATTACACACTATTTAAGCTTCCTGCATAATACATAACCTCTTCTACAATTGATCATCAATTTTCGGAAATAGAAGCAGTTGCATGCGCACATTAAAACATAATCAAGCACACATATAACACAGTATGTAATGGGGAAAGCATACAGCTGAAAACCCCCAACTATCTGTATATTATAATGATAGAGAAAATGTAACAATACATAGTACAAAATCCTCACAAGCTCTCAGCACTATCTCCAATTGTTACACACAAACTAGCTCAGATCTGAACAAGTCACAGGCTCAAATCTCCTCCACTGTTTGCCTGCCTGTACTGTGCAATCCAAGATGAGAATGAATGAGATCCAAGTTTGAATCCCCTTGGCTTGTACTGCGCAATCCTCATTGGAAATCTCAATCAATGTGTGTGCAAATCTCATGCACCAGTATAGTCACAACTGATAGTCACACTCACCCTTTCACCCACCTCTAACACTGGTCTCCACTGAACTGTCCATGAATTGCAGTTAACTGATGTATTATTTAGTTGATTTATGAGTTAATAATTAGTGAATTAATTAATAATTAATTCACACCACTCATCACTATTTTATTTTTCAGTTAGACTAAATACAACTAGTTCAACTAAGTTAAACCGAACACAACTCCACCAAACTTTGCCACATGAGTTCTAACTGAAGTCAACCATGCAATAGCTCAACTAACCCTTAGGAAAAGCGTATTTCCTTCTGTCAGCTTCATGTGCCACATCCAAGCATCAAACTGAAGTGCTCCAAGAGGATAAGATAATGTTTATAGTCAAAATATTATTAAGGGCTAATAATATTCAACTGATCTATTGTTAGCCGGGCAGTCTAAAAATAGATTCTGCCCAATGTCTAAAAATAGAGGTCCATCTATTTTTACCAACTTGAAAGACCATCCAAAAATAGCACCCCGCAACTCATATAACATGATCCATATGTCTAAAAATAGACATAGTCTTAAAATAGACTTTGCGACAAAAATCACTTGTGTGGCCCCCACCTAGTTTAGGTGATCACTTTCCAACTAGGATCAGGAAAGATGTTTCAGGATGACTCCTTCGCTATTTCTTGTTGCAATATTCAACAGAATCTCGAAGACTCCTTGTGTTTGTTGTCTCTAAATAAGGCATTCATCTCGATCCCTTGAAAGTCGAGGCTATCGTCAATTTACCCCCTCCCTCCTCTTTATCGCAATTGTAGAGTCTATAGGGGAAAATGAATTTCCTACATTGTTTCATTCCGAATTACGTGGAAATTTCTAAGGGTTTTACATGATTACTAAAACAAGGGATCCCATTTTTTTGGGATGAATTTTCTCATTGCTCCTTTGATTCTTTAATGAAGGTTCTCATCAATTCCCCTTTATTGCATCCCCCAAATTATCATCGTGACTATTTTTTATACTTAGTAGCTTCCTCTGGTACCATAGCTATGGTACTCATTCAGGACGATGAAGATGGTATTGAACGGTGGTACTACATCCTTCTTGTCTGCAAATGAGATGCTTGCCAGATTTATCATCGCAAGATGTGTGCCCCACCTGCACCCTTATACCCATTTGTTACCGTCAGCCCATTTTCCAAATGGGGCATTGACTTCATGAAATGTAACCCTCATTTGGTCGGGGGGCATGCTTATATCATTTTCAATGTGGACTATTTCACCAAATGGACCGAGGTGATGCCTACATATGCTGCCGATGGTGAAATTGCGGCTCAATGTCTCTTCAATCATGTTACTGCATGATTTTGTGTTCCTCAGGCCATTGTCACCGACCATGGCTATCATTTTCGCCACTACATGGTGGCTAAGCTGACTTCTCAGTTGGTCTTACGTCAAGATAGCTCAACTCCATACTACCCTCAAGCCAATGGCCAAGTTGAAACAGTAAATAAGGTTTTAGTTACTATGCTTCAACACACCATTGGGATGCACAAGTCCAATTGGCATCTCATGTTTTTTTCAACTCTCTAGGCATACCGAACCTTGGCCAAGAATGCTACTCGATTCACTCCATTTCATTTAGTGTATGCCCTCGAAGCAACCTTTCCGATTGAATGTGAAATTCCTTCGCTCAAGTTAGCTATTGAATTACTTCTGAATACCTTGCCAGAAGAGGAACGCCTCTGATACTTGGAATGGCTTGATGAAACTCGATGCTTCACCGCTTTGGTTACCAAAGCACAGAAGAAATGGGTCAAAGCCCATTTCGATCAGATGGTTTCTCCACGTGCCTTCTCCAAAGGAGACTTGGTCCTTCTCTATGTCCAAGCACATGATAATCTTGGGGTAGGAAAATAAGAACCCATGTGGCGTGGGCCATATATCATAAAACATGTTTTGCAGAAAGGGGCCTATGAGCTGATTGATTATAAAGGTTTCCGTTTGGATGAACCCCGAAAGGGGATTTATCTAAAGAGGTATTATGCATGATTTTCTTCTGTTTTTACTCTTTTAAATTAGTGTGTTTTTCATTTTTTTATATTTTTGGTTTGGTGTGTGTTTGCAAGCAGTCTTCCTGCTTATCTTGTTTTACTTGATTTGCAAATGTCTTTGGCTCCTTATGTCAGTTTCGCTGATGGTGCCTACCATAGTACTCGAAATATATCTTCTGTGGCTTGGGTTATCTGTGACCCTAATGGTGAGTTAGTAGATATTCAAGGCATATGTTTAGGTCGTACATCCCATAATATTGCTAAGTACAATGCATTTATTGAGCTTTTGTCTGAAGAAATCTCTCACGGCATTAAAGAACTGGTTGCTAACCTGGATTCATAGCTTGTTGTTCTACAGCTCAATGGGAAATATTCTGTCAGACACCCTCAAATATTGAGAATGTTCTGCGTGTTTGTTTGTTAGAAATAAATTTTGATTGCGTCACATATCATCATATTCCATGACACATGAATACATTAACAGATGCAATGGCTAACCATGTTCTAGATTGACATTTTTTCAATTTATAATCATCATAACATAACATGGAACAAGAAAATAATATATATATATATTGATTGGTTTGCAAATAGTGTTTACAGGTATATCATACCCCATAAAAAAATAATATATGTTCTAATACATAGCGAGACTCACAAGTCTCGGAAAAACTGCAGAAAAGAAATATCTAATCTAATCCACGTGGTGATCACGATAAAAAGCTACTAATCGAATCACTCAAGTCAAAAGTTGACGGATCCAATATGATACACCGGCAGTGCCTCGTTGGTACTGACAGGGAATGTCTCCCATCTGTGCATATTCTGGGATCCCGGTGGTCAAGGAATCGAGGTTCCTCGCAATCTCCTCTTCAGGGTCTTCTCCCTCCACATAATGGGTGCCCTCAAAGTCTCTTTCCACCTTCCTAGTGATGGGTTACATCCCCTATGGCCTTTGTGTTCCAACATCTATGATACATAAAGCTTCACATTAATTCATATATAAAAAGTCATATAAAAACATGAAAAAATAACAAAAACATTTTTTTACCTCTATCGTCCCAATGGTCACCCACTAGAAGTGGCATATCAAGGTCACCCCAGAAATCAATCACGGAGTACGACCATTCCTCCACCATGATCAGTTGACGCCTCCACCATGTGAAGAAGATAGGCCTGAACGACATGCTCTGCCTGCCTCCTTTGCGAGGCATCAATTCCGCACACCTTGCCAACTGTGGCTCTCATGGCACTGGTGCATCTATCTCTATCCCCTAGTAGTGAAGTAGAGGCACTCACTCTAAGAAGAAGGCTGTCAATATAGACCCATATCCAAACTACTTCATGTTGTTGTTTTTACAGTTCGTGAGTTATTTCTTCATGTTTTCCACTACGGCCTCACACCAGTTGAATATGGTGGGTGCCATGCAATCCACCACCATCTGCAGTTGAGCATTAGTGGCCTCATGCGGCGCTTGAACTCCAGCCATGCGTGTAATAGTGTAGAGCACTACCTTGAGTGATATATCATTTATGGTACTTATGGCTATTTTTCCACTTGAGGAACATTTTGTTTCAGAGCATGCTCTCCCAATGAGAATTTCCATGCTCTCACCCATGATCCGGGCTCCAGACAACTATGTTCTTTCCCCTTTGTGTGAGAGGCTAGTGATGAAGTAGATGTACACCACTTTGATTTCTAGTTCTTGGTCACCAAGGATAAATCTCTCTCAGTCTGTGTACCAAATACTGACTAGATACTATAGAAGATCTGGTTGAGCTCTTATCCCGGGGTCATAAATAATTTAAGGAGCCCATAGTTCCCCATTGCATCCATCCAAGCTTGGTTTTTCATAGCTTCCTGATCAACTTAATCATGATCTCATTCTTTCCACTCAATCACCATGATTGATGGTTTCTCTTCCCTGCAATGACATTCAACAAAATCCTTGTTAGTGTTTAGGCCCAAAAATATTGGATTAAAAGCTTTATTTGGGGGTTTTTATTCATTTTTTGGCCCCATATTCAGCGCGGTTGTTTTAAAAACAGCAGCGCCGATCGGTAGGTCAGCGCAGTCCCGATGGTAGATACCCATGCTGATCCAAAACATTACCAAAATTAAAATCCTTCCCCCAAAAACTAAATGAGCCCTCAAATACACTCCAATGAATCTTGAAATGTAGGCAAAGAAAATGCCTCTTACCTGGCATAGACACCTCATTGATTGACCTCCTGAATCTCCTGCAATGCACTCCTGAAGATTCGACGTAAACTAGGGTAAAAAAATCTTTCTCAAGCAAGTGAAAGTAAAAAGTAATTTGTTTTAACTTCATATTTTGTATTTGCACAATGACATTTTACTGTTTTCTCATTATTTTAATAATATT
Source organism: Pinus albicaulis (assembly GCA_034641835.2). Taxonomy (NCBI): domain Eukaryota; kingdom Viridiplantae; phylum Streptophyta; class Pinopsida; order Pinales; family Pinaceae; genus Pinus; species Pinus albicaulis. The sequence continues at coordinate 1,175,204,250 of CM076570.1, forward strand.
TTAAATTCTCTTACCTCGAAATTAGTTTGTGGTTTGTTCTTGTGTAGTGACTGGTTCTATTTCTTCATGGATGACACTTTAACGACGTCCAATTTACTATTTTTCAGACTCGATTAAAAACAAATGAAGAAGTAACCCCCTTCGAGTCATCTTTCATCTCTTCTATGACTCTCTAAACATGAAAATATTTCTGAGTTCTTGTCGTTTTGAGATCTTAAAAGTGCACGAAACGTCATTTACCTAATATGCGTTTACCCTTTTTTTGGGCTGGGATAAATTATTACGAAAAAGGAATACCTTAGTCAATCGCAGCTAAGAGGTTCTCTCACACTGTGTTTTCTACCTTTTTGGGTATGAGAGACTATTTACAAAAAGGGCCATCTGGAGTTTTCTTTTCCCCTCTTTTCAAACTCTCTAAATATGAAAAGACATCAAGTTTCACCTTTGTCGAACTCGTTAAAATTTAACAACATTGGATCCATCATCATGACAACATCGATTTCCTCCTTCCTAGGGTTCTTAGAATGTAGTAGGATGGATTTTTCCAAAGGACAAACTTATATCACAAGAATACGCATTCCCTTCAAGCTTGTATACAAAAATAATTGGGGTGCTCGCCAAAAATTGTGGGGAAAAATGGAAATAATTAATCAGTTGTGTTGGCAGTATGTCTCTCTTAAACATGACACATTCTCTATTTCATGTCAGGTTGGGGATATCCTTCATTCATCACTCTGTCTCCATGGGTTTGGGAAATCTATTTTGCCTCTTTTTCCATCACCATTCTTGTCCAGCATGACATTTGATTCCATTTGATTCAAATACTACCAAATCCAGAGTCGTGTCTCTGATATTTTCAAGAGAAGTTCCTTCTGCATCTCATTCATTGCCCAGTTATCAGATTACACTCATTTTCATCTTATTTCCTTCATCTCATGTCGATGATGTGGGATGCATTTGGCCCTCCTTTGGTGGATCACTTCTTTTCGACCTCAACACATTATCTAGGAAGTTGATCTAAAGATCCCCTTTGTTAGTACCTTAGAGCCTACATGCCCTAGTTGCAGGTTGTTCACACTCGATGATAGGCTTACATCATCGGCCTTCGATAAGGTGATTTTGCAGATGTTCAACGATAGCTCATTATTCGCATCTCGTGGATTGTACTTCTGGTACCTTCGGAGCCATTGTCATTATCAATGGTTTCTATTGCACCTATTAACGACTTACATCAGTGGCTAGTAATCAGGAGATTTTCTTGCATGTTAGACTTCAACTCATTTATTCGCATGCATGAATTTTTACTTGATCGAGTTGCGACGGGGTGAAATACCCTAGGTTTTGTCTGACGAAACCTAGGCTGTGAGGCGATATGTATTATTAATGATTGTACACATGACTCTTTTATTTGGATGGTTGTGACCATACCTTGCTTCTATATTCATGATCCTTTTTATTTGGATGGTTGCGACCATACCTCAAATCCTGTTTCATGATTGATTTTATGGATGGCTACGTCCATACCTTATGTCATGTGATTATTTAAAAGATATCATTTTATGTATATGTGTGATTTTTTGCGTAGGTTTTCTGAAGATAGCGTCTTGGTCCTAGCACTTATTCATAAAGTATTTCACCCCTCACTCTCGCTTTTCCTTCATGCTTTAGGGAGCATCTATTACACAAAAAATTGTCACTGTACCTGTACTCCCCATTCCTGATCCTGAAGACCCTTAAACAATGACCCCTGTGCCTAGTTATTCAGCACAAAGAATAAACTCTCTGTTGGCCATCCCTGGAATAGCTCTTTGAAAACCTGTTAGCTCCCTGTGATTTGCTAGATTGGTAAGAACAAATAGTGCAGGGGCCACATCAGAACCACTTTGGAATCCTAGGACCTAGCCTTCTTGGATTTAGAGAGGGATCTCTCTATTTAAGTTGTTTTTAATTGATTATCTTTATGCTCTTTGTTTTAATATTTTAGGCTAGTTATGAAGTTCTTGGAACTTGTTTGTTTTGGTTGGATTAAATGATATAATGAAGGATTAATGCTGTGACTGATTGAGGAAATGTTCCAGCTGATCAAATAGAGTTTGAGAAGACATAAATTCATTGGGCAATTGAGTCATAAAAGGATTTAATTTTTCATCAACTCTACAAGGGCTTTCATAGGGAAAGCTAACTCTATCAAGTGGATTCTTTAGATTAGTTTGTGATATGAAACAATAAGAATTTGTGAAGGCAACAAAGCTATAGTCAGTTAAGAATCTTCTAGCTCTACTTAAACAAGAAAAGCCTTTCAAAGTAACTATTTGGAGCAAGTCAAAGGGTAGGACAAACCATAATCCTCTTCGGACAAGCTTTTAATAAGAAAAAATATAAGACAATAATCCAGTAATTCGAGAACTACTTTCAGACAAAGAAAACATATAAGGTAATAGTAAGAGTGGTCTAAGATCAAACAGAAATAATCTAATCTACTTTTGACAACTCCTAAAAGACTCTTCAAAGCAACATTTCAAAACAGTCCAGAGGGCAAGGCATACCTTAAACCTCATTGGTTCAGACTCTAATAAGTAAACTTTAAAGAAAGATCTAAAAAACAATATCCCAAGTCTTACTCAAAGGAACATGGGTTCACCATAATTTCCTTGGTTTCACTCTATTGAATCATTCCCAAGCCAACAAGCTAAGTATAACTAGAAGGCGATTAAGAATCTTCTAATCAAACCTATGTAGAAGAAAACATAAACATAAATAATACAGACAGAAATAGGGTGTTGGAACAACAAATCCTAATCTAAAACTTGTGCTTCTTTATCAAAGAAATATGAACATAATGGAAAACATAAGAAGAAACAATAACAATTAGGAAAACGTCACCATTGATATAGCTCAAGGATCCATTGAACATGCTTGTATTATTGATGATCAAATCATTTACAATAATTGAGGCACAACAGCTCTATGCAACTCAAAGTTTTCTTCAATTCAGTCTAGCATTCCTCAATTAGCTCAGCAGAAGAAATCAGTCCAAAAACCATCAAGTAACCAACATTTACAATGAGGCTCATATGCAATATTTATATGCAAAATGAGGAGGTGCTACTAGGCCAGGGTGTATAAATGTTATTTAGTATAGATTTAATGATTTTTGACCTTTGAGACCATGCAAGGCCCAAGGCAAAATTATCTAAAAGAGTTACTCTGAGCAATAACTTTTGTCTTAACTTCTAAGTTATTTCAGCTAAAATATTTGACTTTTAAGGTTTTGTAATAACTTTGTAATAATTTTTGAGCTACTTCACAATATCTCTGACTGAGTAATAACTGTTTGAAGTCTTTATGGAAAGAAATAATGCTCTAGGTGGAAAATTTTGTCTTTGGAGAAGTAATTGCTCCTTTGTTGAGTAACTCGAAGGTGTCTTTGGGTAATCTGCCCTGTTTACTCATCAATCTTCTGTATTAGGCCTTTAACCTTGATTTAACTTTAATTTTATGGATCAGAGTCTTTATCCTTTTGTTCAACTTTATAACTATTTTTTCCTTTATCTGTTTGCTTTAAGCTTTTGACTTTCATCTTTAAACATTGTTTTAAAGGGCTAATTCTTTGTTTTGTTCTTTAATCTGAAATTAGCCCTATGATCTTCTTGTCTTCATTTTCCTCTTTATTTCTCTGACATTATCTATTCTTTGTATGTATGCAAGGTTTCTTCTTGGTTCCAGGGTTTATAACCCATCAATGATCATGATGCATTAATGGGTTAATTCTTTTATGTAACTCCTTGGCCCTTTTGGTATGTTATTTTCCTCTGGATTTTCATCCAGAGGTTTTTCATCATTTAAATGTCTCTCTGAGAATTTGGCCACCATTAAACCTACAAAAACAAACAAAAATTAATTTAAAACCTACGGGAGGGGTGTAACAACTATATTTTTGGGTTCCTGGCATCGGGGAGCAATTTACAGAGGAACAGAGGGTTCATGGGAAGGATCTTGGAGGTGGTTTTATGAAGAAATTCAAATGAGGGCGAGGAAATTTGAATTTCGGTGCGTAGAGGGGGGAAAGTTGGTTTCGCAAAACCATCGTGGTTTTTGTGCAAGGTATGGGAGGTAAGTAGTTTTGGGCAAAGAACACGCGATAACATAAACTGGCCACCAGGTGTCCTGGGAAAAATGCCCATTTCGTGCGGGTTTGGGTTGTTAAACCCCAGTAGAAAAATCCACGCAAAAGGAAATTAGGACCATCAAATCTCGTCTGATGAGATCTACAGCGCGGATAGCTGCTTCGGAGCGGGGTGTAAGTCTACCGGAGGGAACCCGACGGACAGGTGGTGGAAGATGAATGGGCGGTAAATTTTCGAGTGGAAGGTGGGGTCAGGTGATGACGTGAGCAATTTCGTCGGGTAGCGGGGGCTGCAATGGGAAATGTGATGATTGGCGGTGAAATAAAAATCGTTGGATGGGGGGCCAAGGCTTCAGATCAATGGTGGAGATCGGTGGGGATAAAATAGAGTGGCGGTATGAACTGAAGCGGCCCACCTTTAGTTCAGGGTTTTACAGGGCACAAGGGTTTAAATAATAAGAAGGGCATAGTCTTATTGGCATGGGGGAAAAAGGTTAAGAATAGGTGGTAGGAACGGTCCTGTGAGGGTAGAGGGGACCGTGGGCTGAGAAGGAGAGGGAGCTTAGGGGAATAGCGAAGGGTCGGGGCTCGGATCACATGGGTAGAAGGGTTGGGGCTTAAGTGGTAAAAAGGGCTTAAGGCATATATGTAAAAAAGGTAGGTTTTTACATAAAAACATAATTTTTATGGGTTTTTAAGGGTTCTAATAGGTTAGAAATTTTAGGAATAAAAAAATGAAAAGGGGTTTTCACCTTGTCTTAAGGGTTTTTTAGGAGAAAATGAAGCATGAGGGGGGATTTTGGGGGTTTTTAGAGGGGAAAGAAGAGGATAAATGGGGGTATCAGTAGAGGGGTAAATGAGGGAATTAGGGTGAACATTTGATGAGGCATGAAGATAGGATGGCCTAGTGAGAAATAATAATTTTTAGGATGATGAAGGAAATGAGGCCTCTAAAGATAGCTGATGGTAAAATGATACTATCTTTAGGTGCTTGTAGAACATCCACATTCATATAGTGAAATATGTAGAATACAAGAGGATAAAAATGGCTCCAGCTGGGGAGGGAAGCTCTTTTAGGAGGTGTCAAGAACCTCAGAAGATAAATCTCTGGAAGAAGTAGACCAGTGCCTTGATTTTCACCTTGAAAAATCTCCTTTATTTTGATGATTTACTACTTTGAAGAAGTGATCTGCAGTATCTGAATCATAACATGACTAATTCCAACTCAACTTCTACTTACCCATCACACTAGTTCTAACATTTTTTTCTTATTTTTGGAGTGCATTTGGACTGGCAACTCTTTGAAATTCTTATTTTTGAAAACATAAATAAATTATCTATTCCTATCCTTATTTCTTCCAAGAGTTCAGATTAAATTGTTGAACTCTTTTATTTTCTATCTAAACTACTTGGCTGCTAAGATTAAACTATTTGGCAGTCTTTATTCTCTAATATAAAACAGAAAAATGAAAACATAACCAAATCATGATTAGACAGTCTAATTTGTTATGGGTAGTGATTCCTTGTACAAATCTGCATACATAATTTATTTTGCAGAACTTTTCAACACAAAAACTTTGAGGGCTGAAATTTGGAATTTGCTTTTTTATCCCTCTCTTTTTTCTTGGTTCATATTTTGAGCTTTTGGAACCAATTTCTAATATAATCTAGTCTACTGATATGCCAAGTTTAGAAATTTTGGCAAATCTTTATTCACTAACCTATCAGCAAAAATTTAAAACATGGTTTAAATAAGGATTAGACAGTCTGATTAACCATGGTTGTGGCATTTGGAACAAGTTGCACACAATAATTGTTTACATAAAAGTAATTTTAGAAAGACAAGGCTGTGATGTGTCATTAATCATGTATCCTTATCTATCTCTTTGGTTCTGTTTTGAGCATGTGGAACCAACATTCTTTCACTCTCCTAATCTATTCTTTTTGACAAGTCAAGTCTGAAATAATCTTGACAATTATTGATTCTACTAACTTATCAACATAAATTTAAAACATGTTAAGCCATGATTAGGCTAGATGATTGAACAAGGTATCTTTTGAATCAGCAGTGTCATTTAGACTTGCACACTTTTAGTATGTATTTTTTTTTTGGTATGGGGTTGTACCTCTTTTTTTTCTGCCCTCTTTTTCATTGTTTTTCTATTTTTTGCACTTATATTTTCTCTGATTTTTCTTCAAACGGTGCTATATACAGTGGATAAAGCTTTAAAATTGACATTATTAATGGAAATAATGTTTGAGCATCCTTCCATTGAGAGGACCTCCAAAAAGTTCCGTTCCATCCATTTCCCGTAAGAAAAATGCATTTTTGCCTTTGGCAGAGTGGATAATATAGGGACCTTTCAACAAATTTTCAAACTTACCATGTTTTCCTTTGTCTTCTCTCCTAGAGTCCCATCTGAGCACTTTGTCACCAATGTTGAGATCATTTGCTTTTTTCCTTCTTTCAAACAGCTTCTTGATATTTTCTTGCACTTGCTGTGTTTTGTTATAGACTTCCTCTCTTGTTTTCTGCAATTGTATGGTCTAATTTATCCTAATTGTCATGTCATTTTCTTCAGACTGTACCTCCTATATTAGCTTCATGACTGACACTCCTAGGATTGTTGGAAAAATTGCATCTGCTCCATAAACTAGCAAATAGGGAGACATTCCAATGGATTTCTTACATGTTAACCTGTCAGCCCATAATGCATGTACTAGCTTGTTGTGCCATGAATTTTTATTTCCCTCCAACAACTTCTTGATGATGTTTATTAGACTTTTGTTTGAGGATTCTGCCAACCCATTACCTTGAGGGTAATAAGTTGTGGAATGGCCCAATGTGATCTGATATTTGTGGCAAAAGTCCACCATCCTTTTGGATCTAAAGGCAGCTGCATTGTCAGTGATAATCTTTCTAGGACACTGAAATCTAGACAAAATATGGTTTTCAAGGAATTTAATGATGACTAGATCAGTGGTAGTTCTAGAGGGGATGGCCTCTATCCATTTTGTAAAGTAATCAGTAGCTATGAGGATCCATTTATGTTGGGCAGATGAAGAAGGATGGATTTCCCCAATGAAGTCTAAGCCCCACTCTTGAAAAGGTGCTTCAATAGAGATAGGATGCAGGGGTAAGGGTAAGAGTTTTCTTTTGCCTTCAAATATTTGACACTTTTGGTAGGCAATTACCAATTTATGAATATCTTGGAAGAGGGTGGGCCAATAGTAACCAACTCTAAGGATTTTGTTTATAGTTGTCTTCCAATAGAGGTGGCCTCCACATTCCCGTTCATGAAACTCATGTTTGATCTTCTCTGCATCATTCTCAGGCAAACATTTAAGAAATAGACCATTAGCATTTTTCCAATATAACCATTTATCAATAATGCAATAATTCACAGCTTTTAACTTTAGAAATCTTGCCTTTCTTTTAGATAATCCAGGAGGAACATTAAGATAGAAGAGCACATATAAAATATCAGTATACCAATGTGAATTAAGCAAAATTTCTTCAACAAGAGGCATTGTGCATTCTTCTTGTTCTTCTAAAACATCAATCGTGTTCATGTCTAAGACTTTGAGGTTTGATTCAGCCATAAGTTTTGCAGGTCCTTGTCCCTTTATCAGTTTATTGGGTATGATTTCCAAATCATATTCTAATATAACAAAAATCCACTTACCTCTTTTGCCATCAGGATCTTGTGTCAAAATGTCTTTGACAACTGTGTGTGGGACAAATGCAATGATGTGTGAGTGTAAATTATAAACTTTGAAGTCTTTCAAGGCTTTGATCAAGGAAAATGCCCATTTTCCATTATGTTGTACTTAAGAGTAGCATCTCTTAAATCCTTCCTAAAGAATGCAATGGGTTGCTCTTGTCCATTTATGTTTTTCTGAAGTAGGACAGCAACAAATGTATGTTCTGATGCAAAGGAGAAAATGAAGAAATCTTTTTTGAAATCAGGGCTAATGAGAACTGGTGTTTGAATAAGTGCGTGTTTAACTAGTTCAAAGGATTGCTTTGCTTCAATGGTCCATTTAACTCTTGTTTCCCTTTTTTGCATATTTGTTATGTTTCTAAGGAGTTCAGCTAAGTTCGGTATGAACCTTCTTAAGAAATTAATCTTTCCAATGAAAGATTGCAACTCTTTGATGTTTCTAGGATGGCTAATTTTCAATATGCCTTCAATCCATTTTGGGTCTATTTTTATTCCCTTTTTATATATAATATGGCTTAGAATTTTACCTTCTCGAAGGCCAAATAAGGTTTTCTTGGGGTTTAAGGATAAACCATACTTTCTGCATTTCTCAAAGAATTTTCTTAAGTGAGAAAGGTGCTCTTCATCTGTTTTGGAATAGATAGTGATGTCATCTAAATATATCACAATGAAGAAGCCTATCTCTTATGAAAAATAAATATCCATGGCTCTTTGGAATGTGGAACCAACATTCTTTAAACCAAAGGGAATTTTCACATACATGAAAGTGCCCCAAGCTGTAGTGAAGGCTGTTTTAAGTTGATCATCGGGATGTACCAACACTTGGTTGTATCCCAAAAATCGATATAGCAAAAAAATTCTTTTAGAACCCACTACCTTTTGTAAAATATGATCCATTTTGGGAAAGGGGTAGTTGTCCTTTAAAGAGGCTTTGTTTAAGTTTCTAAAGTCTATACAAAGCCTTAGTTCTCATGTTTTATTTCTCACAGATACAAGATTGGATACCCAGTCTGAGTATCTCACTGGGACTATGATTCCAACATCATACATTTTCTTGATTTCTTTCTCAACCAGGGGTAACTACACGGAGTGTATTCTGTGCAATTTTTGTCTAAAACATTTTTGGTTTTATATGAGGGGTATCTTATGCTGGATTATCTCTGTATCATATGATTTTAATTCTTCATAACTCCAAGAAAAATCATCAGAAAAATCTCTAAAAAGCTCGAGATACTTCAGTTTTATATGAGTTAGCAGTGTTTTGGATAATTTGATCATTTTGGGATTTTCTTTACTGCCTATATTGCACTCTTCTACTTTAGTTTCAGTAGGTTCCATTTTTGGATTTTTGGCAACATCATTGAATTCAAACAATTCTTCTAAAGGCACCAGTCCCTTTGGCAAGTTATCAGTGTGAGACTGCAACACTTCAAAATCTTCTTGTTCTAAATTAGTGCCCAGTTTCATTTTTTGTGGGTGTTATTTGGCTAACAGATTTATATCAGCAATGTTAGGAGTTTCTTCTACATAATTTTTTTCCTCAGTAGGACAATTTTCTTCATACTCCGAGTCCGAATTGGACATTTCAAACCCATTTCTGGACCGTAGGAAATCCTCTATCTATTTATCTCCTTTAAAGACTTGCCAATATTTGGTATTATCAGGGACTGCTGGTCTATATTTGAATTGGACTATATATTGTTTGCTCTCATAAGGTTTTTGACATGAACTAGCAGCAAAGGCTAAAACATTGGCAAGAATTTTTTGGTTTCTAGGGACAAAATTAAGCTCATATTTTGTGAATGTTTTCAAAAGGTCAACAACATCATCTCTATAAGCTTGTAATATTGGATGCTTGGAAGTATATTCTCCATTCAATTGTTTGATAATAAATTCTAAATCTCCATGAATAGTTATCCTCTTGGCTCCTAGTTTTCTCAATAATTGTAGTCTAAAGAGGAGAGCTTCATATTCAGCTATGTTATTTTTGCATTGAAAGTTTAGTCTGTATGAATGGCCCTCAGCATGATTATTCACTTTGTTATGTACCCATATGCCTGCTCTTGAACCAGTTCTTCTATAAGACCCATCAAAACTCATACTCCAAAGAGGTTCATGTTCAGATTTGTCTTTAAAGACACTTCTGTCCTCTTTGATCTATTTGTCATAGCTGCCACTATGTTGTTCTTTGGGGTCTACACTATTTTTAGTTTGGTCTTATTCCTCATGGTTTACATGGTATTGAGGATTTTCTATTTATTTCACATGGAAAGCAATATGTAGGTGACTGATTTGTTGCCTAGGATCCTCCTTATGTCTGTTGTAATTTTCTAAATTAGAAAATTGTTTTGGCTTTTTCTCCTTTTTTCCCTCTTTTCCTATTATTAGTTTTTCATCTACTTCCTCTTTCTCATTAAGATTTTCATAATTGTAAATAATGAATGAGTCAAGGTTTGTATGAATAGAATAAAGTGGGGATTTGTCTGGTTTTTCTTGAATACTAACCATGAATTTCATGTGTGTTTCCCTATATAGACTTCTTGGTTGACTAAAGACAGGGATGGTTGCATAAGTCATATCCATCTGGAGGGTACCTTGGAGTTTAAAACCCCATGACCTTGAAAGGAGCATGCCATATTTAGGAGGTATATCAGCCACTACAATCTCCATCGCTAAGCTCTTGGCTGGTATTTGTGCTAAGTTTACACATAAATCTTTGATTAGGCCTAGACATTTAACTCTACTGGAATCAAAAGAGTATAAATCCTTGTATGGTCTAGTTATTTCAAGGCCTAGTCATTCCATTACTACTTTAGAAATAAGGATATGGGAGGCTCCTGAGTGAAGCATGGCATTGTGCAAAATCTTATCATGGATGTTGAGGCTGACATAAAAGGGAGGAAAACTTCCTTCTTCAAATTTTCCTTCTACTTCTGGTCCAAATAGAAGTTCAGGTTTGTCATCAATCACATTGAAAGAATTAGTTTGTTCTCCTATTTTTAAAGCTCTTAAAAGTTGGGTTTTATATACATCTTGCGTGACTAACTCAGTCAGAGGAACAAGGATCCTGATTTTAGCAATTTCACTCCCTATGCTGAAAGGTATATGGGTTTTTAGTATGTTTAAATCAACCATCTTAGTCACTGTTTTCTCAGCAAAATAAGCTTGTTGGTTTTTATTATGGATAGTAGTTAAAATGGTTTTACTAGGAGCATTAGCTGAGTTTCTAGTCCTACTATGGTCATCACCAGGTTTGTCATAATTTTGGGTGCTTTTTCCTTTGTTGTTATCAGAACTTTCAACCATTGTTTTATTGTTTTCTGTTGTATTTTTAGGAATGTTTTCAAGATTGCTCCTAGCAGAAATTTCAGAGGTTTTATTTTTGGGAGTGTCTTGTCTTTTTTTACTCCTAAGGTCATATTTTTTGTGTACTTCCATTATAGCATTTTCAAAGCCTTGTTTGTAATCTTCATATTATGTGCTTTCTTCATCATAGGGTGTGTATCCTCATTGTTTACTCCCATTAATTTTATGTGATCTCCCTCTGTTTCTTCAATCACTCCCTCATCTTCATCAGCATAGTTTTATTGGAAAGGAGGTCTAACTTCCTGATCAGGGTCTCTTTGTCTAATTTGAGGGGGATTCCTTCTAAATTTTTGGTTCTGATTTTGATTTTTACTTTGAGGAGTTGTTTGGTTTTCTTTAGGATAAGCTCTCTCATTCATGTTTATTCTCTCCATCATCCTCGCCATGGTTCTAACGAAGCTATCAATTTTGGAATCTGATGTGGAGGGTCCAACTTCATCTTTGTAGGTAACCTTCTTATCTTCTTTCAATCTAGCCCTTCTGGAATTAAGGTTGGCTTCTACACTTACTGCCCCTTTCTGCATGTCTTCTAATGTGAGGGGTTATCTCTCCCTTAATTGATCACACATGTCTGGGTAAAATCCTTCAGGGAACTTTATTAAGGATAAGTCTTATGGTGGCTTCATTTGTGGAGGGAGTTCATTATAAACATTATTGAATCTAGTGCAATAATCTTGGACACTCTCTCCAGCATTTCTTTTAAGATCATTGTATTCTGACAGGTTTTGAAGGGGATTTCTCTTGACTTCCCGTTTGTTTAGGAATAATTGATGGAAAGCAAGGAGGTCATTGATACTATTACGGGTTAATCCTTTGAACCATTTTCTTACTTCTCCCCCTAATCTTTGAGCGAACATTCTAAGTTTAACAGTTTCATCATCTATTTCTTGTCTATCAAAGTAATCATTCATTATGTCCAAATGTTGTTGAGTTGTGGTAGGACCACTAGCATCATATAATGGAATCATGGAATGATAGTCTGGTGGTAGAAAAACTAAAGGTAGAGGAAGGAAAAAGGGAGCATAGCATGTTGCCGTGATATGAACTTGTGGAAACAGTGGAGGATTAACAAGTGGAGGAAGGTGATGAAGTGGAGTGGTTTGAACAGTGCATGTATGTATGAGGGTAGCTAAAGTAATTGGACCAAATAATTGATGTTGAGTAGATTTAGGATGAGAGAAGCCAAATTTATAGAGGAAATGGAGATCAGGAGGAGTGGAAGGAGAGGCTTCTTTGCTCCTACTTTGTTGTGAGTCTTCAAGCTCAACGTTTATATGATCTATACCACTTTGTGACTTGGTTCTAGATAAGCTTCTTATATGAGGTAAGTCAAATTGGGTATTTTGCAAGTTTACAAAGTTTTCAAGAACTAAAATTGCTCTTAGGATGTGTCTGACAATATTTGGATTTTCAGATATAGGAGACTTCCTAAGAATTATTTCAAGCTTGTCAACTATTGCAGGAGGATTTGGGTCAGGATGGGATCTAGTATGGATTCTTCTAGAAGCCAAGATTTTGGACCCAATAGGCCAGAAATGTTTTTAGAGATATAACAGTCTTAAGATACAAACCAAACTAAAAAAGAGATACTTAATCCATAGTTATTCTCGACTGGGTATTGTTGGATGTTTTGATAGGGTAAGTTTCCCAGTGGAGTCAATGAGAATCAGTGGAGTCACTAGGTGGAGGATTTTTACTTGTCTTATAGGACTGGTTATTGTCCACCATAAACAATAAAGAACCAATCTTGGCTGACACTTGATAAATTTTTAAACTAATGAGGTTTTCTGATTTTTGAGTGAATCTAAAATGTTTATTACTCAATTCCCCAATATAGTCGCTATTATGTTGGCTCCCTGTGATTTGCTAAATTGGCAAGAACAAACACTGCAAGGGCCACATCAAAACCTCTTTGGAATCCTAGAACCTAGCCTTCCTAGACTCAGAGAGGGATCTCTCTATTTAAGGTGTTTTTAATTGATTTATCTTTATGCTCTTTTCTTTAAGATTTTAGGCTAGTTATGAAGTTCTTGGAACTTGTTTGTTTTGGTTGGATTAAATGATAGATTGAAGGATTAATGGTGTGACCGATTGAGGAAATGTTTTAGCTGATAAAATAGACTTTGGAAAGACATAAATTAATTGGGAAATGGAGTCATAAAAGGATTTAATTGTTCATCAACTCTGCAAGGGATTTCAAAGGGCAAGCTAACTATATCAAGTGGATTCTTTAGATTAGCTTGTGATATGAAACAACAAGAAGTTGTGAAGGCAGCAAAGCTATAGTCATTTAAGAATCTTGTAGCTCTACTTAAACAAGAAAATCCTTTCAAAGTAACTATTTGGAGCATGTCAAAGGGCGGGACAAACCATAATCCTCTTTGGACAAGCTTTTAATAAGAAAACTTCTAAGACACCAATCTAGTAATTCGAGAACTACTTTCAGACAAATAAAACATATAAGGTAACTGTAAGAGTGGTCTAAGATCAAACAGAAATAATCTAATCTGCTTTTGAAAAATCCTAAAAGACTCTCAAAGAAACATTTTAAGACAGTACAGAGGGCAAGGCATACCTTAAACCTCACTGGTTCAGACTCTAATAAGTACGCTTTAAAGAAATATCTTAAAAGAAATATCTCAAGTCTTACTCAAAGGAACATGGGTTCACAATAATTTCCTTGGTTTCACTCTATTGAATCATTCCCAAGAAAACGAGCTAAGTATAACTAGAAGGCGATTAAGAATATTCTAATCAAACCTATGCAGAAGAAAACATAAAAATAAAAAATACATACAGAAATAGGGTGCTGGAACAACAAATCCTAATCTAAAACTTCTGCTTCTTTATCAGAGAAAGATGAACATAATGGAAAACATAAGAAGAAAAAATAACAATTAGGAAAACTTCACCATTGATATAGCTCAAGGATCCAGTGAGCATGCTTGTATTATTGATTATCAAACCAGCTACAATGCCCCAAGCACAACATCTCTATGCAACTAATATTCTTCTTTAATTCAGTCTTGCATTCCTCAATTAGCTTAGCAGCAGAAATCAGTCCAAAAACCATCAAGTAACCAACATTTACAATGAGGCTCATATGCAATATTTATATGCAAAATGAAGAGGTGTTTCTAGGCCAAGGTGTATAAATGTTATTTATTACAGAGTTAATGAATTTTGACCTTTGAGACCATGCAAGGCCCAAGGAAAAAAAATCTAAAAGAGTTACTCTAAGTTATAACTTCCGTCTTAACTTCTAAGTTATTTCAGCTGAAATATTTGACTTTTAAGGTTTTGTAATAACTTTGTAATAAATGATGAGCTACTTCAAAATATCTATGACTGAGTAATAACTGTTTAAAGTCTTTATGGAAAGAAATAATGCTTTAGATGGAAAATTTTGTCTTTGGAGAAGTAATTTCTCCTTTGTTGAGCAACTCGAAGGTGTCTTTGGGTAATCGGCCTTGTTTAGTCATCAATCTTCTATATTAGGCCTTTAAGCTTGATTTAAATTTAATTTTATGGATCACTGTCTTTATCCTTCTGTTCAACTTTATAACTGCTTTGTCCTTTATCTGTTTGCTTTAAGCCTTTGACTTTCATCTTTAAACACTTTTTTAAAGGGCTAATTCTTTGTTTTGTTCTTTAATCTAAAATTAGCCCTATAATATTCTTATCTTCATTTTCCTCTTTATTTCTCTGACAGTATCTATTCTCTGTATGTATGCAAGGCTTCTTCATGGTTCCAAGGTTTATAACCCATCGATGATCATGATACATTAATGGGTTAATACTTTTATGTAACTCCTTGGCCCTTTTGATATGTTTTTTGCCTCTGGATCCTCATCCAGAGGTTTTTCATCATTTAAATGTCTCTCTGAGCATTTGGCCACCATTAAACCTGCAAAAAAAAACAAAAATTAATTTAAAACCTGTGGGAGGGGGGTAACAGCTGTATTTTTTGGTTTCTGGCATCGGGGAGCGATTTATAGAGGAACAGAGGGTGCAAAGGAATGACCTTGGAGGTAGTTTTACAAAGAAATGCAAACAAGGGCAAGGGAATTTGAATTTTGGCGCGCAAAGGGGGGAAAGGTAGTTTTGCAAAACCACCGTGGTTTTCACGCAGGGTATGGGTGATAAGCAGTTTTAGGCCAAGACCATACGATACCATAAACTGGCCACCACGTGTCCTCGGAAAAACTGCCCATTTCACGCGGGTTTGGGTTGTTAAACCCCAACAGTAAATTCCACGCGAAAGGCAATTAGGACCATCAGATTTCGATTGATGAGATCTATGGCGCGGATAGCTGCTTCAGAGTGGGGTGCACGTCTGGAAGAGGGAACCCAGTGGATAGGTGATAGAAGATGAATGGGCAGCAAATTTTTGAGTGGAAAGTGGGGTCGGGTGATGACGTAAGAAATTTCATTGAGTAGTCGGGGTTGCGATGGAAAATGTGATGATGGGCAGTGAGATAAGAGCCGTTGGATCAGGTCCCAAGGCTTTGGATCAGCGGTGGAGATTGGTGGGGATAAAATAGAGCTGCGGTATGAACTGAAGGGGCCCACCTTTAATTCAGAATTTTACACAGGGCACGAGGGTTTAAATAATAATAGGGGCAGAGTCTTATTCGCATGGGGGAAAAAGGTTACGAATAGGTGGTAGGAATGATCCTGTGAGGGTAGAGGGGACCGTGGGCTGAGAAGGAGAGGGAGCTTAGGATAATAGCAGAGGGTCGGGGTTCGGGTCACATGGTAGAAGTTTTGGGGCTTAAGCGGTTAAAAAGGCTTAAGCCCTATATGTAAAAAAGTGGGTTTTTACATAAAAACATAATTTTTATGTGTTTTTAAGGGTTCCGATAAGTTAGAAAGTTTAGGAATAAAACAATGAAAAGGGGTTTTTACCTTTTCTTAAGGGATTTTTAGGAGAAAATGAAGCATGAGGGGGGATTTTGGGAGTTTTTATAAGGGAAAGAAGGAGTATAAATGGGGGTATCAGTAGAGGGGTAAATGAGGGAATTCGGCCCAAAAAATGGAGTTTCTTTGTAGCAGCAGGGTGAACATTTGATGAGGCATGAAGATAGGAAGTCCTAGTGAGAAATAATCATTTTTAAGATGATGAAGGAAATGAGGCCTCTAAAGATAGCTGATGGTCAAATGATGTTATCTTTAGGTGCTTGTATAACATCCACAATCATCTAGTGAAATCTATAGAATACAGGAGGATAACAAAACCTATTTATCTAGAGTGACGTGCCCTCTCTATGTCTTGCTCACGCTGATACCCTCTTTTTGGTCTAGGGTTGCATCACTCAGCACTGGAATGAAGCTCATACTCGTGTCAATCCCCTTCTTGGAATTTTTTTAAAAATGGAAGTGAAGCTTCAAGATCTGGAAGCTTCATGGTGGAGACCTGGTTATTTGTTCCTGAGGATAGAGCCGAGCTTCTCCCTTTGGCCTCTTTGTTCCTACAAAAGTGGAACCACCCAAAGGGATAACCCATTTCCCCACCTAATTTGGATCCATGCTCCCTCCTCCTTTGTTATATAATGGGCAATCTACCATAGATATTCTAGTTATAATAGAGATAGAAGAACAACAGAGAGACCTTTTGTCGCTATAAAAACCAAGTGGGAGTTGAGACCTTTTTCCCTCACATCAGGTTGAAAGAGAAATTTGGAGATGTGCCTAGATCAAGACACGTCGAAGGAGGGTTGTGACATCAAGGTGTAGGTTGTAAATCCCCCTATCTATTTTAATATAATATGATTGGTTCGTGCTTTCCATTCTTGTGTTAATGTGTGACTGGATTCTTAGTTTTCCTTGATTAGGTAAGTAGGTTGCATATGCATTATATATGCTATGATTTCGCGTTTGTTTTCATTTTGATCCTTTTTGGAAACTTTCTTCCTTACTAGTTGTTCATACCAATGATGTGAAATTCTGGAGCTTTCTCCATGAAGAAATCCTCTAGGGTATTCTTTATGTTTCTCCATCCTCATCTCCTTGATTTCTCGGGAAATATCCTACATGGCTTGAGGAAGAAGCTTGGGAAACTTCTTCTCATCCATCTCTCGTAATATTGGAGTTTTTCCTTTATCTCCTTTGTTGTCTATATAATCATATCCATGGTTTCTATTAAGATACCAATTATCTATTTCTATGAGAGGCTCTCCTTATTCTAAAGACATAGTTGTTGTACTACACAAGCTGAGCAAAGATTATGCTCTGATGCCACTGTAATATTCCAAAACAGGAAAAACATGAATATTGACATAAAACTGGAAATTTCAGTAAATATCAATACATCAAACATGATCAGATCATATATCCATTTTATTATGTATATTAGAATAAAATAAGTATAACATCTTGAGGAACAAGTCACTCAAGCTAGGAAGGGCAAGTTTCCAATGATCAAATGCACCCAAACATGAAATGTTGATGCTACTCAAAATGTCGGAGAACCAAGATAGTGCAGTCCCAGTGAGTGTAACTACAACTATAAAATATAAATATATAGATCTTCTGGTATAATTCTCAAAAAGTGTGGGGAATAAATATCTAATCTCCCAAGCACAATTCCAACACAACCCAGAAAGGGTTTATGGAAATACACACTCTAAAAAATGCAGCCCTAGGGCTGAATAAGGCTCTACCACTGAATCACTGCTAGGAGATGATTGATATAACAATAAAATGGCTACAACTTCTCCTCTCTAGCCTTCCAGATGAAAGGTTATTCCTTTCACTAGAAATCAAGATTAAGATCTTGGGTACTTGACCCTCCACTACAACTGCCCTACAAAATAACGCAGTTTATGAAGGAGACTGTGTTGTAGGTGATGGCTACTACCTGGCCTAATTCTGGATGGTGGAATAATGCTCAAGGAGCTTCCTTACTAGCCTTCTGAATGAATGGTTGTTCCCCTTATTGGAAAACAAGCTTATAATGTGGGTCTATCAACCTTCCACTACTACTGTCGTGCAAAACAACACAATCCTAAAGGAGACTATGTTGTGGGTAATGGCTGAACCTTGGCCTAATGTCAGATAGTGGAAATGGATCTCAATGAACCTCTCCTAAGTGGGAAGTCCAAGTACCTCGAGGATGAGGGTGGGATTTTATCTCAGAAACACCCTTGTGCTAAATAGCACAACAAACTCTACTAAAAATTTGAAGCGTGAAGAAAGTCGTAAAAGAAAAAACGTAAAAAATAATAAGAATTACCTCTATTGTTGCAATCCTCTTCCTTATATTCTTTGTTAGCCTCCTCACCCTTGGTCCCACACATTAAAGATATTACTCCCATGTAGACTCCCTCCCACTAACACTGCATTGTCCCTCAATAACTATCCACTACCTCCATACCAGTGCTATTGATTTGGTCAAACTTGAACCTATCTACATGCTTTAACCTATATTCACAGCTAAGAGTACTTTATCCAGCTAATAAGATGATCCATATTCACACTAGAAGTGATTTTATTCCTACTAAGGATATTTATGGGTCTCCTTACCCCCTTATTAATTTATCTAAATGACAAAAGAAAAAATAATATTCCAACTAGCTGAAAGCTAATTATTAATACTACAGCCCTCCCTCTAAAATTTTGCTTGTCCTCAAGCAACTTCAAGGATGAATGTTGCAAAATCTCTCCTCCTTCCCTGTTAACATCCACATCCGACAAGCTCCTCCACTTAACCAGATTTTCTCCAATCAATCTTCCCCTTATGTGCTCCTCCCAAGTGTCCAAGTTAGCATTTAATGATAAAATAAAATGGCTCACATCATAAGGAAATAGGAGATCCATGGTGGCAACTATATGTTGTCTAATGCCCTCATTGAAGCATGGGACATGAAAAATGTTGGAGGTATTACTCCCAATGAGCAGCTCCAATCCATGTGTTATTCTTCCAACCATTCCAACAACAATGATTAAAACATCATCAACATAGGGAATCAAAATTATAGATACACGGACTTCCATATGAAATACCGAAGGGTGATAATATTCCCTCAAGTAGAACTAGTGCAATTCTGCTCCTTGATTTCCCGGAACATAATGTGGTAAGTAGCTTCCTAGCCACTTCCTTTTCCCCCCTATCTACTCATATTCCTGGGGGTAGTAACTAATGTTTGGTGTCAACTGAGTACACCACAAATAATATATCATCTGCCAAAAACCTCCTAGGAAGTGGCCATCCCCATCACTAATATTGATTCCAAGAAGACCATGATGTCTAAAGAGAGGCTTGCCCTCATGTATTGTTTGGAAGCTGGTGATGAGGTCCATAGATGAGCCCTCCCATCTCTCTACTAGAAACGTAAGTGGCTGTAACAACCTTGCAGGGTGGTTGTTTTCCTCCTCATTATTCAAGCAAACCATACCTGTCCTGATATGTTTGAGCACATCCTCTTTGAGAACCTCCCATGATAATTTCTCCCCAATGGCCTGATATGTCCCAATGAAATATTGGCGACCAAAAAGGAGTGAATCATGTGTTTCATGTATAATATTATTCTTAATATTATAATATCTAGTCAAGAAGACCTGATCCTCGTAATATATGACTTCATCCATCACTCTATACCGCTCATTTGTTACCTGCCCATCAATCACTTCACATGTGAAGTGGTGCTTTGAATATTCCACCAAAATTTCGGACTCCCAATATGGATCTATGCTCAACAATGACAGGGTCGCTAGCCTTTGAGACAAAGCACTTGTCATATTACTAATCCCCTCTTTGACATGCTTAATTCCAAAGCCACATGATAGAATACTTCTGTCCTACTTTTGATGCCTCCCTTGCAACTTCTTATGCTCAAGTAAGGGTTGAAGTTTATGGAGGTTAGTCTTCCCTTGGAAGCTATTGCCCATCCAAAACTTCCTGAGTTTTTCCAATGTAAGCATGAGTTCCAAAAACCCTCTACCATATATGGAAGACTCCTTCCTATGTGGAAGTATCTTCTACCTCTCAAAGGCTGTGGAGTAGCCCCTTTGCACCATGATTGTGCCATCATCCACTCCTGAAACATCTCCTCTCAATGCAAGATGTTTAGTGAGAGTTTGTAATATCGATACTGGGAAAATATCCATCTCCTCCTTGAGCCTACCAGATACTCTCTACGTTGTGCTAGACTCACCCAAAGCTCCCATCTCAGCCATATCTATTAATGGTGAAACTTGTTGTTAGAACTTTTTAAACAACTCCCGGTCTGGGGGCCTTCCTGGTGGAATGCCTTCAAATAATACAACATCATGTTTCAAATTAAAATTCATATCTAAGTGGACTGATGTGTCCTTGATCCCAATGCATAAATCAGGCTCCATCTTATGTGCAGAGGCTATCTGAGGTGGATAAGTGTGCATGCCCCTGATCATATGATGCTTACAACTCTTCTTATCTACCCATTCCATCTACAAATTCTCCTAATCTGTGGTGACTTTTCCCAATGTAATCAACCACTGCATACCCAATATCACATTGGTGTCAAGAATTTCGACCACAAAGAAGTGATAAGGAAATTATATGTCCCTAAGGTTACTGAAAATTCCGGAACATACTTCGTACACTGCATGGTTCTAGATCTTAGGACCAAAGATGAGAATCCCTCAAAATCATTAGTGGGTATTGATTTCCTATGTACCAACTGAGAATCAATAAATTTGTGGGTAGCCCCATTGTAAATCAACACTAATACTCTCTGATCCTGAATTGTACCTCAAACTCTCAAAGTCAAATACTTCGATACTCCCTGCAAAGATGCAAGGGCCCCTCCAATTGGATAAAATTCCCCACTCCAACCTCTTGGTGGTGGATCCTCCCCTCCTATCACAACATTGTTGTCTCCTTCTGGCTCCTCTTCTTCCTCCTCCTCACTCTCAGAGAATACCTCTATATAGTGTGCCTTCCTTGCAACACACCAATGCCCCGGTGCCCATGGTTCTTGGCATGTGAAGCAAAGCTTCCTTCTCCTCAAGTATCTTCGAACACCATCACTAAGAGGCCTTTTGTTCTATTTCTCCTTTAGATGAAGAACCTTCACATATTTCCCCTTTGAATGAAAGGGTGGCCTTTGATGAAATGGAGCACTTACTCTTGGCAAAGCATCCTGTAAATATTTGGCCCTCTCAATAACATCTTGGAGTGTAGTTGTTTTAGTATATTTAACCAACCCATGCAGAGGCTCTTATAGCCCATCAATGAACATATAAACCCTCATAGTGGCAGATAAATCTAGAACCATGACAGAAAGTTTTATAAATTTGGAGATATAGGTCTCTAGATTACCTGACTACTTGAGATTGGCTAGCTCAATAAAAGGAACCTCTGGGTCTCTTCGATCAAACCTCTCTACTAACCCCCAAGTGAACTCTGAATATGCAGTCACATTGGCATGCCCCAATGTAGAAAGACCATGAAACCACCAATCATGTGCCTCACCTTCAAGGTGCAGCGCTGCTATCTTAATGGCTTCAATCTCTGGTACTTGGTTTAGTTGAAAATAGATGTCTAGTTTCTCCACTCAAGAATTGGTTGTGCACTTAGATCACCCATCAAAAGTAGGAAGAAAACATCTACCCATAGTACGCTACAGATCAATTTTTTTCATGTACCTTCCATTTCTATTGTTGTTTCAGGGTCTCCTATTTTCCTTGATCTGACAAAACTCCTGAAAGTTGAGATTATCTCTGAATCTCTGAGATTGAGATTCATAGGCTAGAAAATAGTATTGAAGAGTATATTTTTCTTGGCGTCCTCCACCTCCATTTCCGACTGCTAGGAATGTAGGCATAGTGGAGAGTTGGGAAACTTGCTTCCTTACTGGTTGTTCATACTAGTGATGTGAAATGTCAGATCTTTCTCCATGTAGAAACCCTCTAGGGGATTCTTTATGTTTCTCCATCCTCATCTCCTTGATTTCTCGGGAAATATCCTGCATGGTTTGGAGAAGAAGCTTGGGAAACTCTTTTTCATCAATCTTCCCTAATATTGGAGTTTTTCCTTTGTCTCCTTCATTGTTTGTATAATCATATCCCCATTTTCTATTAAGATACTACTTCTCCATTTCTGTGAGAGGCTCTCCTTCTTCTAAAGACATAGTTGTTGTACTACACAGGCTGAACCAAGATTATGCTATGATACCATTGTAATATTCCAAAACAGGAAAAATAGGAATATTGAACATAAAAATAGAAACTTTAGTAACTATCAATACATCAAACATGAGCAAACCATAGATCCATTTTATTATGTATATCAGCAGCAAATAAGTACAATATCTTGAGGAACAAGTCACTCAATCTAGGAAAGAAAAGCCTCCAATGATCAATTACACCCAAACATGAAATGTTTCAGCTATTAAAAATGCCAGAGAACAAAGATAGGGAAGTCCCAATGAGTGTAACTTCTAGTTACCTTCCTATTCATCTAGTTGGAATATTAATTTTTTCTTTTGTCATTTAGATAGATGAATAAGAGGGTAGGGAAACCCATAAATTTCCTTAGTAGCAATAAAATCACTTGTAATGTGAATATGGATCATCTTATCAGTTGAATAAAGCACCATTAGGTGTTAATAGAGTTTGAATCATGTGGATGGGGTCAAGTTTTATGAAATCAGCAGTTCTAGTATAGAGGTAGTGGAGAGTTATTGAGGGACATCGTAGTGTTAGAGGGAGGGAGTCTCCATGAGAGTAGCATATTTAATTTGTGAGGCCAAGGGTGCAGAGGCTCACAAAGTATATAAGGAAGGGGATGGAATCCATAGAGTGAATTCTGAATATTGTTTGTGTATTGGTCTTTTATGACTTTCTGTATGCTTCAGCTGGTTAGTGGAGTCTGCTGTGCTGTTTAGCACAAGGGTTTTTACGAGTGGAAATCCCACCCTCATCCTTCAGGGACTTTGAGTGCCTAGTTAAGAGAGTTTAATTGAGCTTCATTTCGACCATCCGACATCAGGCCAAGCTTTAGTCATTGTCCAAAACATAGTATCCTTGAGGATTCTGTTTTTTTGCAGGGTAGTAGGAGTGGAGGGTTGATAGACCCAGTTTCTGAGCTTGTTTTCCAGTGAAGGGAGTAGAACTTCATCCAGGAGGATAGAAAGGAGGTTTCGTGAGCATTATTTCACCATCTGGAATCAGTACAAGTTTCTACCATCATCTATAGTGCAGTTTCCTTTAGAAACTGCGTTATTTTACAAGGCAGTTGCAGTGGATGGCTTAGTCCCAATTTTGTCAGTTAGATTTCTAGTGAGGGGTGTTAGTTCCCTGTAATTAGCAATATTGGCAAAGTACAAATGCAGAGAGAACACTATTTAAACCACTTTGGGATTCTATGATCTAGCCCTCCTGAATCCGAAGAAGGATCTCTCCAATAAGTGCAAAGATGGATTTATCTTTAAAATCTTTTGGGTAATGATATTAGGCTAGTTATGAAGTTTGAGGGTTTTGTTTTTTTTTGGATGGTTGAGCATGATTATTATTTGAGTGGAAAGTCCTAAATGGAAATAGTTTCAAAGGTGTGAAGTTGCAAGCAATCAGAACGAGTTTTGGCTAAAAGATAGATATAACGTTGGTTTTTAGTCCATTGGGCTATGGAGTCATAATAGGGTTTAATTGAAACACCAAGGTCCAAGAGTGTTCCATGGGGAAAGTCATATATGTCTAAGGATCTCTTTAAAGTTGATTTTATGGAATGAAGTGATACAACAAGAAGGGGAATTTAAAAAAATGAAGAACAAAGAGCAGTCTAAGATCAGGTAAGTACTTTGAAACTATCCTGCTTTTGGCATACACTTAAGAAAGACATAAAAGTAATCTAAGATCTGGTAAGTAATTTGAAACTAGCCAGCTTTTTATGCACTTTTAATAGAAAAACATTTTAAACACAAAGGGAAACACATATGATAACGAAGAATAGTCTAAGATCAGGTAAGGACTTTGAACCTAGCCTACTTTCAACACATTCTTAGGGAAAGTTTCAGATAGTTTTTTGGGATAAAACTAAAGGACAGGGCTCACCATAACTTCCTTAGTTCATCTCTACTTAACATAAACTGAAAATAACATTTAGGAACAATATTTAGCTTATAAAGTAGGACGAGGGAACGCCAGCATTCCTAACTACTCAAACTGAATTAAATCATTCCTAAACAACACAATTTGGAAGAAAACATATAGATAAAGCTTATCAGTGAGAGAAGGGTACTGATATACAGTAAATACTAACTCTATGTTTACTGTTCTTTATCAGAGAAGATGGACAAAGTGAAAACAGAAATAAAATAATGATTTACAATAATAAGTAACATCATCGTTGACATAGACCAGGATCCCATAAATCAGCTTGTATTGATGCTTCAAACCAGTTAAAACTTTAAGTCCAATGTTTTAGTTCAAAAGTCATCTTCACTTCTCAGCCTAACTATTCTATCACAAAAAGAGCTTCAAGAGCCTTTGAACACTATTTACAAGTAGAAGTTTCAAGCACAAGTATATTTCAAAGTTCAACAACCAACATTTTCTCATCTTCTACAGAAGTATTTATAGAAGGAATGAGGAGGTGGGAGGGCATAAAAGATCTCCCAGGTTCAATTAATATAGATAAATTCTTCTCGCCCTTCGAGGGGCTCGATGAAGAAGTTTACAGATGTTTTGTCTGTATTAATGGTTTTACATTTAAGATTTAAGCTCGGTGGGAGCTTTTGTTGACTTTAAGGCTCTGTTTCATGTTGTAATAACTCTGCAGATATTTTTTGCATTAAGTTCCTTGGTAGAATTAACTATTCGGCTGTGTTAAGGCAAATATCTTATTTTATAATCATAACTCGGCCTCTATTGAATACTTTGAGGTTACAGGTGGCAACCTGGTAGCTAAGATGAATCAATTAGCCTCTGATGTGGCGGTGGATGCTCTTTCTAACTGATAAATCTTTTGATTTTTCTTTAATTGTGTTTTAATTCAGAGGATTAGGCTTTTGATTTTTGATCTTAGCCGTAATCCTCCAAAACTGTGAAAAACAGTCTTCAATCCTCTGTTCTGTTATGTTTAAGTCTTCAATACTGATACTCTTTAGCTTTGATTTAATTGTATGTGTCTTGTTGATGTGCAAGTGCCGCAAAGGGCTCATGTGGCATCAATGCCCATGAAGCATTGATGAAACGTGAAGTTTGGAACCCCGTGGAATGATTTTTCTTATGAAAGAAAAACCCGGAGAGTCGTCACTCTCAGCCTTCATTTTCCTTTTAAACATTTGAAAAACCTTTTAAATCCTGCATAAACCAACAAAAATTAGAAAATTCTGCATTTATTGGGTAAACACTGCTTTGGAGGTTTTAGGTAGGAGCATGGTCGTTGGATGTCATCATTCAACGGTGGAGATTTGCACGTAGTCGTCAAAAGGAGAGATTTATATGAATAAGAGGTGGAAAATTATATCAGAATCGTTGATCTTGCAGAGATCAATGGTTGGGAGCAACCAGGTCAATACAAATGGAGAAGGGTTGCTTTATGCGAAAAAAGAAGAAATAAAAAGGAAAATATCAAAAATACTTTTGGGCAAATGAAATCTATTAAGAATTGAAATTGGGGTTTCGAACATAACCTGGGTCGTCAGATGAGATCGGCCCGAGTGATCAACGGTGGAGATCACTCATTGAAATCCTTTGGTGAAGGTGGATGGCGATAATGTTTTGCCAGATTAGATCCAAGTCATTTATCTGCAGAGAACAACGGTGGGGAGTGCACGCGATAACACATAATGTAAATGGGAAAAATGTTTTCAGAGGAAAAAACCACGGATTTCGCGCGGCGAAAGGGCGGGGAGGCGGTTTTGCATTTTTGAAGGCGATATGTGTTAAGGTCCGCCACGTGTCTTTTAAAAATAGCTTATATCACATAATTTTTGGAGATTAACCTTCGCGCTTAAATTTATGTGATATGGAATGTCAGTTGTTAGATCTGGGGCCTCAGATCTAACGGTGGAGGAGCGAGCACGATATTGACTAGATGTGCAGCAGATAGTGGGTGGGGCGGTTTTAACCAGGACCATCCAATCATAGGGATGAACGGTGGAGATCAAAACTGGTGTAGGTAGGACCCAAGATATTTGGGCCTAATGGGACAAATCTGGGCCGTTAGATCTTAAATATGGACGATCGAGATCGATCTTCGAGTTTAATGAAAATAATATACGGGCGGAGAAAGGGTTAATATGGGTCGTTGATCTACAGAGATCAATGACTGAGGTTGGTTGGAAAAACATTATAGAGCGGGCTACATGTTTTTAACCAAAGTGGGGAGATGCATTCTGGACTGTCCGATCTGGACACATAGATGGCCCAAATGCAATCGGAGGCATGCGATCAGCAAGGGGAGAACTTTGAATGGCGTCGATGCAATTGGTTGTGGGCCATCGATCGGCCGATCAGATCGACAGTGGAGGATGGATCGGGGGAATGGCGAATCGGAGGGGAGGTAATAAAATATAAATGTGCTCGATGAATTTTTCCCGATGCAATGTAGCGCGATCCATCTAATCACTTCATATCGACGGTGGATATTATCTCAACTATTTAACCGACGGAAACCCTTTAAAACACATGAAAACCAAAAATTAATAAAATACAAAGGTTTTGGTGGCTCGGGGTGGGTTATATATAAGGATTGGTGCCCAGTTGTGGGGGCTTGCGGATATATGGGAAAAAGAAAAGGCCCAGGGCTTATATGTATAAGGGTTGATCGCATCGGAAGGAAAGGCCAGGCTTTTCAATCTACCCATTTTCATTACAAAACATTTCTCTGGCGGGTTTAGACCAAAACTTAGGAAAAGTGGGTTTATGAACTTACAACTGGAAATATGCATCAAAGATGGGTTTATACAATGTTTAGTTCCCGATTGCGGGCCTAGGGTTCAGCGAATGAGACAAGGGGATCGAGAGCTTTCAAACAGAGGCTAATCGCATTGGGAGTCTTATAAAGGCCCAAAGACTTGCGTTAATCATTTGTTGTCGATGTGATAAGCGCCGAAAGAGTTTAGTGCTTGGTTTTAGTGCCAGGGCACATGTGGGGAAATGGCTTAGGCTTAGCCCAAAGGGGCTTAAGCACATAGTCAAAAAACTTATTTTTCATGAAATTTTTCATAGTTTTTGATGGATTTGGGGGTTTCGGCAAAGTTTAAAAATGACTTTTAAACTTCGTAAAATTGATCTTATGAAGGGGAAACGAAGAAAAATGGAAAGTAGAGGAATTCCATGGGGAATGAAGGGGTAAAAATGAAGGTTATTTTTGAGTGGAAGAGAAAAAATGGTGTTTTTGCTGCAGTCTTTTCTCTATGAAATCAACAAAATTTCAGAGTTTAACATGGAAACAACAGTGAAGATTTTAAACAAAGGGCATGACGTCTTCATGAGTATTCAAGAGATAAAAATTTTAGCAATAAAAATTATTTCTTGAAGGCTCAAAAAATTATTTAGACACCTTTTGATATAACAAATTTTATAGGTGGCTAACTGTGGCCCCACTTGGGGATGGTGCCTTCTTAAAGGAATCAAGAACTTCAGACTTGCATTCTCTGGGAGGTTGATCAGTGCCTTATCCATTGGGCTACCTTTCTTTACTTGGATGTTCTTCTTTTTTCTCTGGAAAATGTTAGAAGCCATGAAAAAGAATGTATCTTGATCAACACAAGCTTTTTACCTACCCAATCCTACTGATCTAACATTTTTTCTTCTTTAGAGTGCACTTGGATTGGAAAAATCTCTTACAACTTTTTATTCTTTTGAAAGAAAAACATCTAATCTATTTCTAATCCTTATTTCTCCATGAACTCAGATTAAACAGTTGAGTTTATATGCTTCTCTACCTACTCTACTAATCTGTTGGGATTAAACAGTCTAACAGATTTTTATTCACTAATTTCTAAAATAGAAATT
Source organism: Pinus albicaulis (assembly GCA_034641835.2). Lineage (NCBI taxonomy): Eukaryota > Viridiplantae > Streptophyta > Pinopsida > Pinales > Pinaceae > Pinus > Pinus albicaulis. The sequence goes on from CM076570.1 coordinate 1,175,232,414, forward strand.
TAAAAGCATTCAAGTCAGGATTGAACAGTCTAACTTGCTGCTGATCTATGGCATAAAAACAAGCTGCACATAGATATAATTTTACAAAAATTTAAATCAAAATGGAAGGCTTAAGATCTGAAAGTTAAAAGCACTTCCTTCATCTTTTTACAGCTCTGTTTTTACTTCTATTTGAGTTGTTCTTCCTTTATCAACTGGTTCAAACTTTAAGCTGATTAGAACCAATTTTACCTTCTATTTTGACTCAGAAATTTAAAAATATTTGATTCAATCTTTTTTGGAAATTTAGGTTCATATTTTGAGCATGTTTGAACCTTTAATTTCTAGCCTAATCTACCTACTGATAAGCCAAGATTAAGCTATTTGGTAATCGAATTCACTACCTATCAGCAGCAATTAAAAACTAATTAGTCATGATTATGCTATATGACTAACTAGAAGTGTGGTTTCAGGAGTGGCATTTAAGCTTGCACACTTTCAGATTTGTTTCTCTTTTTATCGGTATGGGGCTATACCTTTCTTGTTTTTACAATCCTGCCCTATTTTCTTTCTTTTGTTGTTTTTTGTATTTTTGATTTTTCTGACTTTGAATGCAATGATGGGTGAAATATTTATAATGAGAAAAAAGATAAAAAGGCTTTCAAAACATGATATGGTTCAAGAGAAGTAATGTTTGAGCATCTTGCCATTGACATGACCCCCAAATAGTTCAGCTCCAGTCAACTCCTGCAAGAAAAAGGCATTATTACCAGCAGTAGAATGAATGAGATAAGGGCCAAGCCATAAGTTTTCAAATTTCCCATGCTTTCCCTTGTCTTCTCTCCTTGAGTCCCACTTTAAAACTTTGTCCCCAATATTGAAATTGCTGGCCTTTGTTATTCTGTCAAAAAACTTTTTGATGTTGTCCTGCTTTTGCAATGCTTTGTTATAAACCTCCTCTCTGGTTTGCTGAAGATGAATTGTTTGATTAATTCTTCTGACCATGTCATTATCTTCAGACTGGACCTCTTGAATGAACTTCATAACTGGTACACCAAGGATGGTAGGAAAAATTGCATCAGTACCATACACAAGCTGGAAGGGTGACATACCAATGGATTTCTTCAATGTCAATCAGTCAGCCATAGTGCATGCACTAGCTTTGTGTGCCAAGAATTCTTGTTGTCCTCCAACAGCTTCTTGATTATGTTCACCAAACTCTTGTTTGAGGAATCCGCAAGTCCATTACCTTGTTAGGGTAATAGGCCATGGAATGACCCAATGTTATCTGATATTTGTGACAGAATTCAACCATCTTCTTTGATCCAAATGTTGCTGCATTATCAGTGATGATCTTGGTAGGATAGCCAAATCTAGAGAGAATATTAGTCTCCATGAATTTTATAATGACAGAATCATTGGCTTGCCTACAAGGGATGGCTTCTATCCATTTGGTGAAGTATTCTGTGGCAGTGAGAATCCATTTATGTTGGGCAGATGATGGTGGATGGATTTCTCCTATGAAGTCAAGTCCCCACTGTTTAAAAAGGGCTTCAACAGTGATAGGATGTAGAGGTAAGGGTAGCATCTCCCTTTTGCCTTCAAAAAATTGACATTTATGATAGGAAATTATCATCTTATGTACATCAAGAAAGAGAGTAGGCCAATAGTAACCAACCCTCAAGATTTTGTTGGCTGTTGTCTTCCAGTATAAGTGGCGTCCACATTCTCCTTCATGGAACTCGTGCTTAACCTTCTCTGCATCATACTCAGGAAAACATGTAAGCAATATCCCACTTGCATTTTTCCAATAAATAATTTTATCTATAATGAAATAGTTTACAGCTTTTAACTTTAGAAACCTTGCCTTTGTTTTTAATAAACCAGGAGGTGTGTTCAAATTAAGCAAAACATAAAGAATATCAGCATACCAAGAGGAATTCATAAAATGATCTTCAACAATGGGAGTTGAGGTTTCCTCTTGTTCATCTAAAGCATTAATCATATTAATATCAAGAACTTCAAAATTGGATTCAGCCATCAATCTAGATAGACCTTGGCCTTTGATGATTTTAGTGGGTTTTATCTCTAAATCATATTCAAGAATAATAGTTATCCACTTACCTCTCTTACCATCCGAGTCCTGTGTTAGAATGTCTTTCACAACTGAATTTGGGACAAAGGAAATGATATGTGAGTGCAAGATGTATACTTTGAAGTCCTTTAAAGCCTTAACCAAAGCAAAGGCTTGCTTTTCCATAATGTTATACTTCAAAGGGGCATACCTCAAAGCCTTGCTAAAGAATGCAATAGGTTGCTCTTATCCTTGTGGATTTTTCTGTAAAAGGAAAACAATTATTTTATGTTCTAATGCAAATGAAAAAATATAAAAATCTTTTGAAAAATGAGGACTTATTAGAACTAGTGTTTTGGTTAACACTTGTTTCACTAGCTCAAAGGACTTCTTTGGTTCCAAGGTCCATTTTACCCCTTGCTCCTTCTTCAGCATATTTTTAATATTTCTAAGGAGCTCAGCCAAGTTGGGTATGAACCTTCTCAAAAATTAATCTTTCCAATGAAATATTGCAGTTCCTTGATGTTTTGAGGATGAGAGATTTGCAATATGGCCTCAATCCTCTTTGGATCTATCTTTATACCCTCCTTTGAAATAATGTGCCGAAGAAGTTTACCTTCTTGGAGCCTGAATAGTGTTTTCTTAGGGTTTAAAGATATCCCAAACCTTCTACAACTCTCAAAAAATTTTCTCAAATGTTCCAAGTGCTCTTCATATGCCTTTAAAAACACAGTGACATCATCAAGGTAAATAATGATGAAGTAGCCTAATTCTTCTGAGAATGCTATGTCCATGGCTCTCTGAAAAGTTGCTCCAACATTCATTAGACCAAAAGGAATTTTCGCATACATGAAAGTGCCCCAAGGTGTAGTAAAATTTGTCTTTAATTGATCATCAGGGTGAACTAAAATTTGATTGTACCCTAAATAGCCATCAATCAAAGAAATTCTTTTAGAACCAACTACCCTTTGCAAAATATGGTCCATCATAGGTAAAGGGTAGTCGTCCTTCAGTGAAGCTTTGTTTAAGTCTCTAAAGTCTATACAAAGTCTAATCTCTCATGTTTTCTTCCTAACTGACACCAGATTAGACACCCACTTAGAATATCTAATAGGTACAATAATACCAGCTTCATACATTTTCTTGATTTCCTTCTCAACCAAAGGTAACTGAACAGGGTTTATTCTGCGCAGTTTTTGTTTGAATGGTTTTTGGTTTTCCTTGAGAGGGATACTGTGTTGAAATATTTCAGTGTCATAGGATTTTAGATCTTTGTAACTCCACACAAAAACATCAGAAAATTATTTAAACAGCTCTATGTATCTGAGTTTAATGTGAGCTAGCAAAGTCTTAGATAGTTTAATCATCATAGGTTTTAGTTCACTGGCTATATTGCACTCTTCCACTTCAGTCTCTACAGGATCTAGTTTTGGCTTCTTGGCCACATCGTTAAAATCAAACAACTCTTCTAAAGGGGCCAGACCCTTTGGAAAACTCTGATCTTTAGACTGCAGGGTTTCTAACTCATCTGTTTCTAACTCTGCACTCGTCTCTGTTTTGTTTTTAAGTTTTCTAGACAGTAGATTTATATTAACAACCTCAGAAGACTGTTCTTCTTCACTATTGCAGTCTGTTTCATAATATGAATCCGAATTGTGTAGTTCAAATTCATTTCTGAATTGCATGAAGTATTCTATTTGTTTGTCTCAGTCAAACACTTGCCAATATTTTTCGTTGTCAGGAACGGCTAGTCTGAATTTAATCTGAGTTGTGCATTATTTGGTTTCATATGGCGTTAAGCACGTTCTAGTAGCAAAGACTAAGTTGTGGGCCATGATATTTCTTTTTCTTGGGACAAAAATTAACTGGGACTCCCCAAAAGTTTTTAAGAGATCCACGACATCGTTTTGATAGGCCCTAAGTCTAGGGTGATTAGAGTTGTATTCCCCGTTGACCTGCCTAATGATTAATTCAAAATCCCCATGCACTTTAATTCTTTTGGCTCCTAAATTTTTTAACAGATGTAAGCCTAAAAGCAGGGATTCATACTCCGCTATGTTATTCGAACACTAGAAGTTTAATCTACAGGAAATTCTCTCTCTGTGGTTGTTCTCAGTGTTGCATATCCAGACACCCGCACCAGCATTTCTTCTAATGCATGACCTGTCAAAGTTCATACTCCACAGAGGGCTAGTCTTAGGCTTATTAGTTTGACCATCATCCTCTCCAACTAAAATTCTTTCTGATTGTTCTTGAGTATCAGCACTTAGTTGAATTTGTTTTGATTCCTCAAGATTTTCTTTAAGTTGGGGAATGCTTTCTTGACTATCAAGGTTCAAAAGTAATGAATGCACGATTTGTAGTTCAAGACATGTGTTTGGTTTGTTGTGGTTTAAAGGTTCAGCAAATGGTTTGGAAACTTCTGTGTTGTCTTCTTGCTCCTCTCTATCAGCCATTAACTCTATTAAGGTGACTTTTTCACTGAATGATTCATCATTAAACATGATGAAAGAATCGAGGCTTGTATTTACAGAATACAAAGGAGATTTTTGTGGTCTGTCTTGACTAGTAACCAAGTACTGCATATGGGACTCCCTGTAAAGTTTTCTAGTCTGATTAAAAACAGGGATGGTCGCATAGGTCATGTCCATCTGCATAGTTCCTTGTAACTTAGCCCCCCAAGATTGTGATAATAGCATTCCATAATTTGGGGGAACATCAACCACAACAATGTTCATTACTAAGCATTTGGCTGGGATCTAGACTAAGTTAACACATAGATATTTTATTAATCCTAAACATTTTACTCTGCTCAAATCAAAGGAATAAAGGTCTTTATAAGGGCGGGTGATTTCTAAACCCAGGCTCTCCATTAAAAATTTTGGCATTAAATTATGAGAAGCCTCGAAATCATGCATAGCAGTGTGCAAAATCTTGTCATGAACGTTTAAAATTACATAAAAATGAGGAACAAGCCCCTCTTGATATCTACCTTCAATCTTAGGACCAAAAATAAGCTCTGGCTGGTCATCATTAAGATTGACTGTGTCATTATTTTCCTCTATATTTAAAGCCTTCAAAATTTGGATTCTATATACATTTTGGGCAACTAACTCAGTAAGAGGAACAGAGATTTTAATCTTTGAAATTTCCTGCTCCAAACTGAAAGGAATTTGATTTTTTGAAGTGCTTGTCTCAGCCTTATTAACTGCCACTCTGTCAACAAAATCTGTTTGCTGACTTGCTCTATTTACATTTGACAAAATGGTTTTAACAGGAGTACTAGCTAAAGTGTTAGTACTGCTAAGGTTTGCACTCTATTTTGTATTGTTTTGAGTGTCTTTCTCTTTACCTTTATTAGAATTTCCAGCCACTGCTTTGTCTTTTTATTTTACAATTTTGCATTTATTTATAGTGTTGTTTTGTGAATATTTGTTAGAGGTTTTGGTGTTGGGAGTTTTTTGATTGGTTTTACTTCTAAGGTCATATTCCCTTTGAGATTCTATGATAACATTTTCCATGTCTTGATAATAGCTTTCATCAACATCTCTTTTGTCATCATAGCATGTGTAAAGACCTTGTTTTCTATCATAATGAACCTCAAAGTCATCATTATCTACTCCCAACATGTTGATATCATCTTCCTCTGTTTTCTCATCTGTTTCTTCAACCTCACTTACAGAGTTCTGATGAAAGGGAGGAGTGTTCTGTTGATCATATTTCCTAGGTCTGTTTGGAGGTTTTTTCCTTCTAAAATTATGATTTTGGTTCCGGTTTCTATTTTGAGGAGCAACTTGGTTTTGACTTGCTTGCGCTCTCTCAAGAATGCTCATTTTCTTCATCGTCTCCTCCATCATTCTTTCCATATTTGAGCTGGAAGTAGAAGGTGTTGATTCCTCTCTAAAGGACACTCTCTTCTCATTTTTCATTCTTGCACTTTTCTCCATCAGGTTAACTTCCATAGAAAGAGCCCCTTTTTTTCATATCTTCAAGAGTTAGAGGATCTCTTTCTCTCAGCTGATAGGCCATTTCGAGTTCAAACCCCTCAGGAAACTTTTTTAACGTTGAGCCTTGTGGAGGTTTTAGATCTGGGGGAAGTGCATTACACACACTATTAAATCTAGTGCAATAAGCTTGTACACTTTCCCCAGTGTTTCTGTGGAGATTTTTGTAATCAGAAATTATTTGAAGAGGGTTTTTTCTCACTTCCCATTTGTTTAAGAATGTATGATGGAAGGCTTGCAAATCATTTATACTTTGGGGGGTTAAACCTTTAAAACATTTTATTACTTCTCCCCCCAAACTCTGAGCAAATAGTCTTAGTTTGATAGATTCATCATAAATTTCATTTCTTTCAAAGTATTCATTCATCTTATCCACATGTTACGATGCAGTAGTAGCACTACTAGCATCATATAATGGTATTTTGGACTGATATTCCTGTGGAAGATTGACTAATGGTATAGGAAGGACTAAGGGAGCATACCATGTTGCCATGATATGTGGTGGGGGTGGATTTACAAGAGATGGATTAACAAGATGGAAATTGGCCTGAAGTGGAGTGGTTTGGATAGTGGATGTGGGATGAACAGATGTGGATGTACTAGGAATAGACTGCAAAGCTGATCTTGGATGAGAGACACCTAAATTGTGAAGGAAATGTAAATCAGATGGTGTTGTTTCTCTACTACCAGGATGTTCACTTGTTTCGGGAGATGAAAGTGAAGATTCAGAATCTATCTGATCAAAATCATCAAGAGACCTAGTTATAAATGGGTTTCTTAAGTATACTTGTGATTGTTGTAGAGCTGCAAGATTTTCAGGAACTGAATTAGCTCTCAAGGGTGATCTGAAAATAGTTGAAAATTTTATCTTAGGAGACTTCCTAAGGATACTTTCTGGGTTATCAACTATCTCAGGTGGATTAGGGTCAAGGTGGGCTCTAGTATGAATCTTTCTAGGAGCCTCTACGCTGTATTTTTTAGACCCTACTTAACAAGAATAATTCAACCAGATATGACAGTCTTTAAGAGGTTAACTAATCTGTTTTACACAAATTTCAATCCTACAGTCCTTTAACTGAGTTTAAATGATGTAGTAATGGTAATGGTTCTTCCCAGTGGAGTCTTGAGGTCTGTTTAGGATTGTGGAGTCACCAAGTGGAATTTTTTAGCTCTTTTGGAGGTAAAAGTTTTTATGGTCCACCACCATGTTTATTGAATACCAATCTAAAATATTTTTGGGTTTTTGGAGTTATTTTTCAGTCCTATTGGTTCTTAAGAGTGTCTTAAATCTGTTTCAAAACTTAGCTATGGTTATGAGACAAAGACACTCTACTCTTATGCCCAAGCTAGTTGATCCTTCAAGGTTAGATAAACTCTTATGAGAATCCTTGGGTTCTCCTAGTTTTTCACTGATTCAAACAAGTTTTACCATGATTACCATCTCCTTGGTAGTGCTTGAAAAGGCTGCTTGTACTCAAGGGGTTTTTTGGAATGAATATTTACTCACTTCCCAGTGGAGTTGCCAGAAGATGTTAGCTCCTGGTGGCTCAACTGGTTAATATACAAATTTCTCTTGAGACAAGTGCTTTCCTGGGGTTCTTAGATTTATTTAGACTGTAATTTCACTGAGAATTCCCCAGCGGAGTCGCCAGAAATGTTAGTTGCTGGTGGCTCGACTGGAAAATAGAACAAATTCCATTGAATCAAGGGGTTTTCTGAGGTTTCAAAGGTATCTAGGATGAAAAACACTCAAAGATCCCCAGTGGAGTCTCCAGAAGATGTTAGCTCCCTATAATTAGAAATATTGGCAAATTCCAAATGCAGAGAGAACACTATTTCAACAAATTTGGGATTCTAGGATCTATCCCGCCTGAATCTGGAGAGGGATCTCTCTAATAAGTGCAAATATGGATTTATCTTTAAAAGCTTTTGGGTAATGATATTAGGCTAGTTATGAAGTTCGAGGGTTTTGCTTGTTTTTGGATGGTTGAGCATGATTATTATTTGAGTGGAAAGTCCTAAATGGAAATAGTTTCAAAGATGTGAAGTTACAAACAATCAGAACGAGTTTTGGCTAAAAGATAGATATAACACTGGTTTTTAGTCCATTGGGATATGGAGTCATAATAGGGTTTAATTGAAACAGCAAGGTCCAAGAGTGTTCCATGGGGAAAGTCATCTATGCCTAAGGATCTCTTTAAAGTTGATTTTATGGAATGAAGTGATACAACAAGAAGGGGAATTTAAACAAATGAAGAACAAAGATCAGTCTAAGATCAGGTAAGTACTTTGAAATTATATTTCTTTTGGCATACACTTAAGAAAGACATAAAAGTAATCTAAGATCTGGTAAGTACTTTGAAACTAGCCAGATTTTGATGCACTTTTAATAGAAAAACATTTTAAACACAAAGGGAAACACATATGATAACAAAGAATAGTCTAAGAACAGGTAAGGACTTTGAACGTAGCCTGCTTTCAACACATTCTTAGGGAAAGTTTCAGATAGTTTTTTGGGATAAAACTAAAGGATAGGGCTCACCATAACTTCCTTAGTTCATCTCTACTTAACATAAACTGAAAATAACATTTAGGAACAATATTTAGCTTAGACAGTAGGATGAGGGAACGCCATCATTCCTAACTGCTCAAACTGAATTAAATCATAACTAAACAACAAAATTTGGAAGAAAACATATAGATAAAGCTTATCAGTCAGAGAAGGGTATTGATATACAGTAAATCCTAACTCTATGCTTGTTATTCTTTATTAGAGAAGATGGAAAAAGTGAAAACAGAAATAAAATAATGATTTACAATAAGAAATAACATCACCGTTGACATAGACCAAGATCCAATAAATCAGCTTGTATTGATGCTTCAAACCAGTTACAGCTTTAAGTCTAATGTTTTAGTTCAGCAATCATCTTCACCTCTCAACCTAACTATTCTATCACAAACAGAGCTTCAAGAGCCTTTGAACACTATTTACAAGTAGAAGTTTCAAACACAAGTATATTTCAAAGCTCAACAACCAACATTTTCTCATCTTCAACATAAGTATTTATAGAAGGAATTTTTGGGGATCTATAATTAGAAATATTGGCAAAGTCCAATCACAGAAACAACATCGTTTCAACCACTTTGGGATTCTAGGATCTAGCCCTCCTGAACCCGGAGAGGGATCTCTCCAATAAGTGCAAAGATGGATTTGTCTTTGAAGTTTTGAGTAGTGATGTTAGGCTAGTTATGAAGGCTGAGGTTTTGTTTTGTTTTTGGATGGTTGAGCATGATTATTATTTGAGGTGGAAAGTTTTAAATGCAAATATTTTCAAAGGTGTGAATTTGCAAGAAATAATAACAAGCTTTGGCCAGAAAGATAGATAATTGCAGGTTTTAGTCGATTGGGCTATGGAGTAATAATAGAGTTTAATTGAAACAACAGGGGGCAAGAGTGGTCCATGGGGCAAGTCATATATGTCTAAGGATCTCTTCAAATTTTGATTTATGGAATGAAATGAAACAATAAGAAGGGGAAATTAAACAGATGAAGAACAAAGAGTAGCCCAAGAATAGGTAAGTACTTCTAAACTAGCCTGCTTTTGACATACACTTAAGAAAGACATAAAAGTAATCTAAGATCAGGTAAGTACTTCTAAACTAGCTTGATTTTGATGCACTTTCAATAGAAAACATTTAAAACAAAGGGAAACTTGAAGGCAACTGTTAGAGTAGAAACTAGCGGGCTGGTCTCACCACAAATCCTCTCCTAGCTCTGCTCTACTTGGTGACTTTCAAGACAAACACAAAGATAAAAAAGAAAGGCCTAAGATCTGGTGAGTACTTCCAAACTAGCCAGCTTTTGACAAATTCCAAGGGAAACATTCAGACAGTCTTTGGGGATAAAACTAGGACCATGGCACACCATATATTCCTTAGTTCATCTCTACTTAACATATACTGAAAATAACATTTAAGAATAACAATTAGCTAAACAGGAGGATGAGGTGATGCCATCATTCCTACTACTTAAACTAAATTAAATCATTCCCAAATAACACAGATTGGAAGAAAACATTTAGATAGAGATTTTCAGTCAAAGAAGGGTACTGATATACAGTAGGTCCTAACTCTATGCATGCTTTTCTTTATAAGAGAAGATGAACATAGTGAAAACAGAAATAAAATAACAATTTACAATAAGAAATAACATCACTCTCGACATAGACCAGGATCCCATAAATCAGCTTGTATTGATGCTCCAAACCAGTTATAGCTTTAAGTCCAATGCTTTAGTTTAGAAATCATCTACACTTCCCAAACTAACTTATCTATCACAAGCAGAGCTCCAAGAGCCAGTGAACACTATTTAAAAGTAGAAGTCTCAAGCTCAATTATATTTCAAAGTTCAGCAACCAACTCAACCAACCCCTCTCTCATCTTCTCCAGTAGTATTTATAGAAGAATGAGGAGGTGGGATCTGATAAAAGATCTCCCAAGATAATTAATACAAATTAATGACTTCTCGGCCTTCACGGGGCTCAATGGAGAATTTTACAGATGTTTTCTGTCTGTATTGATTATTTTACATCTAAGATTAAGCTCGGTGGGAGCTCTTTTTGACTTTTGAGGCTCTCTGTTATGTTAAAGTAACTCTACTAATATTTTTTCATTAAATTTATTTGCAGAATTCACTCTCTGGCCACGTTGAGGAAAATATCTGATCTTGATCAATAACTTCGGCCTGTATTTGAATGCTTTGAGGCACAGGCGGCACTGCGATAGCTGGGAGTAATCAATTTGCCTCAGATGTGGCGATGGAGGCCTTCTGTCTGATAAAACACTTTGATTTTCTTTTAACTGTGTCTTAATCGGGAGGATTAGGCTTTTGATAATCAATCTTAGCCGTAATCCCCCATAGATCTATCTTCAATCTTCCATTCTGATGTGTTCTATCTTTGACACTGATACTCTTTGATTTTGATTTATTTAGTGTGTTTTGTTGGTGTGCAGCGCTGCACACGGATCGTGAGACATCAGTGACTTTGGAGTATTGACGAGGCGTGGAAATTTGAACCCATGGATGGCTTCCTTTTAATAAATATAAGGCGTGATAATTAAACCCCAGCCTTCGGCCTTTTTCTTTTAGTATATAATGGAAAAACCATATAATCACCTTTACCAAATAATATATCCGGATTTCAAAACTTTGATAAAACCAAGTTGTATAACCATTTCGGGTCACAAAAGGGACTTGGTGACGTCAGGGTGTTTGTGACCTGAAATTTTTATGAATTTCGTCCTATAAAGCCCCCTGGGTCCATTTTGGGGCCTGCTGACATCAGCCCAAGTGTGACCCGAAACTTCTTTCAAATATTCTTTATAAAGCTCCCCGGGTCCGGATTTCACAACTGTATGAGAAATCAAACAAGACCCGCTCCAATCCACTGTTGTTGGTTGGATGTTAACTAGGCGTTGGGACCACCGGTTCTATGGGACCGCTGACTTCTGTCGTGGCTATGGGGACCAGGGCGACTGATTGTGGGCCATCAATCTGTGGATTAGATCGATGGCAGAGATTTTTTGATAAATGCATCATACCTTAGTTTATCCCCCAAGCTTCTTTTGAGCGCGATCACCATCCGATGAGCTGGCCTTAGATCGGATGGCATACATCAATATCACACTGTACCCACAGTCGAAATTTAATGCGCAGGGAGGGTGGGTTTTCAAAACTGCTTAAGGCCACGTGTCGGCCTGTGGCATTGATCGCAATCAAATCAGGAAAACAACTTATCCCACAAAGGCAATGCGATCAAACTACTCCAGTTTTTGAACAGTAAGTGACTGTGGGGACCACCGGGGCGATTGATTTGTGGGTCGTTGATCTGCAGATCAAATCGAAAGTGAGGAGCGAATTAAGCTTTGCACCTACGGACACCTTTATGATATATGAAAACCTTGCAAAAAACACAAAAAATTAATATAAACAAAGGTTTCATGGTTTGGGATGGTTTTATATATACAAAGTGGATAGGCGCCCGACTGCGGGGCCTTGGTCTATATGAAATGCAATATGATCGGGGGCTATAATATACAGGGCTAATCGCCATCAGGTTTTTTGTTTAACGCACAAAAAAAAGCGCTCCTTGAGTTGCTCCGACGCGATAAGCGCTTAGGACCTTAGCACTTGGTTCTAGCACTGGGGCACAAGGAGGGGAAATGGTTTGGATTTAGCCCAAAGGGGCTTAGACCCAAAGTCAAAATACTTGTTTTTTTTAGGACATTTTCAAGATGTTTAGAAGGATTTTGGGGGTTTCGATATAGTTCAAAACAATTTTTAAACTTTGTAAAAATGATTTTCATAAATGGAAGAAGGGGAAATATGAAAAATAGAGGATTTTTATGGAGAAAAATGGGAGCAAAATGGAGGTTATATTTTCAAGTGAGGCGAGGGAAAAAAGATGATTTTGCAGTAGTTTCTCATGAAATCAGCAGAATTCCAGAGTGTAAAATCGGCACAGTAGGGAAAATTTGGATAGAGGCATGAGGCCTTCAAGAGTCTTCAAGAGATAACATTTTTTAGTAATAAAACTTGTTTCTTGAAGGCTCCAAAAATGATTTAGCCATATTTTGGTATAACAAATTTTATAGGTGGCTAACAGTGGCTCCACTTGGGGATGGTGCCTTCTTGAAGGCATCAAGAACTTCAGACCTGCATTCTCTGGGAGGCTGATCAATGCTTCATACATTGGGCTGTCTTTCTTTACTTGAATGATTGTTGGGCCATTAATATGCCATTATTATTATCACTTGTGAATGCTTATTCCACCCATTTCTACCATTCTTCATCACGTCATTTATTATAATTTATTATTTAAATCCATTTTATAATGATTTATGCTCTTATGAATGAATGTTATTTATTCTCCTTTATTTCTAATAAATTGATGATTATGAATTATTTTATCAATGATAGTTTTAATAAGTTGGTTATAACATTATTCACCATTTTTAGCCTCCAATATAATTTCCAGATTGAAGATTTGATCATTAAAAGTGCCAACTCAGAAATGCGCTAGAATAAGGAGTGACAGTTTTGCGGTTGAGATTCTGAGCAAATGAAGACGAATCTGGAAAATCCGGAACATGGGTTTTGTTCAGAACGGACCCAATTAACTTCAATGAAGAACGGTTTGCCCAAATTCGTCTTGTACTGAGAGAAACACAGGGTTCTTTGAGCACGATTTTTTTCAGATTTGTTGTTGCGGCCATCCTCCAAATCTCAGCTGCAAAGCCAAATTCGCCTTCTTCTTGTTGATCAATTGGTTGCAAACAATCTAATTTTGTAATAGAAATCATGTTTTACTTATCTTTATTGTAACTGCTCTCTGATCTCTCTTTATTTAAATCAGAACAGAGATCAGAGAGGGGGATGATGATTTGGAGATACGTTTTTTATGTAATTTTCTGTTAAACATCAGTTCTGATTATTGAGTCTCGTTGAGAACTGGTTCATTGTACTTTTGTCCGATGCATTAATATAAGCTTGGTGATTCTCTCATCTCTGCGTCTGGATTAACTTAAGGCGGTGTCCCCTTGGAGGCTAAGGGCCCGGCCCCGGAGGACACTTGCTTCTGTATCACTACGATTTGATTTCTGCGTGGTTTGTTTATCGTTGTTATTTGGTAATCTGATATGCTTTATAAGTTGCTATTACATGCTCTGTTAAGATTAAATCATTAAGGTTTTTACAGATAGAATTGTGTATTGACTCTGCATTATGTTACTGATCCTTTCAGAGTTGATTGCATGTTATTAGTCTTAACCAAATATTCTTACTGTTCTGTTACAGAGCTTTTGTACTGAACATTCATGTCATAGATTCATATGAAGTTGTGTTCTTCATGATTGTTGGATTCAGAGATAATGCTGTTTTATTTGGAAGCACAGTCGTATCCCTGTTAATTAAGATTGATCAGATTACTATTTCAGCGTGTTGTGTGCGTATATGATTTACTAGTGCTGTTCCATAATTTATCAATAGTTATTGCTGTTCCATTTAATTTGCCTTAAAAGTGAAAGGTTGTTATTTGATTACGAAGAGTGCATTTGGGTTAATAGAGTAAGTTTGGTTACGACTCTCGAGACTTAGTTGTTCGATTGCTGTTCTATTTTAGAATTACCATTCATTCCAGATTTGTTGTTCAATTCTTTATTTGTTGTTCCATTTTTCTATCTACCGTTCCATTCACTCGCATTTGTTGTTTTGGTGTGAGAGACGATCTAAGGCTGTAGTGAGCTTCGGCATTCACTGTCTAGCTCCCAGACCCGTGGTCTATGCTCTAATTTCCTTTCCATCTGTTTCCAAAGGGATGGGCTATTGTTGTCGAACCCTTGACTGATACATTGCTTATTTTTCCGAATGAATGATTTAGGCTTCAAGGTATTTTGTTGTTGATTTCCGAATGAATGAATGATTGCATCAATATCTATAGGAATGAGTTATTGCTACTGTATCCTCGATTGATGGTTGTTTGAGTGAATGATTTAGTTTAGAACATTTCAATTTCTTGCTGTTCCAATTAGATTTTGTTTCCAGCTTTCATTTACTTTTGCATTTTAAGCACTATACTGCAAAACATTACTCTTGAGTAAATAACCGCCTCAGACTGAGTACACTCTTGAAATAAAAAGTCGTCCCTGGGTTGATAATTAATGTGAAGGTAATTAGGAGTTAAAAAGACCCTTTTTATCGCTCCACATTTTGGCGCCGTTGCCGGGGAGAGTGTAGCCATTTCTAAAGAGTAGTGTGAATTTGATGAATGCCTGCTAGGGAGGAGTTGGATCTTAAAAACGGAAGGTAAGAACCTACGTGCGGAGCATGTAAAAGCCCTGCTCCACTGTCCGCTTTCCTAACAGATTTGTTGTTGCTTTGTTGGGTAGAAATAGATGTTTGAATTTTTGGTGTGAATGACTAGGGAAAAAATAGAAATTTTGAAAAATGGATCACATGATCTCATGCAAGTGGTGATGTAAGCACCACCCATTTCACTAACCGATTGACAGAAACATTTGAAGAAGGAGCCTCGAAGAAACACATGAAAAACATCTTATATTATGGTAAGAAATGGCTCACGTTTCTACTTTTGAATTTCCTATCAAAGATCTAGGAGGAGTGATACAAATGCACATAATTCCCCCATCTTTACCAAATTTTCATGGTTTAGCAAATGAAGATCCAGATACATTCTTATTTGAGTTCTAAATACTTTGTAGAGGATATGATTATTGTACTAATGATCAAAGATTGAAAGTGTTTCCTCTTACTCTAAAAGGAGCAGCTCTCCGATGGTTCATGAGCCTAGGTGGGAATTGCATCCAATCATGGGAGGACATGAAGAACATATTCTTGAAGAAGTACCAAGACTATTGCAAATCCAATGAAGATATTTTTAGTATGATACAAGGGGAAGATGAAAGTTTGGAGGACTATGTAGATCGATTTCAATACAACCTTCAAAAATCAAAATATAAGCATTTGGAGAAAGAGATCTTAAAAACACTCATTCTTAAAGGAATCAAAGATGAATTTTTAGAACTCTTAAATCTGATAGGAAAATGTGATGTTTTTCAGTTATCATATGATGATGTTTGTGAGTTGTGCATAAGGTATTCAAGAGGAATCTTCAAGGCTGGTAAGAACTCTAGAGATGTTTGTTCTTTCTTTTCCCAATCTGCTACAAGAATAGGAGACATAAGAGTTGAAATCAAGGTTTTATTTGAAAATTTTAAAGTTGATTTTGTTAGCTCTCTAAATGCAAAATTGGCTGTTTTTCAGGTTCATAAAAATGAAGAATTTGATGAAGTGTTTTTCCCTCATGACCGAAAGGAGCATCCCATAGATACTCACTCTTCCTTATCTAGGATGGAAGTAGCATATCAAAGAGGTAAGGAAGCTGTAACAAGGTCAAAACCATGGAAATCATGGCCTACAGGTATGGTTCAAAACACTTCCTCTCCACTTTCTTACTTGCACAATCCATTATGGAATACTAATGTGTTAGGGCAGCCATGTCAATCTCAATATAACCACCAACAATTTTGTCTACAAGCTTGGCATGGTTCACCTTATGATTGCATGACTACTCTCCCTCATCTTGTAGCACAAACACATTCTCCATATTATCCACTAGCTCTTCCACAATATCTTCCTTGCCCATCAAAACCATTCACACAACCCAATCAACCACATCATCAAAATGCTCCATTCCTTACACATTTTCCTGCTCAACTAATTCCACACCCTCACCATAATAAACCAGTACAACATACTTACAATGTTGAACTGCCAAATTTACCCACCCTTCCCACCCATTCTATCTCACATGTGTTATTAGAGAAAACTTACAATGAGATTCAGACTGTTTCAACTGCAAAAATTGTAGAAGTTATGGAAGAAAATGAGGTTTATTTTACTATGCATCAACAAGCTATTTTAAAAGCTCAAGAATTTCATGATATGATGGCTATGAGAAATCACAAAAATAAAGGATATATTGAAGATTGGTTTCACTCCATCACGTGTTTGCATCATCACTCTATGCTTCAACAATTTTTGATACCATTTTTTCAAGGGAAGTTGGCTTCTCGTACTCTAATTTTCACTAATATGCATTTTTCAAATTTGGGTATGTGTATACATGAAGCCATATTTCGAAAATGGTTCCATTGGAAGTACTCCTATACGTAGTCATATTCATTTTTCAAATCAAAATAGGTTAGTGTAGAAAATAAAATAAATAAGGGAATAAATAAATGCATTTTGTTTTTTATGTAAAACTAGTTGTTTTTTGTTGCAACACGCTATCAAATCAACATTGGTGATAATTTTTTTTTAATTCATTTGTGTATGTAGATGACTTATCATGAAATAATAGTTCTACAAACACTCATATTCATTTTTATCACCAATTTGAACAAAATGCTTGAATATCATTTTTTTGGCTTGCGGGCTTGATGAAATTTCTGGAAAAACAGTCGGGACAGTCATGTTTTGAGGGACCAAAAGGGAATATTTTTAAAACATGTTTCTATCCTAAGTAGCCCTTGATTTCTACTTTCCAACCCAATTTTAATCACTCAATTTGGATTTGCAACGAGAAAGTTAGAACCAAAACATTGACCGGATGTCTAGCGGGCAGCTCAAGAATAGAGTTGGGACAGTCAGTTTTTGGAGGCCTAAATGAATGAATTTTTAAAACCTGTTTCTATGGTAGATTCCCCTATGAATCTAGTTTCCAATGCAATTGGAATCACTCATTTTTGATATCGTATGGGGAAGTTATGATCAAAATACTGACTGTCTATCGTAAATCAGCACCCTTAAAACTCTGTTTTTCCGGATGTTCCTTACAGTATTTGACCTATCAATTCTTCTTGTATTCAAAACCTGTTTCTATTGGAGATAAATAAATTAATCTACTTTCATTTACAATTTGAATCATTCGAATCTGACATCAAACGAAGAATCTATGCTTAAAACATTCACTGTTGTTCTAAGTGGGGTAAGCGAAAATGACTCTGTTATGCAGGTTGTTCTAAGTAAAATTGACATATCATATCATTGAATTTTTAAAACCTGTTACTATTGAAGATTAACCTTTGAATTAGCTCTCATTTGGCTTTGGAATCACTCAATTTGGACGAAAAACAAAGAAGTTGTGACTAAAACACTGCAGGTTAGCATGATTGGCCACTGCTCTCCCGCAGGTAACAAATAAATTTTACTTTGTTATTTTCTCCACGGATTTGTTCTACAGAGTAACTACTTGTTAGTTTTTTTTGCATAATTCTTGGATTAGGGGAGCCCGCGCACCTCTCTTTCTCCATGATTTAATGTTTTCTTGCAGGTAGACACTCGTTTTTTGCAGGTCTTGGGAAAATAAAGAAGGTCAATTTATGGACGAATGATTTTTGAAAGAAATTTTATGAAACAAAGGAATTTCATCTAACTCATTACCCAACGGATTCGTAATAGAAGAAATGAAGAATTGATTTCAATTTGAAGATTCATGTCTTATCACTACTGCCAAAACATTTTTCAAAGAGATCATTTTTTTTGACATAACATCATAGCTGTTGTAACTTAATTTATTTATTTACATACCGTTTTTGTTGTTTTTTTTTCTAATTTCTCTTATTTTGTGTTTCAGGTGTTGCTTCATTCAAAGTGTAACTCATCCTCAGCATCAATGCCGTGAACAGCTAATTTGTTTTTTTTGCATGTTTGCATTTTATGATTGTCCATTTTGCTGTTCCTTTTCCAAAGGAACGACACTTGCGTTTTTGCTGTTCCTTTTCTAAAGGAACGATACTTTTAGTTTTTGCTGTTCTTTTTTCCAAAGGAACGACATTTGCATTTTCACACTTTTTTTGTGTGTATTTTTTCTTTTTGGTGTGCATTTCCTTTGTTGTTCCCTACAAGGAACAACACTTTTTTTGAGTGTTTTTGCTGTTCCTTCAAAGAAGCAACACTTTGGGAGCAACCCTTCCTTCCTCTTGTGAGATTATTCCTAGTTCATCTCAACTACATTTTACTGATTCCCTTTCATGGCATGAAGTACACTACTTTTATGAGGACAAGAATTATGGATTCTATTGAGGCAAGTTAATATCATTCATGTTATGATCTTTAACAGGACAACTCCTTGATGATAGATTATTTTCAAAAGCGACACAATTATTTATATACTACTTTACTACATTGTTTTCTGTTGAACATGATATTGATTGATCATCTTAATACCATGCTGGTTCCACCCTTCTGGATTATAATCTTCTCTATCTGTAATAAATGAGATTATGGGTATATTTTCTATTGACATGTTCAACTTCTTCCACCATCCCTGCTCTTAAGGAGTACTGAGCCTCCCTCTTTTTATCATAAAATTGTGTAATAACAACAAAATTTTGTTCACAGATGGAAGATAGGGGGTCTCATTACGAGCCAGCCTACCATGTTCATAAGGTTGTAAGAAAGTGACATTCCCATTATGGCCACCACACCAGGGTTATGATCCATTGGATAGTCAAATTATCCTTGGAACATGAGGTCTCATCACGAGCCGGCCTGATCACTTTTGCTACATCCCAGTGAATGGCAGTGTGGTTATCTGGTTACCACGCCAGCACACTGATCTTTTCTGTAGAACAGCACTGTAACTCTCCATTTATAAATTGAGGATCCTGGCTCATATGGGTTAAAAAGCAACCCTGCCGAGGCTATGGACGCCTGCTGGCAGCAGCGGCTTTGCTTATGGTATTGAAGTTATATCTTATCGTCAATTATTATTATAATACCCTTTTCTTATTTTTTCTTTTTATCAGAGAAGTTATTTCCTTACTTTTTCCCTATTTTGAACCTTTATGCATGAGAAATTGTTTTATAATCAATCACATCATTTTTCAGCTAGAATACCATCAGCAAAGTATCTTTTTGGCATATTGCTGTCCTTTTTCTCTTTTTCGTAACTTATCATCAATCCAAAATGTCCTATCTCTTATTCATAACTATCTTTACACACTCTGCTCTCATTATAATCATAACCCTCGTTGTCCTATCATTGATATGTGTACTCTGCTTCATTCACTGATATATTGTTCATTCCCGTGCCTTGCCGTCAGCATAACCCCTCTCATACGCTTTATGGTCATGGCATTCGTTTTCCAATTGGAGGGGGGAATGTATGCATTATGGGATTGCATGCGATATGATTACTGCACTCTGCCATCACTTGTTGATTTGCCAAAATAATAGTATTGCATGTATACATAAGTTTTTCTGATTGAAAGTTTTGCATGCATCTTATATATTGCTATTCAAAACTAACACTATGGATTCAAGAACATTGTATGCCAAATAGTGATTTGTTTACAGGAGAACAACAAGTATGGGGCAGAATTCTGTTCACAGCATGACCACACTATTGCAACTAACAGAAGAGGCTCGAGCAACTCGCGAACGTGAACAATTCTTCAGACATGATGTGCTCACCTGGATTCCACCTTTTGCATCACTTTCAGCACCAACTCTGCTTCAACAAATGCCAGTCCATATATGTCATTCCACATCTTTGGAGGTAAAACTTGAGGTAAAATCGCATAATTTTCTGATTTATTACGAATTTAGGAGAATTTCATAAAAATCCATTTTGAGCATTATTTATCATCCTTCATTCCACATCTTTACCACTTTCCCTTTTTCAGCAGCATATCATTTTCGAGTATGGGGGAGTGTTCCTTTCATTCATTTCTTTCTTATGACTATGCCATTCATATTCTTTATCGTCCATTGCTATTCTTATTCACTCTCAACACCTCCCTTATTCCATGTTGTTTTACACCAAGCATAGAATTCAACAGCTGGTAGCAACCACCTCTATTTGTTTTCTAGCATTGCATGAGGGCATGCTAATTTTTCAGAGAGGGGGAGGAATTGCTACGCATGATGGATGTTTTCTATTTTCTTTCTCATTTACGGCATAAAATTTCATTTTTACACAGTGCAGAAATGGATTTCCATAATATTTTTAAAACTATGAACTCAATTCTTGTGATTTTTGGAAAACACAGACGTATCATTAATACAAACCCAGACAATTTCAAGATAAATTGGTTCATAAAATTTCGGAAATCATGCACTCTTAGCTACAATCATTTTGTTTATATCTCATGATCCATGCATCAAAACAATCTGATTTTTGGATCATAAAGGCATTCATATATTATAAATTTACTTGCCAAATTTCAACAAAAGCTGGTTTGTAGTTTTTGAGAAAATGGTTAATGAAGTTTGTTGTTACTTATATCATATTTTGTTGCAACTTCATATATATATATAGTTGAATGTCAATATAAAAATGGTTATGCCTTCATCAAGATTACTAAAAGTGAATATTCATTAATTAAGGAAGAATTCATTTGTTCTATCCATTTCATGAGCTGAGATGAACATATTTTTTATTGCTTGGTTAACACATGGGTTTTTGTCTTTGGGTTGCATGAGGACATGCAATATATTCAGGTTTTCGTTGCATGAGGACATGCAACATATTGAGTGTAGGGGTATGTTGGGCCGTTAATATGCCATTATTATTATCACTTGTGAATGCTTATTCCACCCATTTCTACCATTCTTCATCACGTCATTTATTATAATTTATTATTTAAATCCATTTTATGATGATTTATGCTTCTATGAATGAATGTTATTTATTCTCCTTTATTTCTAATAAACTGATGATTATGAATTATTTTATCAATGATAGTTTTAATAAGTTGGTTATAACATTATTCACCATTTTTAGCCTCCAAGGTAATTTCCAGATTGAAGATTTGATCATTAAAAGTGCCAACTCAGAAATGCGCTAGAATAATGAGTGACAGTTTTGCGGTTGAGATTCTGAGCAAATGAAGACGAATCTGGAAAATCCGAAACATGGGTTTTGTTCAGAACGGACCGAATTAACTTTATTAAAGAAAGGTTTGCCCAAATTCGGCTTGTACTGAGAGAAACGCAGGGTTCTTTGAGCACAATTTTCTCAGATTTGTTGTTGCGGCCGTCCTCCAAATCTCAGCTGCAAAGCCAAATTCGCCTTCTTCTTGTTGATCAATTGGTTGGAAACAATCTAATTTTGTAATAGAAATCATGTTGTACTTATCTTTATTGTAACTGCTCTCTGATCTCTCTTTATTTAAATCAGAACAGAGATCAGAGAGGGGGATGATGATTTGGAGATACGTTTTTTATGTAATTTTCTGTTAAACATCAGTTCTGATTATTGAGTCTCGTTGAGAACTGGTTCATTGTACTTTTGTCTGATGCATTAATATAAGCTTGGTGATTCTCTCATCTCTGCGTCTGGATTAACTTAAGGCGGTGTCCCCTTGGAGGCTAAGGGCCCGGCCCCGGAGGACACTTGCTTCTGTATCACTACGATTTGATTTCTGTGTGGTTTGTTTATCGTTGTTATTTGGTAATCTGATATGCTTTATAAGTTGATATTACATGCTCTGTTAAGATTAAATCATTGAGGTTTTTATAGATAGAATCGTGTATTGACTCTGCATCAAGTTATTAATCCTTTCAGAGTTAATTGCATGTTATTAGTCGTAACCGAATATTCTTATTGTTCTGTTACAGAGCTTTTATACTGAACATTCATGTCATAGATTCGTTTGAAGTAGTGTTCTTCATGATTATTGGATTCAGAGATAACGCTGTTCTATTTGGGAGCATATTCGTATACCTGTTAATTAAGATTGATCAGATTACTATTCCAGCGTGTTGTGTGCGTATACGATTTACTAGTATTGTTCCATAATTTATCAATAGTTAGTGTTGTTCCATTAGTGT
The DNA here is from genome assembly GCA_034641835.2 of Pinus albicaulis. Taxonomy (NCBI): domain Eukaryota; kingdom Viridiplantae; phylum Streptophyta; class Pinopsida; order Pinales; family Pinaceae; genus Pinus; species Pinus albicaulis. The sequence continues at coordinate 1,175,254,888 of CM076570.1, forward strand.
GTTCTGCTTGATTTGCCTTAAGAGTGAAAGATTGTTATTTGATTGCGAAAAGTGCATTTGGGTTAATAGATTAAGTTTGGTTACGACTCGCGAGACTTAGCTGTTCGTTTGCTGTTCCATTTTAGATTTGATGTTCAATTCTTTATTTGTTGTTCTATTTTGCTATCTGCTGTTCCATTTCCTGTTATTCGCATTATCTTTGCCTTGGTGTGCAGAACAATCTGAAACTGTAGTGGGCATTGGCATTTGTTGTCTAGTCCCCAGATTGATGATCTGTTCCTTGATTACTTTTGGTTACATCAGTTTCCAAAGGGATGGGCTATTGTTGTCGAACCCTTGACTGATACATTGCTTATTTTTCCGAATGAATGATTTAGGCTTCAAGGTATTTTGTTGTTGATTTCCGAATGAATGAATGATTGCATCAATATCCAGAGGAATGATTTATTGCTACTGTATCCTTGATTGATGGTTGTTTGAGTGAATGATTTAGTTTAGAACATTTCAATTTCTTGCTGTTCCAATTAGATTTTGTTTCCAGCTTTCATTTACTTTTTCATTTTAAACACTATACTGCAAAACATTACTCTTGAGTAAATAGTCGCCTCCGACTGAGTACACTCTTGAAATACAAAGTCGTCCCTGGGTTGACAATTAATGTGAGGTAATTAGGAGTTACAAAGACACATTTTTATCGCTCCACAATGATCTTCTTCAAAAAACACATTAGCAGCCATAAAAAAAATGGATCTTCCATCAACAAGCTTTCTACCTACCCAATCCTACAGATCTAACATTTTTTCTTCTTTAGAGTGCACTTGGATTTGCAAACTCTTTTCACAACATTTTATTCTTTCGAAAGCAGGAAATCTAATCTATTTCTACTCCTTATTTCTCCATGGAATCAGATTAAACAGTTGAGCCCATATGATTCTCTACCTAATCTACTATATGTTGGGATTAAACTGTCCAACAGATTTTATTCACTAAATTCTACAACATAAATTCAAAAGCATACAAGTCAGGATTGAACAGTCTCACTTGTTGTTGATCTATGGCATAGAAACAAGCTACACGTAGATATTATTTTGCGGAAATTTAAATCAGAATGGAAGGTTTAAGATCTAAATTTTCAATGCGTTTCCTTCATTATTTTTATAGCTCTGTTTTGACTTTTGTTTTGAGCTATCTTTCCTTTGTCAACTGGTTCAGATTTTGAGCTAATTGGAACCAGATCTACATCTTTTTTGACTCAGAATTTGAAACATATTTGAGTCATTCTCTTTGGAAACTTAGGTTCATATTTTGAACATGTTTGAACCTTTAATTTCTATCCTAAACTATCTACTGATAAGCCAAGATTGAACAGTTTGACAAATCGAATTCACTATCCTATCAGTAGAAAATTTAAATCTAATTAGTCAAGATTAGGTTGTATGACTAATTAGAAGTGTGTTTTCCAGGAGTGGCATTTAAGCTTGCACACTTTCAGATTTGTTTCTCTTTTTTGGTATGGGACTGTACCTTTCTTGTTTTGACAATATGCCCTCTTTTCTTTCTTTCACTGTTTTTGTATTTTTGATTTTTATAACTTTGAATGCAATGATGGTTGAAGTATTTATAATGAGAAGAAAAATAAAAAGGCTTCCAGAACATAACATGGATCAAGAGAAGTAATGATTAAGAATCCTGCCATTGACAGGGCCCCCAAACAATTCTAATCGATTCAACTCTTGCAAGAAATAGGAATTATTACCAGCAGCTGAATGAATGAGATAAGGGCCAAGCCATAAGTTGTCAAATTTTCCATGTTTGCCCTTATCTTCCCTCCTTGTGTCCCACTTCAAAACTTCGTCCCCAATATTGAAATTGTTGGCTTTTGTTCTTCTGTTAAAAAGATTTTTAATGCTATCCTGTTTCTGCAAATATTTGTTCTAAACCTCCTCTCTGGTTTGCTGAAGATGAATGGTCTGATTTATTCTTCTCATCATGTCATTATCTTCAGTTTGAAATTTTTGAATCAACTTCATCACTGGTACAAGAAGGCTAGTTGGAAAAATTGCATCAGTACCATACACAAGCTGGAAAGGTGGCATACTAATAGATTTCTTTAAAGTCAATCTGTCAGTCCAAAGTGCATGAACTAGCTTTGTGTGCCAAGAATATTTGTTGTCCTCCAACAGTTTCTTGATTATGTTCACTATGTTAGGTCTCTGTAATAAGCAAGATTGGCAAAAGTCTGATCACAGAGTTAACATCATTTCAACCAACTTTGGGATTCTAGGATCTAGCCCTCCTGAATCTGGAGAGGGATCTCTCCAATATGTACAAAGATGGATATTGTCTTTGAAAGCTTAAGGTAATGATATTAGGCTAGTTATGAAAGCCAAGGGTTTTTTTTTGTTTTGGATGGTTGAGCATGAAATGTTTACTTGAGGGGAAAGTTCTAAGTGCGAAAGTTTCAAAAGTGAGAAGTTGCAAGTGGACAGAATAGCTAAGCTAAAAATATTGATATAATGTTGGTTTTTAGTCCATTGGGCTATGGAGTCATATCTGGGCTTTAATTGAACAACAACATCAAGTGTGATCCAAGGGGCAAGTCATCTATACCACAAGATTATTGAGATTTAAATGATGGAATGGAAACAATAAAGTGTTGAAGGGGTGGAAACTGATAATAATTTCTCAAAGGATTTATAGTCAGTCCAAACAAGAAAAGCCTCTTAAGTAACTGTTTAAAACCAACCAAGTGCAGGGCTAACCATTGACTACTCGGGCACGTCTGTATTCAAGCAGCTTAATTGAAAAACAATCCAGTAATTCACATAATTACCTTCAGAAAGTATGAAAACATATAAGAGAAACAAAGTGTAACTTAAGATCAGATAAAGTACTTTTAAACCTAGTCTGCTTTCAGTCAACACCAAGGGAAACTTTCAGAATCTGCATTTGGAGAAAAAGATCTAGGAATCAGGGCAAACCATATCTTCTCTAGTCTAACTTTAATAGCAAATAATGGAAATAACATTCGAGAACAATGTTTGAGCAAACAGAAGGACGAGGGAACGCCAAAATTCCTAACTGTTTTAACTGTATTGAATCATTCTTAAATAAACAAATCTGAAGAAAACATTAAGATAAATATTTCTCAGCCAGAGAAGGTTACTGCTATACAGAAAATCCTAACCATGTTTAAACTGTTCTTTACAGAGGAATATGAACAATATGGCATACATAGAAGGAAAACAATTTAACAAAGAAAGAAGCACTTCACCAGTGATATAGACCAGGATCCCAAGAAACAGATTTTATATTGATGTCAAACCAGTTACAATCTTTAGGTCCAATGTTTCAGTTCAGCAATCATCTTCACTATTCAACCTAACTACTCTAGCACAAACAGAGCTTCAAGGGCCAGCGAACACTATGTACAGATAGAAGTCTCCAGCTCAAGTGTATTCCAAAGTTCTGCAACCAACAATTTCTCATCTTCTACAGCAGTATTTATAGAAGGATGAGGAGGTGAAATCTAACAAAAAGATCTCTTAAGATAATAAATACAGATTCAAGACTTCTCGGCCCTTTGAGGGGCTCGATGGAGAAGTAAACAGGTGGACCACTGTATTAATGTTTACAATTTATGAATTTAAAACTCGATGGGAGTCTTATCTGAATTTGAGGCTCTGCGTAATGTGTGGAGTAACTCTGTAGATATTTTCCGCGTTGATTTCTTTACAGAAGTAACTCCCTGGCTGTGCTGGAGGAAAAATATTTGTTTCTGCAATAACTTCAGCCTCTGCTTTGAAAGGTTTGAGGCAGCAGGTGGCTCGGTGGTGGCTGGGGAATCAATTCGCCTCAGATGTGGTAGTGGAGGCTTTCCATCTGATAAAACACTTTAGGTTTTCTTTAAACTGTGTTTTGAGTTGGGGATTAGGCTTTTGATAACCGTCTTAGCCGTAATCCCCGTAATATTGTCTTCAATCTTCATCTGCTGCGCTTCGTCTTCAGAAACTGATACTCTTCTAAATTGCATTAAGAAATGTAGTGTCTTGTCAATGTGCAGAGCCGCGCATGGCCTTTATAGTATCAGCGACCATGGATCATTGATAAAAAGTTTGAATGGAGCCCTGCGAATGGTTCTTTTTATGGGCCGAAAGCACGGGAATCGTCATTCCCAACTTCTGGCCTTTCTTCAATATAACGATAGAGATCCTTTAAAACCTGCATAAAACATAAAATTATAAAGAAATCCAGCGGAATTAGGTTTAAACTGCTTCAGATGGCGGGGGAGGAGCATAGCCGTAGGATGAAAATATCCAACGGTGGAGATCTGTGAAAAAAGGACAAAAGAAGAGCGGGAGAAGAGATAAGTCGGGGTGTTTTACAGACTGTCCGATCCGGACACGTGGACGGTCCATATTAAATCGGAAGGTTGCAATCGGGGTTTGCAATCGGGGGGAAGCGAGTAAATGGAGTGATTGAGTCACGCGACGCGATTATGCGCGGACCATTGATCTAAAACTCAGATCAACGGTGGGAATTGAATCGGGGTAATCGCAATCGGAGGTGGTAGGTAGGTGCATGTGATTGCGTGATTGGGGGATAGGCCGATTAAGTGATAGCCGTTGATCTAAGAGCAAGATCAACGGTGGACAACCAATAGGGGGAGTCGCAATCGGAGGTGAAACAAAATGCATGCGATTGAAAATTTGCGATGCGACGGAGCGATGGCCATTTGATCGGCGTTAGATCAATGGCGGGGATTAGTTCTGGAGTGAACCGGCGGAAAGAACTTCATAACATATGAAACCCAAAGTTTTCAACAAAAACAAAGGTTTTTTTTTTTTTTTTTGATGGATCGGGGTATACATATATGATAGGCGCCCAACTGTGGGGCCGGTGGTTTTTTATGGAATGTAATATGCCTGGGCATATAAAAACAAGGGAAAATAGCAATCGGGCCATCGGGCCTGGTCTTTCCGATCAACCCATTTGAAAATTATTAAACACGTGACTTCAAGTTTTTAAGTTGAAACTTTGGATAAGCGGGTTTTGGGTTTTATAAAGAAAAATGGATTTGGGAATGAAATATTCACAAGGTCTAAGCGTCGAGGGCAGGCTCAAGTTTATACGGAAATAATATGATCGAGGTCTTAATCAGAATGGCCTAATCGCAATCGGAACTTTGGTCTATGGCAAAAAGACTTGCGCTATTTGAATGTGTGCGATGCGATTAGCGCCGAAAGGTCTTTGGCGTTTGGTTCTAACGCATGGGCATGTGGAGGGGAAGTGGTTTAGGACTTATTCCAAAGGGCTTAAGTCCATAGTAAAGACTTGCATTTTTTATGAATTTTTTCATGGCTTTTCAATGGAAATGGGGATTCCGAAATAGTTAAAAAGTGAGTTTTTAACTATGAGAAAATGACTTTCATAAATGGAAGAAGAGGATTTATGAAAACAAGGGAGTTTTGTGGAGAAAAGGGGAAGCAGATGAAGGTTTGAGAAGGGGGGAAATGAAGGTCTTTCAACAGTCTTTTACTTTTGTAATCGGCAGAATTTTCTGAGAATAAAAGGCAAAGATAATGAAGATTTTGGACAGAGGCATGAGGCCTTAAAGAGACTTCAAGAGCCAACAATTTTTAAGTGATAAAATTTGTTCCTTGGAGGCTCAAAAAGTCTTAGGCACCTTTTGGTATAACAAAATATTATAGGTGGCTAACAGTGGCTCCACTTGGGGATGATGCCTTCTTGAAGGTATCAAGAACTTCAGACTTGATTTCTGGGAGGCTGATTAGGTGCCTCATCCATTGGGCTTCTCTTGCTTTGCTGGATGATCTTGTTTGAAAACATATTTAGCAGCCATGAAAGCAATGGTTCTTCATCAATACAAACTTTCTACCTACCCAATCCTACTGATCTAGCATTTTTTCTTCATCAGAGTGCACTTGGATTGGAAAACTCTATTCACAACATTTTATTCTTTTGAAAGCATAAAAAACTAACCTAATGCTACTCCTTATTTCTCCCTGAACTCAGATTAAACAATTGAGCTCAGATGTTTCTCTACCTAATCTACTGTCTGTTGGGATTAAGCTGTCCAACAGACTTTCATTCTCTAATTTCTACGACAGAAAATTAAAAACAGTCAAGTCAAGATTAAGCGGTTTGACTTGCTATGATCTATGGCATAAAAACAAGCCGCACATAGATTATTATTTGCAAAAAATTAAAATCAAAATGGAAGGCTTAAGATCTGAAAGTCTCTTATTATGGCCTTCTCTTTTCACAACTCTGTTTTTACTTTGTTTTGAGTTGTCTTTGCCTTGTTTCTGGTTCAGATTTTGAGCTGATTAGAAACATGTCTTCTCTTTTATGACTCAGAAAATAAAACAGTTTTGAGTCACCTCTCTTTGGAAACTTCGGTTCAGATTTTGAGTTTGTTTGAACCTTCATTTCTATCCTAATCTATCTACTAATAAGCCAAGATTGAACAGTTTGGAAAATCGAATTCACTATCCTATCAACAGAAAATTTAAAGCTAATTAGTCAAGATTAGGCAGTTTGAATAACTAGAATTGTGTTTTGAGGAGTGGCATTTGAGCTTGCACACTTTCAGATTTATTTCTCTTTTTGGCATGGGGTTGTGCCTTTCTTGTTTTCCTTCTGCCCTCTTTTCATTTTCTTTGTTTTTGTATTTTTGATTTTTTACAACTTGAATGAAATGGTGGATGAAATATTTATAATGGAAAAAGAAAAAGGAAGGCTTTAAAACATATCATGAATCAAGAGAAGTAATGCTTGAGTATCCTGCCATTGACGGGACCCCCAAGCAATTCTGGTTCATCCAACTGCTGTAAGAAAAATGCATTATTACTAGTGACTGAATGAATAAAGTAAGGGCCAAGCCATAGATTGTCAAATTTTCCATGCTTGCCCTTTTCTTCCTTTCTTGAGTCCCACTTTAAAACTTTGTCCCCAATCTTGAAATTGCTAGCCTTAGTTCTTCTATCAAATATCTTCTTGATACTGTCTTGCTTCTGCAATGCTTTGTTATACACTTCCTCTCTGGTTTTCTGAAGATGAATGTTTTGATTTATTCTTCTGATTATGTCATTTTCTTCAGTTTGCAACTCTTGAATTAACTTCATAACTGGTAAACCAAGGCTGTTAGGAAAAATTGCATCTGTACCATACACAAGCTGGAAGGGTGACATACCGATAGATTTCTTCAAAGTTAATCTGTCAGCCCAAAATGCATGGATCAGCTTTGTGTGCCAAGACTTTTTATTGTCCTCCAATAGTTTCTTGATTATGTTCACTAAGCTTTTGTTGGAAGATTCTGCAAGTCCATTATCTTGAGGGTAATAGGCTGTGGAGTGTCCCAATGTTATCTAATACTTGTGACAGAATTCAACCATTTTCTTTGATCCAAATGTCGTTGCATTATCTGTGATGATCTTGGTAGGACAGCCAAATCTGGAGAGGATGTTAGTCTTCATAAATTTTATGATAACTGAATCACTAGCCTTCCTACAAGGAATGGCTTCTATCCACTTAGTGAAGTAGTCTGTGGCAGTAAGAATCCACCTATGCTGAGCAGAAGATGGTGGATGGATTTCTCCTATGAAGTCAAGTCCCCACTGTTGAAAAGAGGCTTCAACAGTGATTGGATGCAGAGGCATGGGTAGTAATTTTCTCTTGCCTTCAAACAATTGGAATTTATGGCAAGTAGTGGTCATCTTGTGGACATCATGAAAAAGAGTAGGCCAATAGAAACCAGCCCTCAAAATTTTGTTGGCTGTCCACTTCCAGTACAGATGACCTCCACACTCTCCTTCATGGAATTCCTGCTTAATCTTCTCTGCATCAAACTCGGGCAAACATTTAAGCAATATTCCACTTGCATTTTTCCAATAAAGACATTTATTAATAATGCAATATTTTACAGTCTTTAACTTTAGGAACCTTGCCTTTGATTTTGATAAACCAGAAGGTGTATTCAGATTAAGAAAAACATAAACAATATCAGTATACCAAGGAGAATTCACAAAATGGTCTTCAACAATGGGAGCTGAGAATTCTTCTTGGTTATCCAAAGCATCGATCATATTAATATCAAGGACTTCCAAAATTTGATTCATCCATTAATCATGCTAGACCTTGGCCTTTGATGAGCTTAGTGAGTTTTATCTCTAAATCATATTCAAGAATAATAGCAATCCACTTACCTCTCTTACCATCTAGGTCATGTGTTAGAATGTCTTTAAAAACTGAATTTGGAACAAAGGCAATAATGTGTGAGTGAAGGATGTATACCCTGAAGTCCTTTAAAGCTTTTACCAAAGTAAAATCTTGTTTTTCCATAATATTGTACTTCAAAGGGGAATCCCTCAATGCCTTACTAAAGAATGCAATAGGCTACTCTTGTCCTTGTGGATTTTTCTACAAAAGGACAGCAGCAATGGTATGTTCTAATGCAAATGAGAAGATATAAAAATCCTTTGAAAAATCAGGACTTATGAGAACCGGTGTTTTGGTTAATTCTTGTTTCACCAGCTCAAAGGATTTCTTTGCTTCCAAGGTCCATTTTATCCCTTGCTCCTTCTTCAACATATTTGTGATATTCCTAAGGAGCTCAGCCAAGTTGGGGATGAACCTTCTCAAAAAGTTAATCTTCCCAATGAAATATTGTATCTCTTTGATGTTTCGAGGATGAGAGATTTGCAATATGGCCTCAATCCTCTTGGGATCAATCTTAATACCCTCCTCAGAAATAATGTGCCCAAGAAGTTTACCTTCTTGGAGACCAAATAAAGTTTTCTTGGGGTTTAAAGATATCCCAAACTTTCTGCACTTCTCGAAAACTTTCCTCAAATGTTCTAAGTGTTCTTCATCTATTTTTTAAAACACAGTTACATCATCAAGATAGATAATGATGAAGAAACCCAATTCTTCCGAGAAGGCTATGTCCATGGCTCTTTGAAAGGTTGCTCCAGCATTCATTAGACAAAAAGGCATTTTCACATACATGAAGGTGCCCCAGGGTGTAGTAAAGGTTGTCTTTAATTGATCAACAGGGTAAACCAAGATCTGATTGTACCCTGAATAGCCATCCAACAAAGAAATTCTTCTAGACCCTACCACCCTTTGTAGAATGTGATCCATCTTTGGTAAAGGGTAGTTGTCTTTTAATGAAGCTTTGTTTAAGTCTCTAAAGTATATACAAAGCCTGATTTCTCCAGTTTTCTTCCTAACAGACACCAGATTAGATACCCATTCAGAATATCTAACAGGGACAATAATACCGGCATCATACATTTTCATGATCTCCTTCTGAACCAACGGCAACTGGACAGGGTTTATTCTGCGCAGTTTCTGTTTGAATGGTTTTTGGTTTTCTTTAAGAGTGATTTTGTGCTGTATTATTTCAGTGTCATAGGATTTAAGATCTCTGTAACTCCATGCAAAAACATCATAAAATTCTTTGAAGAGCTCTATGTATTTGAGTTTAATGTGAGCTGGCAAAGTCTTGGATAGTTTGATCATTTTCGGTTTTTCTTCACTGCCAATATTGCATTCTTCCACTTCAGTCTCTACAGGCTACAGTTTTGGCTTATTTTCCACATCGTTAAAATCAAACAACTCTTCTAAAGGGGTCAGACCTCTAGGCAAACCTTCGTCTTTAGAGCGCAGAGTTTCCAATTCTTCTGTTTCTGATTCTGCACTTACTTCTGTTTTGTTACTGAGTTTGCTAGGCAGTAGGTTAATATTGACAGGTTCAGGAGACGATTCTTCTTTACCAAGAAAGTTTTCTTCACTGCAGTCTATATCATAATCTGAGTCCGAACTATGCAGTTTGAATTCATTTCTGAATTGCATGAAGTATTCTATTTGTTTGTCATTGTCAAACACTTGCCAATATTTTTTGTTATCAGGAATTGCTGGTCTAAATTTTATCAGAGTTGTGTTGTCTCCAGTCTCATATGGCGTTAGACATGTCCTGGCCGCAAAAGCTAAATTGTGGGCCGCAATGTTTCTTTTCCTTGGGATGAAACTCAGGTTGGACTCCTCAAATGTTTTCAAAAGGTCCATGACATCATTCCGATAGGCTCTAAGTCTGGGATGACTTGAATTATACTCCCCATTGACTTGCCTAATGATTAACTCAGAATCCCCATACACGTTAATTCTTCTGGCTACTAACTTCTTCAAGAGATGCAAGCCTAAGAGAAGGGATTCATATTCTGCTATGTTATTTGAACATTGAAAGTTTAATTTGCATGAAATGCATTCTGTGTGGTTGTTTTCAGTGTTAGTGAACCAAACACCTGCACCAGCATTATTTCTAGTGCATGACCCATCAAAATACATACTCCACAGAGGACTGGTCTTGGTTTCATGACATTTACTGTCCTCTTCAACTATCGTGCCTTCTGATTTTTCATGATTAGCGGCACTTGATTGAATTTGTTTTGACTCTTCAGAATTTTCGTTAAGCAGAGTAACGCTTTTTTGAGTGTCAAGGTTTAAAATCGAAGGACGTGCGACTTGTAGCTCAAGACCCATATTTGTTTTGTTGTTGTTTAAAGGTTCAGCAAACTGTTTCGATGGTTCACTAACTTTTACCTCCTCTTCTATGTCGACCATTAATTCAGTTAGTGTAAATTGTTCACTAAGTGTTTCATCATTAAACATGATAAAAGAATCAGGGCCCGTATTGACAGAATAGATAGGAGAGTTTTGTGGTCTGTCTTGGCTTGTGACTGTGTACTGCATATGGGACTCCTTGTAAAGTATTCTAGTTTGATTGAAAACAGGGATAGTTGCATAGGTCATGTCCATTTGCATGGTTCCCTGCAACTTAGCCCCCCAAGATCTTGATAAAAGCATTCCATATTTCGGGGGTACATCAGCCACAACAATATCCATGAGTAAGCATTTGGCTGGAATCTGGGCTAAGTTAACACAGAGATCTTTGATTAGTCCTAAACATTTTACTCTACTGGAGTCAAAGGAGTATAGGTCCTTGTAAGGTCTGGTGATCTCTAAACCAAGGCTCTCCATCACAGCTTTAGGCATTAAATTATGAGAAGCCCTAGAATCATGCATAGCGTTGTGTAAAATTTTGTCATGAACGTTTAAACTTACGTAGAAAGGAGGAACAGGTCCCTCTTGATATCTACCTTCAATCTTTGGACCAAAAATGAGCTCCAGCTGGTCATCACTAAGATTGACTGTATCTCCGTTTTCCTCTATATTTAAAGCCTTCAAAATTTGGGTCCTATATACATGTTGGGTAGCTAACTCAGTTAAAGGAATAGAGATTTAATCTTTGACATTTCCTGTTCTAGGTTGAAAGGTATTTGATTCTTCGGAGTGCTTGTCTCAGCCTTATTAGCTGTCACTTTATCAGTAATATCAGCTTGCTGATTTGTTTTATTTACACTTGACACAGTTGTTTTAATAGGAGTACTAGCCGAGGTGTTAGTACTACTAATGTCTGCACTCTGTTTTTCATCGTTTTGAGCGCCTTTCTCTTTACCTTTATCAGAATTCACAGCCACTGTTTTGTCCATTTGTTTAACCGGTTTAGGTTTGGTTGTAGTGCTGTTTTGTGAAGATTTGTCAGAGGTTTTGGTGTTGGGAGTTTGTTGACTGGTTTTTCTTCGGAGGTCATATTCTCTTTGAGGTTCTATGATGACATTTTCCATGTTTTGATAATCATTTTCATTATCATCTCTTTTGTCATCATAAGGTGTGTAAAGACCTTGTTTTCTATCATAATGAACTTCCAAGTCATCATCCTTTGCCCCAAACATGTTGATATCCTCTTCCTCTGTAATGTCTTCTCTTTCTTCAAGCTCACTCACATAGTTTTGATGAAAGGGAGGAGTGATCTACTGATCATCTTCCCTGGGTCTGTTTGGAGGTTGGTTCCTTCTAACATTCTGATTCTAGTTCTGGTTTCTATTTTGAGGAGCAGTTTGATTTGGCTCGCTTTTGCTCTCTTAATTATGCTCATATCTTTCATCATTTCCTCCATCATTCTCTCCATTTTTGAGTTGGATGTAGTAGGGGTGGATTCCCCTCTAAAAGATACTCTCTTTTTAGCTTTCATCCTTGGTCTTTTCTCCATCAGATTGACTTCCACATAAAGAGCACCTCTTTGCATATCTTCAAGAGTTGCAAAATCTCTTTCCCTTAGCGAATAGGTCATGTCAGCATCAAATCCTTCAGGGAATTTGTTTAAGGCTGAGCCCTGTGGAGGTTTTAGTTCTCGGGAAAGTGCATTATACACACTGTTAAATCTGGTACAATAAGCTTGTACACTTTCCCCTGGGTTCCTATGGAGATTTTTATAGTCAGCAAGAACTTGGAGAGGATTCTTCTTTACTTCCCATTTGTTTAAAAAAGTTTGATGGAAGGCTTAGAGATCATTAATGCTATGGGGGGCTAAACCTTTAAACCATTTCCTTGCTTGTCCCCCCAGACTTTGAGCAAATAGCCTAAGTTTGACAGAATCATCATCAATTTCATTTTTGTCAAAGTAGTCGTTCATCTTGTCCACATGTTGTGATGTTGTTGTAGTATTGATAGCATCATACAATGGGATTTTGGACTGATAGTCCCGTGGAAGGTTGAATAATGGTACAGGAAGGACTAAGGGAGCATACCATGCAGCCATGGTAGGAGGTGGAGGTGGATTTACAAGAGGAGGATTAACAAAAGGGAAAGTGGGCTGAGGTGTGGTGGTTTGAACAGTGGATGTAGGATGAGTAGAAGTGGATGGATTGGGAATAGACTGCTGAGATGATCTTGGATGAGAGACACCTAGGTGGTGAAGGAAATTTCAATCAGGAGGTGTTGTTTCTCTTCTACGAAAATGTTCACTTGTTTCAGGAGATGAAAGTGAAGATTCAGAATCTAGCTGATATAAATCACCAAATGACCTAGTCCTAAAGGGATTAACTAAGTCAGCTTGTGATTGTTGTAGAGCTGAAAGATTTTCAGGGACTGAATTAGCTCTCAAGGCTGATCTGAAAACAGTTGATAATTTAATCCTAGGAGACTTCCAAAGGATGCTTTCTGGGTCATCAACTATCTCATGTGGATCAGGGTCAGGATGGGCTCTAGTGTGAATCTTTCTAGGAGCCACTATGCTATGTTTTTAGACCCAAATAAACAAGACAAGTTCAACCAGATATGACAATATTTAAGACGTCAACTAATCCGTTTTCGTAAATTTAATCCTACAGTCCTTACTGAGTTTTAAATGATGTTATGATGATAAGGGTTCTTACCAGTGGAGTCTTAAGGTCTGTTAAGGATTGTTGAGTCGCCAAGTGGAATTTTTTAGCTCTTTTCAGAGGTAAAAGGTTTTATGGTCCACCACCATGTTTATTTAATACCAATCTGAAATGTTTTTGGTTTTTCTGAGTTGTTTTTAGTAGTGTGGTTTTTAATAATATCCTAACTCTATTTCAAAACTTAGCTATGGTTATGAGATAAAGGCAGTCTACTCTTATGGCTAAGCTAGCTGATTTTTCAATGTTAGATAAAGTCTTATGAGAATCCTAGGGTTGACCTAGATTGTCACTGATTCAAACAAGTTTCATCATGATTATTATTTCTTGGTAGTGCTTGAAAAGGCTACTTTTTACTCTCAAAGTTTTGTGTGAAAATCAAGGGAAAATGAGATGAAAACTCAACTCAATCCCCAGCGGAGTCGCCAGAAATGTTAGGTTCTGGTGGCTTCAGCTGGTTAATAAAGCAAGTGCTCTATGAGCCTTATCCCAAGCTTCTTTATGAGTAGTTTTGAATGTAAAATATTCTGAGTTTTGTTCCCCAGCGGAGTCGCCAGAAATGTTAGGTCTCTGTAATAAGAAAGATTGGAAAAAGTCCGATCACAGAGTTAACATCATTTCAACCAACTTCGGGATTCTAGGATCTAGCCCTCCTGAATCCGGAGAGGGATCTCTCCAATATGTACAAAGATGGATATTGTCTTTAAAAGCTTAAGGTAATGATATTAGGCTAGTTATGAAGGCGAAGGGTTTTGTTTTGTTTTGGATGGTTGAGCATGAAATGTTTACTTGAGGGGAAAGTTCTAAGTGCGAAAGTTTTAAAAGTGAGAAGTTGCAAGTGGACAGAATAGCTAAGCTAAAAAGATATATATAACACTGGTTTTTAGTCCATTGGGCTATGGAGTCATATCTGGGCTTTAATTGAACAACAACATCAAGTGTGATCCAAGGGGAAAGTCATCTATACCACAAGATTATTGAGATTTAAATGATGGAATGGAAACAATAATGTGTTGAAGGGGTGGTAACTGATAATAATTTCACAGAGGATTTATAGTCAGTCCAAACAAGAAAAGCCTCTTAAGTAACTGTTTAAAACCAACCAAGTGCAGGGCTAACCATTGACACCTTGGGCAAGTCTATATTTAAGCACCTTAATTGACAAACAATCCAGTAATCCGCATAATTACCTTCAGAAAATATGAAAACATATAAGAGAAACAAAGTGTAATTTAAGATCAGATAAAGTACTTTTAAACCTATTCTGCTTTCAATCAACACCAAGGGAAACTTTCAGAATCTGCCTTTGGAGAAAAGAATCTAGGAATCAGGGCAAACCATATCTTCTCGAGTCAAAATTTTAATAGCAAATAATGGAAATCACATTCAAGAACAATGTCTAAGCAAACAGAAGGATGATGGAACACCAACATTCCTAACTGTTCAAACTGTATTAAATCATTCTTAGATAAACAGATTAGAAGAAAACATTAAGATAAATATTTCTCAGCCAGAGAAGGTTACTGGTATACAGTAGATCCTAACCCTGTTTAAACTGTTCTTCACAGTAGAATATGAACAATATGGCATACATAGAAGGAAAACGACTTAACAAAGAAAGAAGCACTTCACCGGTGATATAGACCAGGATCCCAAGAAACAGCTTTTATATTGATGTCAAACCAGTTACAATCTTTAGATCCAATGTTTTAGTTCAGCAATCATCTTCACTATTCAACCTAACTACTCTAGCACAAACAGAGCTTCAAGTGCCAGCGAACACTATGTACAGATAGAAGTCTCCAGCTCAAGTGTATTCCAAAGTTCTGCAACCAACAATTTCTCATCTTCTTCTGAGGTATTTATAGAAGAATGAGGAGGTGAAATCTAACAAAAAGATCTCTTAAGATAATAAATACAGATTCAAGACTTCTCAGCCTTTGAGGGGCTCGATGGAGAAGTAAAAAGGTGGACCACTGTATTAATGTTTACAATTTATGAATTTAAAACTCGATGGGAGTCTTATTTGACTTTGAGGCTTTGCGTAATGTGTGGAGTAACTCTGCAGATATTCTCTGCGTTGATTTATTTGCAGAAGTAACTCCTTGGCTGTGCTGGAGGCGAAATATCTATTTCTGCAATAACTTCAGCCTCTGCTTTGAAAGGTTTGAGGCAACAGGTGGCTCGGTGGTGGCTGAGGAATAAATTCGCCTCAGATGTGGCGGTGGAGGCTTTTCATCTGATAAAACACTTTAGGTTTTCTTTAAACTGTGTTTTGAGTCGGGGATTAGGATTTTGATAACCCTCTTAGCCGTAATCCCCGTAATATTGTCTTCAATATTCATTTGCTGCGCTTCGTCTTCAGAAACTGATACTCTTCTAAATTGCATTAAGAAATGTAGTGTCTTGTCAATGTGCAGAGCCGCGCAGGGCCTTTATAGTATCGGCGACCATGGATCATTGATAAAACGTTTGAATGGAGCCCTGCGAATGGTTCTTTTTATGGGCCGAAAGCACGGGAATCGTCATTCCCAACTTCTGGCCTTTCTTCAATATAACAACAGAGATCCTTTAAAACCTGCATAAAACATAAAATTATAAAGAAATCCTGCGGAATTAGGTTTAAAATGCTTCAGATGGCAGGGGAGGAGCGTAGTCGTAGGATGAAAATATCCAACGGTGGAGATCTGTGCAAAAAGGAAAAAAGAAGAGTGGGAGAAGAGAGAAGGCGGGGTGATTTCCAGACCATCCAATCCGGACATGTGGAAGGTCCAGATTAAATTGGAAGGTCACAATTGGGGTTTGCAATCTGGGGGAAGCGAGTAAATGGAGCGATTGAGTCACGCGACGCGATTATGCAGGGACCGTTGATCTAAAACTCAGATCAATGGTGGGAATTGAATCGGGGTAATCACAATCAGAGGTGGCAGGTAGGTGCATGCGATTGTGTGATCGGGGAAAGTTGTGATGCGATGATCAGGGGATAGACCGATTAAGCGATAGCCGTTGATCTAAGAGCGAGATCAACGGTGGACAACCAATCAGGGGAGTCGCAATCAGAGGTGAAACAAAATGCATGCGATTGAAAAATTGCGATGCAATTGAAATTGCCGATGTGACGGAGCAATGGCCATTTGATCGGCGTTAGATCAATGGCAGGGATTAGTTCTGGAGTGAACTGGCGGAAAGAAATTCATAACATATGAAACCCAAAGTTTTCAACAAAAACAAAGTTTTTTTTTTTTTTTTGATGGATCGGGGTATACATATATGATAGGCGCCCGACTGCGGGGACGGTGGTTTTTTACGGAATGTAATATGCCCCGGCGTATAAAAACAAGGGCAAATAGCAATCAGGCCATCGGGCCTGGTCTTTCCGATCAACCCATTTGAAAATTATTAAACACGTGACTTCAAGTTTTTAAGTTGAAACTTTGGATAAGAGGGTTTTGGGTTTTATAAAAACAAATGGGTTTGGGAATGAAATATTCACAAGGTCTAAGCGCCGAGGGCGGGCTCAAGTTTATACGGAAATAATATGATCGAGGTTTTAATCAGAATGGCCTAATCTCAATCGGAACTTTGGTCTATGGCAAAAAAACTTGCGCTATTTGAATGTGTGCGATGCGATTAGCGCCGAAAGGTCTTTGGCATTTGGTTCTAACGCATGGGCATGTGGAGGGGAAGTGGTTTATGACTTAGTCCAAAGGGCTTAAGTCCATAGTAAAGACTTGCATTTTTTATGAATTTTTTCATGGCTTTTCAATGGAAATAGGGATTCCGAAATAGTTAAAAAGTGAGTTTTTAACTATGAGAAAATGACTTTCATAAATGGAAGAAGAGGATTTATGAAAACAAGGGAGTTTTGTGGAGGAAAAGGGAAGCAGATGAAGGTTTGAGAAGGGGGAAAATGAAGGTCTTTCAGCAGTCTTTTACTTTTGTAATTAGCAGAATTTTCTGAGAATAAAAGGCAAAGATAATGAAGATTTTTGACAGAGGCATGAGGCCTTAAAGAGACTTCAAGAGCCAACAATTTTTAAGTGATAAAATTTGTTCCTTGGAGGCTCAAAAAGTCTTAGCCACCTTTTGGTATAAAAAAATATTATAGGTGGCTAACACACTAAACTCTTGTTCAAGGATTCTGCAAGTCCATTACCTTGAGGGTAATAGGTCATGGAATGCCCTAATGTTATCTAATATCTATGGTAGAATTCAACCATCTTCTTTGATCCAAATGTTGCTGCATTATCAGTGATGATCTTGGTAGGACAGCCAAATCTAGAGAGAATATTATTCTCTATGAATTTTATAATAACAAAATCATTGGCTTGCCTACAAGGTATGGCTTCTATCCACTTAGTGAAATATTCTGTGGCAGTGAGAATCCATCTATGTTGGGAAAAATATGGTGGATGGATTTCTCCTATGAAGTCAAGTCCCCACTGTTGAAAAGGAGCTTCAACAATGATTGGATGCAGAGGTAGGGGTAGAAGTTTTCTTTTGCCTTCAAAAAGTTGACATTTATGACAGGCAATGATCATCTTGTGTATATCAGGAAAGAGATTAGGCCAATAGAAACCAGCCCTCAAAATTTTGTTGGTTGTTGTCTTCCAGTACAAATGACCCCCACACTCTCCTTCATGGAACTCATGCTTAACCTTCTCTGCATCATACTCAAGAAAACATTTAAGCAATACACCACTTGCATTTTTCCAATAGAGACATCTATCTATAATGCAATAATTTACATATTTTAAATTTAGGAACCTTGCCTTTGTTTTGGTCAAACCAGGAGGTGTATTTAAATTAAGAAAAACATAAATAATATCAACATACCAAGAGGAATTCATGAAATGGTCTTCAACAATGGGAGTTGAGATTTCCTCTTGTTCGTCCAAAGCATTAATCATATTAATATCGAGAACGTCAAAATTGGATTCAGCCATTAATCTAGCTAGACCTTGGCCTTTAATGAGTTTATTGGGCTTTATCTCTAAATCATATTCAAGAATAACAACAATCCACTTACCTCTCTTACCATCTAGGTCCTCTATTAGAATTTCTTTAACCACTGAGTTTGGGACAAAGGCAATGATGTGTGAGTGAAGGATGTATACTCTGAAGTATTTCAAAGCTTTAACCAAAGCAAAAGCTTGCTTCTCCATCATGTTATACTTCAAAGGGGCATCCCTCAACGCCTTGCTAAATAATGCAATAGGCTACTCTTGTCCTTGTGGATTTTTCTGTAAAAGGACAGCAGCTATGGTATGTTCTGATGCAAACGAAAAAATATAAAAATCTTTTGAAAAATCAGGACTTATTAGAACTGTTGTTTTGTTTAACACTTGCTTCACCAGCTCAAAGGACTTCTTTGCTTCCAAGGTCCATTTTACCCCTTGCTCCTTCTTCAACATGCTTGTTATATTCCTAAGGAGCTCAGCCAAGTTGGCGATGAAACTTCTCAAAAAGTTAATCTTTCCAATGAAGGATTGCAACTCCTTGATGTTTCTAGGATGAGATATTTGCAATATGGCCTCAATCCTTTTGGGATCTATCTTAATACCCTCTTTTGAAATAATGTGCCTAATAAGTTTACCTTCTTAGAGCACAAATAGTGTTTTCTTAGGGTTTAAAGATATTCCAAACTTTCTACATTTCTCGAAAACTTTTCTTAAGTGTTTTAAGTGCTCTTCGTCTGTTTTTTAAAACACAGTGACATCATCAAGGTATATAATGATGATGTAGCCCAGTTCTTTCGAGAATTCTATGTCCATGGCTCTCTGAAAAATTGCTCCAGCATTCATTAGACCAAAGGTCATTTTCACATACATGAAAGTGCCCCATGGTGTAGTAAAGGTTGTCTTTAATTAATCAGCAGGGTGAACTAAGATCTGATTGTACCCTGAGTAGCCATCAAGCAAAGAAATTCTTCTAGACCCTACCACCCTTTCTAAAATATGATCCATCTTAGTTAAAGGGTAGTTGTTTTTTAATGAATATTTTTTTAAGTCTCTAACGTCTATACAAAGCCTGATTTCTCCTATTTTCTTCCTAACTGACACCAGATTAGACACCAACTCAGAATATCTAATAGGGACAATGAAACCATCTTTATAAATTTTCTTGATTTCCTTCTCAACCAAAGGCAACTGAACAGGGTTTATTCTGCACATCTTCTGCTTGAATGATTTTTGGTTTTCCTTGAGAGGGATTTTGTGTTGTATTATTTCAGTGTCATAGGATTTAAGATATTCATAACTCCATGCAAAAACATTAGAAAATTCTTTAAATAGCTCTATGTATTTGAGTTTAATGTGAGCTAGTAAAGTTTTAGATAGTTTAATCATTTTCAGTTTAAGTTCACTGCCTATATTGCACTCCTCCACTTCAGTCTCCACAGGTTCCAGTTTTGGCTTACTGGCCACATCGTTAAAATAAAAAAACTCTTCTAAAGGTGCCAGACCCTTTGGAAAACTCTCATGTTTAGAGTGCAGAGTTTCTAACTCTACATTCAATTCTGTTTTGTTTTTAAGTTTGCTAGTCAGAAGATTAACATTGACAATCTCAGGAGACGACTCTTCTTCACCAAGAAAATTTTCTTCACTGCAGTCTGTTTCATAATCTGAGTCCAAACTGTGTAGTTTGAATTCATTTCTGAATTGCATGAAGTCTTCTATTTGTTTGTCCCCGTCGAACACTTGCCAATATTTCTTGTTGTCAGGAATGGATGGTCTGAATTTTATGTGAGTTGTGCAGTCTTTGGTGTCATATGGCGTTAAGCATGTTCTAGCTGCAAAAGCTAAATTGTGGGCCACAATATTTCTTTTCCTTGGGACAAAAATTAGTTTGGACTCCTCGAAAGTTTTTAAAAGGTCCATGACATCGTTTCGGTAGGCCCTAATTCTGGGATGATTTGCGTTATACTCACCATTGACTTGCCTAATGACTAACTCTGAATCCCCATACGCTTTAACTCTTTTGGCTCCTAACTTTTTCAATAGATGTTGTTGGGCCGTTAGTATACCATTATTATTATCACTTGTGAATGCTTATTCCACCCATTTCTACCATTCTTCATCACGTCATTTATTATAATTTATTATTTAAATCCATTTTATAAATGATTTATGCTCTTATGGATGAATATTATTTATCTTCCTTTATTTCTAATAAATTGATGATTATGAATTATTTTATCAACGATGGTTTTAATAAGTTGGTTATAACAGTATTCACCATTTTTAGCCTCCAAGATGATTTCCAGATTGAAGATTTGATCATTAAAAGTGCCAACTCAGAAATGCGCTGGAATAAGGAGTGACAGTTTTGCGGTTGAGATTCTGAGCAAATGAAGACGAATCTGGAAAATCCGGAACATGGGTTTTGTTCAGAACGGACCCAATTAACTTTATCAAAGAATGGTTTGCCCAAATTCGGCTTGTACTGAGAGAAACGCAGGGTTCTTTGAGCACGATTTTCTCAGATTTGTTGTTGCGGCCGTCCTCCAAATCTCAGCTGCAAAGCCAAATTCGCCTTGTTCTTGTTGATCAAATGGTTAGAAGCAATCCAATTTTGTAATAGAAATCATGTTGTAGTTATCTCCCATTGTAACTTCCTATAGTCTCCTCTTTATTTAAATCAAACGAGAGATCAGAGGAGGATTTTGGGGATGGAGACTTTTCTTATTGTAATCAGCAGTGTGCATCGGCTCTTGTTAAGAGTGTGTGGTACGTTGTAAGCATTATTAATGCACGATTAATAAAAAGAGTTCCCTTTGTTGTTCCATTAATCGATCGAGTAAAAGCCTGACTTAGCCAATTTGGCAGGTGGTTGGGCAGAATACTGGTGGAGCGTCTGGCTTGTTTGCTGTTCCCATTAGTTTATTTACGTTGTGTGAAGTTCAAAGCACAATTAAGATGAGTTAATGCTAATTGGATCAAATACAAAGTTATTGTTATTCCATTCTTTACAAGAAGCATGATTCATGATTCAATTGTTATAAAATGTTGTTTTTCTGTATCTAATTCCAGTTGTTGTTCCTTTTGTTTATGAATTACGATAGTTGATTGTTGCGTGGCTGTCGACAGGATTAAAGAGTAGAAGTCTAGTTTGCTTGGTTATGAATTGAATTCACTGTTTATTTTACGCTGCTATTCAATTCATGTTCATTGCTTTTAGATTGTTGTTCCTTTCCAGTTTGCGTTTTAGATTTCATTTCCTTTGAGTTGTTTTCACTTGCTTTGAGATCTCTAAACTGTAGAGGGCAGAGCTAATCATTCTAGGTCCCCAGATTTGGTCATCTCACATCGACTTCTAGGGGAAAGAGTTATTACTACTGCATCCCTAATCGATGTCTAGCAAGGTTGCTGTAGTGTAGTCTTTACATTTCTGTCATTTGTAATTAGATTTCTTTTCAAGCAGATTTCTTTTCAAGCATTTATTATTTCTGCATTTGTATTTTTATACTACATCTTCACAAACATTACTCTTGAGTAAATAGCCGCCTCAGACTGAGTACACTCTTGAAACAAAAAGTCGTCCCTGGGTTGACAATTAATGTGAGGTAATTAGGAGTTACAAAGACACCATTTTATCGCTCCACAGATGTAAGCCTAAAAGTAGGAATTCATATTCTGCTATGTTGTTAGAACACTGAAAGTTTAATTTACAGGAAATGCTTTATGTATGTTTTTTTCAGTGTTGCAGATCCAAACACCTGCACCAGCATTGGTTTTAGTGCAAGACCCATCAAATTTCATACTCCATAGAGGACTAGTCTTGAGTTTATCATTTGGGTTACTATGCTCTTCAATAAGTGTGCTATCGAATTGTTCTTGGAGGTCAGCACACTGTTGAACTTGTTTTAATTCCTCAGATTTTTTATTGGGTTGAGGATTTCTTTCTTGAATCTCAATGTTTAAAAGCAAAGGACACATGATTTGTAGCTCAATACCTGTGTTTTGTTTGCTAGATTTCACAGGTTCAACAAACTGCTCTGAACTCCTACGTTATCTGCTTCCTCCTCTCTATCTGTCATTAAATCAGACAAGGTCACTGGTTCGCTGAAAGTTTCATCATTGAAAAGGATAAATGAATCCAGGCCCGTGTTTACAGAATAAAGGGGATAGTTCTGTGGTCTGTCTTGGCTAGTAACTGTGTATTGCATATGGGACTCCCTGTAAAGTCTTCTGGTCTGCTTGAAAATAGGGATAGTCGCATAGGTCATGTCCATTTACATATTCCCTTGTAACTTAGCCCCCCAATATCTTTATAATAGCATTCCATACTTTGGGGGCACATTAGCCACAACAATAGCCATTACTAAGCATTTGGCTGGAACTTGGGCTAAGTTAACACATAGATATTTGATTAATCCTAAAAATTTTACTCTGCTTGAGTCAAAGGAGTAAAGGTCTTTATAAGGTCTGGTGATTCTAAACCAAGGCTCTCCATTACAGTTTTAGGCATTAAATTATGAGAAGCCCTGGAATCATGCAAAGCGTTATGCAAAATCTTGTCATGAACATTTAAGCTTACATAAAAGGGAGGAACAGGTCCCTCTTGATATCTACCTTCAATCTTAGGACCAAAAATGAGCTCTGACTGGTCATCATTAAGATTGACTGTGTCATTGTTATCCTCAATATTTAAAGCCTTCAAAATTTGGGTCCTATATACATTCTGGGCAGCTAACTCAGTCAGGGGAACAGAGATTTTGATCTTTGAAATTTCGTACCCTAGGCTGAAAGGAATTTGGTTCTTTCAAGAACTTGTATCAGCCTTACTCGCTGCCAATCTGTTGGGGTTCCCATGTTTTGGCCAGGTTGACAGAGACCAAAAGATGAGACAACATAGAACCACTTTTAGACCTTAGGATCTAGCCTTCCTAGGTCCAGAGAGGGATCTCTCTATGACTATCAAAGGATATATGTCTTTGAAGCTCTCAATTGTGATTTTAGGCTAGTTATAGGCTCAAGGTTGTTTGTTTGATTGTTTGAGTTTGGTTGTTGAGAATCAGGAAGGAAGGTGTCACCATAAGACAAGGATGAGTAAAGAAGGAAGCTAGGCAAGAATGGGTAACTTAGGGAACATCAAGGCCATTGGGCAATGGAGTCAAGAAAGGATTTACTTATGTTCAATGTGTAAGCTTCAATTGGGCTAGTCATCTAGAGCATTTGGATCTGAAAGACTGATTGGTGGGATGGAACACTAAGGGATGAGAATGAAGGATGGAGAACCGTCTGATTCCGTCTATAGATCAGGCTACAGGTCATTTAACTCCAGGCCTACTTGGACAAAACCATAGGCAACACAAGGGGTCTTGAAAATGTTTGTATCGGAAGGGCAGGTTATGAAGAGGCAGCAACAGGCTTTACACCTCCCAATGTTCCTAACCTCTTTCAATTAAATCTTAACAAAGACATTTGAACACTAATTCTATCAACTTGCACATCAGAGAGCAGGCAATAATCATCCACTACACTGGTTTAGTCAATTAAAAACAACATTCAGACACACATATGAGCAGAAAACATTAAAGACTGAGAGAGCTGGGATATAAGGTACCTAACAAGGGTAAATCTTATATCATACATTCAGATGTCAGTCAGTACAACATGAAATGAAATGAAAATAAGAACAGAGATAAGAAAAACATCACCAACTGCTATAGATCAAGATCCAATGAAAATTGCTTATCATGTTAAACACAATACCAATCAGGTACTTCACTGCCCAAAACTTTTACATTCAGCCTGAATACATCGTATTTCTCAACCTGTCATACAACTATTACACAGGAAACTTGGCTCGGGAAAAAAATACTTGCAATTCACTGATAATGCAACAACAACCATTACAATGATATCCCTCTGTGCTTTATAGCAGAAGAGACACAGAGGACTGACTGAGGAGGTAGGTGAATCTTTAAATGTTACATTTAAGCGCAACAATGAATGCAGGGCCGAGGCCCATTCTGCTTGATACACTGTATATCTAATCATTGTCACCTTCCTTGTGAAAGAAAGATCTGCTCCGGATATAATTTGACCTTTGGGTCGCAGTACCTCAGGTGATTTGAACAAAATGAAAGAACATGCTGGGAGGTCGGCCTTATGGATGTTAGATTGCTTTGAATTATAGCTGGGACGGGAAACTCCTTCAGGGACACAGCGCATAATAAATACTGTATGGGAGAACTGTCCTTTACAGAAAATCATTCTGCTGATAAGAAAACCTTGATATTGCCTCTTATTGATGTTCAGGATCCCCAGAATCGATCCTTGGGGTCTTCAAAATGATGCTTTGCCTCCTTAAACCTCTGTTTCAAGCTCAAGATCTTTGTTGAAGCGCATTAATCCCTCTGCTCTGTACTGAAAATCCTTGCTGCTTCATGACTGTCTCTATCGGGTTAGCTCGAGCTTTTAATGGCACGGGCAAGACTTTCGGCGTTTGAACTCCGCTTTCCTTTAATGAAGTCCTGACAGCCCCATTCCTTGACTTTCCGGATGGTACTAGTTCATTGGATTTGACCCTGACTGCGCCGCTTACCATTAAGGCAATACATTGAACAGAGGCGGTCCTCTTCCTCTAGAAACTCTGCAACACGGCAAGTCTGTGAAGAAATGGTGGACGGAGCAATGGACGCAGGGTGAACATGCAGCGCAGACCGCGGGATCATGGTCTGGGGATGAAGATCGAAGGTGGAGATTGAGCGTTGAAACACATGTGGAACGGGAAAATTCATGCAAAACACATGAAACCCGACGGAGGTGAATGCAAGAGTGGGACCCAGCGGCGGTGGAGGGCGACTAGATCGGAACCGTCGGATCCGAAGGGGGATCAATGGCCAGGATCCAATCGGCACCATCAAAATCGGAGGTAACCAAGGCAGACACATATAAAATTTTCCGATCGCAATCAGGGAAGATGAGCGATGACCGTTGGATTTGGGAGAAACGGACGGCGGGGATGCAATCAGGAGGGTTTCAATCGAGGGAATCGGAAGACAAGGTTGCGATCGATCGGAGGGCACAAACATGTGACACACGCAAACTTTCGGTTGCGATTGACAGGGGAGAGCGATAGCCATTGGATCGTCAGGGTAGATCAACGGTGCGGAATGCACCGCGGGACCTAACGGAATAACGCAATCGCATCGGGTTTTTTGAGTGTTACAAAGGAAATGCAACCGTCGGTTGTTTCGATTACGATCGGCCCCCAAGGCTTAAGCGCTTGGTCTTGGGGTGACAGGCATATGTGGGGAAGTGGTTAAGGGGCCAGCGGAAGAGGGGCCAGTGCCTATAGCACGGTCAGAAAGTGGGTTTTCTGCCCATTTTAATGGGTTTTAAGGGGTTTAAAGGGAAACAATAAGGGGGAAAATGGGAAATAAAGAGTAAGGGAAGGACTTAAGGGGATTTTTGGGGGGGATTTGAGGGGTAAAAGGGAAAATAGAAGGGGAGCCAAGGGAGGATAAAAGAGGCTAAAGAGGGTAACAGAGAGGGAATTTGGACAAAGAGAAAGAGGGGGAAATGATGTATGTTGTAGGGGTAAAGGAAGGAATGATAGGCCTCTTTAGCAGTTTACTAGCAGAGGTGGATTCGTATTAGGCATAGCAACTGAGAGACTTCAAGGAGGATGAGTTTTCAGGGGAAAGGCATTCCTTGAAGACTCAACAATGATCTAGCCCCCTATTTTCTTGTCAAAAATTTCATAGGGGGGGCTAACAGTGGCTCCACATGGGGATGGCTTCTTCTTGGAGGAGTCAAGAATTCAGAAATCGATCTCTTGGTGTAGGCCAGATGCCTGCTGCTGTAAGCCATCTTTCTTCTTTCTTTAGGTTAGCTACCACAATATACTAGATACAAAAATCAGCAGAAACATTTCCCAACCGATCTACCTACCCAGGCTAGAGCTCTAACAATTTTCCCTTGAGTGCATTTGAACTAGCAGACCCTTTAAATTTTATTTTGCAAAACAAAAGCAAACCTATTCTAATTCTACCCTTATTTCTCCATGAGGCCAGATTAGACTGTTGGCCTCATCTATTTCTCTACCTAATCTACTACCTGTTGGGATTAAACTGTCCAACAGGTTTCTTCACCTACATTATAAGACAGGAAATTTAAACACAGCCAAGCCAGGATTAGACAATCTGACTTGCTGGGCAGAGACTTGAAGAAAACAAAACTGTGAAGGAATGGAATTTTGCAACTGTGAAACATCCTTCTTTCTTTCTTGTGACTCAGGTTTTGGGCATATTTGAGTCACTTCTTTCCTTTGCTCCAACTCTGATTTTGGGCATATTAGAGCTGGATCTTCTTGCCTCAGAGGTTCATGTTTTGAGCATGTCTGAACCTCTCTTTTCATTATGTTTCTTGGAACAATCTCTCTCTTTTTTGCTGAAAATGAAAATTTGCAACGGTATATACAATGGCGGTGAAATTGGAAATGGAAAATCAATAAAAGTAATGTTTCAGCATCCTGCCGTTGACAGGACCCCCAAACAACTCGGAACCATCAAGCTCTTGCAAGAAAAATGCATTAGGACTCACCGAGGCTTGAATGATGAATGGACCTTGCCACAAGCTGTCAAATTTGCCATGTTTGCCTTTATCCTCTCTTCTTGAATCCCACTTTAGGACCTTGTCCCCAACTTTGAAATTTGCTGCTTTGGTTCTTTTTTCGAACTGTCTCTTCATGTTTTCCTTCACTCTGATAGCTCTGTCATAAACTTGCTCCCTTTCTTGCTGAAGATGGATTGTTTCATTAATTCTCCTTATCATGCTGTCTTCTTCTGATTGGATTTCTTGAATAAGCTTTACCATTGGTATCCCAAGGCTAGTGGGAAAAATTGCTTATGTCCCATAAACCAGCTGGAAGGGTGACGTGCCAATAGATTTCTTGGTAGTGAGCCTATCTGCCCACAAGGCATGTATCAACTTTCTATGCCAAGACCTTTTGTTCTCTTCCAGCAGCTTCTTAATGATTGTAACCAGGCTTTTATTTGATGATTCAGCTAAGCCATTACCTTGGGGGTAATAGGCAGTTGAATGTCCAAGTGCAATTCCGTACCTGTGACAGAAATCAATCATTCTTTTGGATCCGAAAGCAGCAGCATTGTCAGTGATTATCTTCCTTGGGCAGCCAAACCGAGATAAGATGAAGTCTTCTAGGAACCTAATGATGACAGAATCAGTGGCATTCCTAACGGGTATGGCTTCAATCCACTTAGTGAAGTAATCAGTAGCAGTCAAGATCCATCTGTGTTGCCCAGAAGAAGAGGGGTGGATTTCTCCAATGAAGTCTAAGCCCCATTGCATGAAGGGGCCCTCTATGGTGATAGGTTGCAGAGGGAGGGGAAGGAGCTTTCTTTTGCCCTCAAAGATTTGGCATTTGTGGCAGGCAAGGATCATTTTATGGACATCACTAAAGAGTGTAGGCCAATAGTACCCAGCCCTGAGTATCTTATTTGTAGTGTCCTTCCAACTCAGGTGGCCTCCACACTCCCCAGCATGGAATTCTTGTTTGATTCTTTCGGCTTCAGTTTCAGACAAGCATTTCAGTAAAAGGCCATTTGGATTTTTCCAATATAGACTCTCATTCATAATGCAGTAATTTCTAGCTTTGAGTTTTATGAATCTGGCCTTTGTTTTGGACAGTTCTGGAGGAGCATTGAGGTGTGTGAGCACGTAAAGGATATCAGTATACTAAGGAGAGTTCTGAAACTGCTCCTCAACAGTTTGATGGGGCAGTCCTTCCTGCTCATCCAGGGAATTCATCATGTTAATATCAAGGGCCTGTAGATTAGATTCGGCCATCAATTGGGCCAGGCCTTGACCTTTGATCAGCTTGGTGGGTTTGATTTCAATGTCATATTCTAAAATTGTAGCAATCCATTTGCCCCTTTTCCCATCTAGGTCTTGGGACAGGATATCTTTGACCACTATATTTGGCACATAGGCAATGGTGTGAGAATGTAGAATGTACACCCTAAAGTCTTTTAAGGCCTTAATCAGGGCATAGTCCTGCTTTTCCATGATGTTGTACTTTAAGGGTGCATCTCTTAAGGCTTTACTGAAGAAGGCTATAGGCTGTTCATTACCTTCTGAATTTTTCTGCAGCAAAACTGCAGCTATTGTGTGTGGGGAAGCAAAGGAAAAGATCAGAAAATCTTTTGAAAAGTCAGGGCTGATAAGGACAGGGGCCTGGGTGAGTGCAAGCTTTACTGACTCAAAATATTTCTTGGCTTCGACAGTCCAATTAATTCCGGCATCTTTCTTCAGCATTTCAGTCATTTTCCTAAGATGCTCAGCAAGATTGGGGATAAATCTTCTAAGGAAATTGATCTTCCCAATGAAGGATTGTAGCTCCTTGATGTTTCTTGGGTGTGTAATTTGAAGTATTCCCTCAACTCTCTGGGGGTCTATCCTGATCCCTTTCTCGGATATGATGTGGCCCATAAGCTTACCTTCTTGCAGCCCAAAAACACTCTTCTCAGGATTTAGGGATAGGTCGTACCTTCTACATTTTTCAAAAACTTTCCTCATATGTTTTAAGTGTTCCTCTTCTGTTTTAGAAAAAAAAGTTAAGTCATCCAAGTAGACAACTATAAAGTGTCCAATCTCATCTGAGAAAGCAATATCCATTGCTCTCTGGAAGGTGGCTCCAGCATTCATCAATCCAAAAGGCATTTTCACATACATGAAGGTGCCCCATGGAGTGGTAAAGGCTGTTTTGAGTTGATCTTCTGGGAGTACCAGAACTTGGTTGTATCCTGAAAAACCATCAAGTAGGGAGATCCTTTTAGAGCCTACTACCTTCTGTAAGATATGTTCCATCCTAGGAAAGGGGTAGTTATCCTTCAGGGAGGCTCTATTGAGGTTTCTAAAGTCTATGCACAGTCTAATCTCCCCTGTTTTCTTCCTTACATCCACTAAGTTCGACATCCAATCAGAAAACCTTACAGGGAATATAATGCCGGCATCATACATCTTCTTAATTTCCCTTTCTACTGCAGGCAATTGTTTTGGATTAATTCTTCGAAGTTTTTGTCTAAAAGGCTTCTGATTTTCCTTTAGTGGTATCTTATGTTGTATAATGTTGGTGTCATAGGCCTTTAAGTCTTCATAGCTCCATGAAAACACATCAATGAATTCCTTAAACAGGTCAATGTATTTCTTCTTCATGTCTGCAGGTATGGACTTAGCCAGTATTTTTCATTGTCCGGCACTGCAGGCCTGAATTTAGTCTGAATGATGATCTGTTGGTCAACTGGGGCTTTAGGATAGGAGCTAGCTAGGCAGGCTAGTCCATTTGCAATAGCGTTTTGACCCCTAGGAATGGATACTAAATCATATTCGATGAACGTTCTCAGTAAATCTAGAGTATCATTCCTATATGCCCTAAGCCTGGGGTGTTTTTCCGAATACTCACCATTCATCTATTTGATTACTAACTCAGAGTCTCCTCTCACGATTATCCTACGGGCTCCTAATTTTTTCAACAAATTTAAGCCCAAGATTAGAGCCTCATATTCTGCAATGTTATTCGTGCATTTGAAATGCAGATTGACAACGTGGCTCTCTGCGTGGTCATTTTTGGGGTTACGCAGCTACACTCCTGCTCCAGCGCTTTGTCTAGTACAGGACCCATCAAATTTCATTTCCCACGGGGGCTCTTTGTTTACTTGCACTTCGCTTTCTACCTTACAACTGGATTCACCATTAGGTGGAGTTGGGAGGTCTGTACTAGGTTGTAAACTATCTTGTTGTTCGTAGAGGCCATGGATGTTAGGGGGGTGGTTAGCTGGTTGTTCTTGTTCTGTTTCTGTTTCACTTGGAGTGAGGGGTCCACCACAGATCCTACAGGCTTCATTTCTTATTTCCTCTTCATTTTCAGTGTGCTACCCATGGTCTTCCTGATCATATTCTTCCAGAGTGGCCATTATGTGGAGGTCTATAGGCTCGGTGTTCTCATTTGTATGCCTGTTCTGGGACTCTGGCTCTTCTAGGGATTCATCATTACAAAAGATGAAGGAGTCAAGGTCGGTATGCACAGAATATAATGGTGAATTTTCAGGCTTCTCGGGGCTGTTGACTAGGAATTTCATTTGGGATTCTCTATATAGTCTCCTTGATTGGCCAAATATAGGGATAGTGGCATATGAGCCATCCATCTGCATGGTACCTTGCAGCTTGGCTACCCATGATCTAGATAATAACATGCCATACTTGGGTGGCACGTTTGCCACCACTACATCCATGACCATACATTTCGTAGGAATCTGAGTTAAACTCACACATAAGTCTTTGATGAGGCCTAGGCATTTTACACTACTAGAGTCAAAAGAGTATAAGTCTTTGTAATGTCTGGTGATTTCTAGGCCTAGCTTCTCCATGACTACCTTAGGCATTAGATTGTGTGACGCACCGGAGTCATGCATGGCATTATGGAGGATCTTGTCATGAATGTTAAGACTTATATAAAAAGGTGGAACTACCCCTTCCTGAAATTTCCCCTTAATCTTGGGACCGAATAAGAGGGCAGGCTGATCATCACTCAAATTTACAATGTCATTATTTATACTCAGATTTAATGCTTTCAAAATTTGGCCCTTATATACATCCTGAGAGGCCAGCTCAGATAATGGTACAAAGATTTTGATTTTTACAATCTCACTTTCTAAACTGAAAGTGGATTGACTCTTGGAAGCGTTCAACTCTGTTCTATTTGCAACCACCTTAGTAGCTGAATCAGTTTGTGTTTCCTCATTATGTACATGAGTAGACACAGTTTTATCAGGAGCACTAACTGAGTTGCTAGTGCTACTAGTTGGTAGACTTTGTTTTTCATTGTTTCGGTTGTCCTTTTCTTTGTTACTCTCAGAACTCTTGGCCGTTGAATTGTTGTTCACGGCAGTTACTTTAGAAGATTTTTCAGGCCTCTTTTTGATGGTTACCTCAGGATTTTTAGGTTTGGAAGTGTCTTGGTTCTTTTTACTCCTGAGCTCATATTGTTCTCTGACCTGTAACATGGCATTTTCGAATCCCAACCTATAATCCTTAGATTCAAACCACTCCTCCTCCCCATAAGAGGTTGAGGGTTGGTCCTCTTTTGAATCACAGTTTAGGATCGAATCTTCTGTTTCGAACATGTTTATCACATTCCCTTCAGATTCTTCTATGATTCCCTCATCCTCATCAAGAAAGTTTTGGAATGGGGGAATGACTTGCTGATCTGATTCTTTCTGCCTGTTGGGAGTGTTGTTGTTTCTTCTAAAGTTTTGGTTTTGGTTTTGATTTTGGTTCCTATTCTGAGTGATAGCCATCTTTTCGACCACTTGGCATAGCTTATCCAGATTCTTAGACAATCTGTCAATATTAGGATCGGAAGTGGAGGCTATAGTGTCATCCTTATATGTTACTCTCTTCTCAGCTCTTAGTTTGGCCCTTTTTTCAATTAAGTTTACCTCTATGTTTACGGCCCCTTTCTGCATGTCTTCCAAAGTGGTGTACTCTTTATCTCTAAGCTCATAGGCCATGTCAGCATCAAATCCATCAGGATATTTGGCCAGGGCCATACCCTGCGGAGGTTTCATGTGTGGAGGGAGAGCATTATAAACGCTATTGAATCTAGTGGTGTAATCGTGAACACTCTCTCCTGCGTTCCTTTTAAGGGACATGTATTCTGCTAGGAGTTGGCGAGGGTTCGCCCTAGTTTCCCATTTATTAATGAAAGTCTGGTATAAAGCAGGGAGATCATTGATACTACCAGCAGGTAGGTTTTTAAACCACTTTTTAACCTCCACCCCCAGACTCTGCGCAAAAATTCTCATCTTGATTGTTTCATCATCAATTTCCATATAGTCAAAATAGTCTTCCATTTTATCTACATGTTGTTGTGCTGTTGTAGGCTCTTTAGCAGGGAAGTGTGGGATTTTTGATTGGTAATCATTTGGTAAGGGCAATAGAGGCTGAGGTAAAACTAGAGGTGCATACCAGGCTGCCATGATGATGTTCTGATGAGGTATAGGGTTGGCTTGAGTAGCTGGTAGTTAGATGACAGGGATGGTAGCACCAGCAGAAGTCTGTCGAGCAGATCTAGGGTGAGAAAACCCCAAGTTTTGGAGAAAGTGGAGATCAGGTGGTGTGGAAGGAGGGGTTTCGCTGTCCCTAGTGTCTGGCTGGTCTGAAACACTGAATGACCTAGTTCTAGGTAATCTGTTTTGAAGGTCTAGGTCAAAGAGAGGATCTAATAGAGCCGCAAGATCTTTTGGTGCAGAATTGGCTCTATGAATGTTGCTGGAAATAGTTGATCTCCTACTCATAGATGTTCTTTTAAGGATTTTCTCAGTATTATCAACTGTTTCAGGTGGGTTTGGATCAGGGAAAGCTCTTGTACGAATGGTTCTGTGAGCCAGAGTGTTGTTTATAAGCCAAGCAGCTTAGCCCTACTTGTTATTTCTATTGTGGTTAATGTTGTCTTGGGAACTGGCCTCCCTGTGGAGTCTTCATTATGCTTGGGACTGGTCTCCCAGTGGAATCTGATGTGAAACCAAGATAATCAGTAGGCCTACTGATCACCAGTGGGGTCTTTAACATTTAGAAACAATGGAGTCGCCAGGTGGAGGGTTTAGGATAATTCTAGGGCACACTGTCCACCACAGTGCTCATCGTCAAAGGAGTGACTTATCGTCAACCTAACCAGAGTTCTAAGTTTCTGAGGTTGTTTGAAATGAGAAGCACTCAGAACTCCCCAGTGGAGTCGCCATTATGTTGGGGTTCCCATGTTTTGGCCAGGTTGACAAAGACCAAAATATGAGACAACATAGAACCACTTTTAGACCTTAGGATCTAGCCTTCCTAGGTCCAGAGAGGGATCTCTCTATGACTATCAAAGGATATATGTCTTTGAAGCTCTCAATTGTGATTTTAGGCTAGTTATAGGCTCAAGGTTGTTTGTTTGATTGTTTGAGTTTGGTTGTTGAGAATTAGGAAGGAAGGTGTCACCATAAGACAAGGATGAGTAAAGAAGGACGCTAGGCAAGAATGGGTAACTCAGGGAACATCAAGGCCATTGGGCAATGGAGTCAAGAAAGGATTTACTTATGTTCAATGTGTAAGCTTCAATTGGGCTAGTCATCTAGAGCATTTGGATCTCAAAGACTGATTGGTGGGATGGAACACTAAGGGATGAGAGTGAAGGATGGAGAACCATCTGATTCCATCTATAGATCAGGCTAGAGGTCATTTAACTCCAGGCCTTCTTGGACAAAACCATAGGCAACACAAGGGGTCTTGAAAAGGTTTGTATCGGAAGGGCAGGTTATGAAGAGGCGGCGACAGGCTTTACACCTCCCAATGTTCCTAACATATTTCAATTAAATCTCAACAAAGACATCTGAACACTGATTCTATCAACTTGCACATCAGAGAGCAGGCAATAATCATCCACTACACTGGTTTAGTCAATTAAAAACAACATTCAGACACACATATGAGTAGAAAACATTAAATACTGAGAGAGTTGGGATATAAGGTACCTAACAAGGGTAAATATTATATCATACATTCAGATGTCAGTCAGTAGAACATGAAATGAAATGGAAATAAGCACAGAGATAAGAAAAACATCACCAACTGCTATAGATTAGGATCCAATGAAAACTGCTTATCATGTTAAACACAATACCAATCAGGTACTTCACTGCCCAAAACTTTTACATTTAGCCTGAATACATCGTATTTCTCAACCTGTCATACAACTATTACACAGGAAACTTGGCTCGGGACAAAAATACTTGCAATTCACTGATAATGCAACAACAACCATTACAATGATATCCCTCTGTGCTTTATAGCAGAAGAGACACAGAGGACCGACTAAGGAGGTAGGTGAATCTTTAAATGTTACATTTAAGCGCAACAATGAATGCAGGGCCGAGGCCCATTCTGCTTGATACACTGTATATCTAATCATTGTCGCCTTCCTTGTGAAAGAAAGATCTGCTCCGGATATGATTTGACCTTTGGGCCGCAGTACCTCAGGTGATTTGAACAAAATTAAAGAACATGCTGGGAGGTCGGCCTTATGGATGTTAGATTTCTTTGAATTATAGCTGGGACAGAAAACTCCTTCAGGGACAGAGCGCATAATAAATACTGTATGGGAGACCTGTCCTTTACAGAAAATCATTCTGCTGATAAGAAAACCTTGATATTGCCTCTTATTGATGTTCAGGATCCCCAGAATCGATCCTCGGGGTCTTCAAAATGATGCTTTGCCTCCTTAAACCTCTATTTCAGGCTAAAGATCTTTGTTGAAGCGCATTAATCCCTTTGCTCTGTACTGAAAATCCTTGCTACTTCATGACTACCTCTATCGGGTTAGCTCGAGCTTTTAATGGCACAGGCAAGACTTTTGGCGTTTGAACTTCGCTTTCCTTTAATGAAGTCCTGACAGCCCCATTCCTTGACTTTTCAGATGGTACTGGTTCATTGGATTTGACCCTGACTGCGCCGCTTACCATTAAGGCAATACATTGAACAGAGGCGGTCCTCTTCCTCTAGAAACTCTGCAACACGACAAGTCTGTGAAGAAACGGTGGACGGAGCAATGGACGCAGGGTGAACATGCAGCTTAGACCGCGGGATCATGGTCTGGGGATGAAGATCGACGGTGGAGATTGAGCGGTGAAACACATGTGGAATGGGAAAATACATGCAAAACACATGAAACCCGACGGAGGTGAATGCATGAGTGGGACCCAGCGGCGGCGGAGGGCGACTAGATCAGAACCGTCGGATCCGAAGGGGGACCAATGGCCAGGATCCAATCGGCACCATCACAATCAGAGGTAACCGAGGCAGACACATATAAAATTTTCCGATCGCGATCAGGGAAGATGAGCGATGACTGTTGGATCTAGGAGAAACGGACGGCGGGGATGCAATCGGGAGGGTTTCAATCGGGGGAATCGGAAGACAAGGTTGCGATCGATCGGAGGGCACAAACGTGTGACACACACAAAATTTTTGTTGCGATTGACAGGGGAGAGCGATAGCCGTTGGATCGTCAGGGTAGATCAACGATGCGGAATGCACCACAGGACCTAATGGAATAACGCAATCGCATCGGGTTTTTTGAGTGTTACAAAGGAAATGCAACCACCGGTTGTTTCGATTACGATCGGACCCCAAGGCTTAAGCGCTTGGTCTTGGGGTGACAGGCATATGTGGGGAAGTGGTTAAGGGGCCAGCGGAAGAGGGGCCAGTGCCTATAGCACGGTCGGAAAGTGGGTTTTCTGCCCATTTTAATGGGTTTTAAGGGGTTTAAAGGGAAACGATAAGGGGGAAAATGGGAAATAAAGAGTAAGGGAAGGACTTAAGGGGATTTTTGGGGGGAATTTGAGGGGTAAAAGGGAAAATAGAAGGGGAGCCAAGGGAGGATAAAAGAGGCTAAAGGGGGTAACATAGAGGGAATTTGGACAAAGAGAAAGAGGGGGAAATGATGTATGTTGTAGGTGTAAAGGAAGGAATGACAGGCCTCTTTAGCAGTTTACTAGCAGAGGTGGATTCGTATTAGGCACAGCAACTGAGAGACTTCAAGGAGGATGAGTTTTCAGGGGAAAGGCATTCCTTGAAGACTCAACAATGATCTATCCCCCTATTTTCTTGTCAAAAATTTCATAGGGGGGGCTAACACAATCTATCAGCAATATTACCTTGCTGATTTGTTCTATTTACATTTGAAAAAATGGTCTTAACAGGAGCAATAGCTGAAGTGGTAGTACTACTAATGTCCGTACTCTATTTTTCATTGTTTTGAGTGCCTTTCTCTCTACCTTTATCAGAATTCATAGCTACTATTTTGTCCTTTTGTTTGATAACTTTAGGCTTGGTTGCAGTGCTGTTTTGTGAAGATTTATCAGAGGTTTTGTTGTTGGAGGTTTCTATATTTTTCTTGCTTCTAAGGTCATATTCATTTTGAGGCTCTATGATAACATTTTCCATATCTTGATAATAACTTTCATCATCATCTCTTTTGTCATCATAAGGTGTATAAAGACTTTGTTTTCTATCATAATGAATCTCAAAGTCATCATTATCTACCCTTAGCATGTCGATATCATCTTCCTCTATTATTTCATCTATTTCCTCAACCTCACTTACATAGTTCTGATGAAAGGGAGGAGTGATCTGTTGATCATCTTCCCTAGGTCTGTTTGGAGGTTGGTTCCTTCTAAAATTTTGATTTTGGTTCTGGTTTCTGTTTTGAAGAGCATTTTGGTTTTGGCCTGCTTGTGCTCTCTTAATTATGCTCATCTCTTTCATCATCTCCTCCATCATTTTCTCCATCTTTGAGTTGGAAGTAGAAGGTGCAGATTCCTCTCTAAAAGATACTCTCTTCTCATTTTTCATTCTTTCTCTCTTCTCCATCAAGTTGAATTCCATAGCAAGAGCATATTTTTGCATCTCTTCAAGAGTTGCAGGATATCTCTCTCTCTGTTGATAGGCCATCTCGGGGTGAAGCCACTCAGGAAACTTGTTTAATGCTGAGCCTTTTGGAGGCTTTAGATCTGGTGAAAGTGCATTGTACACACTGTTAAATCTGGTGTGGTAAGCTTGCACACTTTCCCCAATGTTTCTATGGAGGTTCTTGTAATCAGAAAGGACTTGGAGAGGATTTTTCTTTACTTCCAATTTGTTTAAGAATGTCTGATGGAAGGCTTGGAGATCATTGATACTATGAGGGGTTAAGCCTTTACACCATTTTCTTACTTCTCCCCCCAGACTCTGAGCAAATAGTCTAATTTTCACATAATCATCATCAATTTCATTTCTGTCAAAGTAGTCATTCATCTTATCTATATGTTGTGATGCAGTAGTAGCATTACCAGCATCATATAATGGAATTTTGGACTGATAGTCCTGTGGAAGATTGACTAATGGTACATGAAGGACTAAGGGAGCATACCATGTTGCCATGATATGTGGTGGAGGTGGATTCACAAGAGGTGGATTAAAAAAAGGTAAAGCGGGTTGAAGTGGAGTCGTTTGGACAATGGATGTAGAATGAGCCGATGTGGATGGAACAACAGTAGATTGTTGAGTTGATCTTGGATGAGAGATACCTAAATTATGAAGGAAGTGTAAATGAGGTGGTGTTGTTTCTCTACTACCAGGATGTTCACTTGCTTCCGGGGATGAAAGTGAAGACTCAGAGTCTAGCTGAATTATATCATCAAATGACCTAGTTCTGAATGGATTTACTAAGTCAACTTGTGATTGGTGTAGAGCTGAAAGATTTTCGGGAACTGAATTAGCTCTCAAGGGTGATCTGAAAATAGTTGAAGATTTTATCTTAGGAGACTTCCTAAGGATACTTTCTGGGTTATCAACTATTTCAGGTTGGTTAGGGTCAGGATGGGCTCTAGTATGAATTTTTCTAGGAGCCACAATGCTGTGTTTTTAGACCCAACTTAAACAAAAATAGTTTAACCAAGTATGATAGTCTTTTAAAAGGTAAACTAATCTGTTTACACAAATTTTAATCCTACAATCCTCTAACCGAGTTTGAATAGTATTACAATGATACGGGTTCTTCCGAGTGGATTCTTAAGGTCTGTTGGGGATTGTGGAGTCGCCAAGTGGAATTTTTTAGCTCCTAAGGAGGTAAAAGGTTTTATGGTCCACCACCATGTTTATTGGATACCAATCTGAAATATTTTTTGGGTTTTCTGAGTTATTTTTCAGTTGTGTGGTTTCAAAGAGTGTCTTAAATCTGTTTCACAACTTAGCTATGATTATGAGACAAAGAAATTCTACTCTTACAGCTAAGCCAACTGATTTTTCAAGGTTATACAAAGACTTATGAGAACACTAGGGTTTTCCTAGTTTGTCACTGATTCAAGCAAGTTTCATCATGATTACCATTTCTTGGTAGTGCTTGAAAAGGCTTCTTTTTACTCACAAGGTTTTATGAAGTTTCTAAGGGAACCTAAGATGAAAATTCGACTTAGTCCCCAGCATAGTCGCTATAAATGTTAGTTGTTGGTGGCTCAGCTGGCCAAAATGCAAAATGTTTAGTAAGTAAAGGGGTTTCTAATATATTTAAATTTTTCAAAAAGAAAAATAACTTAAGCTCCCCAGTAGAGTCACCAGAAATGTTGGGGATCTGTAATTAGAAATATTGGCAAAGTCCAATCACAGAAACAACATCGTTTCAATCACTTTTGGATTCTAGGATCTAGCCCTCCTAAACCCGGAGAGGGATCTCTCCAATAAGTGCAAAGATGGATTTGTCTTTGAAGTTTTGAGTAATGATGTTAGGCTAGTTATGAAGGTTGAGGTTTTTTTTTGTTTTTGGATGGTTGAGCATGATTATTATTTGAGGTGGAAAGTTCTAAATGCAAAGAGTTTCAAAGGCGTGAAGTTGCAAGCAATAAGAACAAGATTTGGCCAGAAAGATAGATAATTGCAGGTTTTAGTCCATTGGGCTATGGAGTCATAATAGGGTTTAATTGAAATAGCAAGGGGCAAGAGTGGTCCATGGGGCAAGTCATCTATGTCTAAGGATCTCTTCAAAGTTTGATTTATGGAATGAAATGAAACAATAAGAAGGGGAAATTAAACAGATGAAGAACAAAGAGCAGCCTGCTTTTGACATACACTTAAGAAAGACATAAAAGTAATCTAAGATCAGGTAAGTACTTCTAAACTAGCCTTCTTTTGATGCACTTTTAATAGAAAACATTTAAAACAAAGGGAAAATTGAAGGCAACTGTTAGAGTAGAAACTAGTGGGTCGGGCTCACCACAAATCCTCTCCTAGCTCTACTCTACTTGGTGAATTTCAAGACAAACACAAAGATAACAAAGAATGGCCTAAGATCTGGTGAGTACTTCCAAACTAACCAGCTTTTGACACATTCCAAGGGAAACATTCAGATAGTCTTTGGGGATAAAACTAGGACCAGGGCACACCATATCTTCCTTTGTTCATCTCTACTTAACATATACTAAAAATAACATTTAAGAATAACAGTTAGCTAAACAGGAGGACAAGGGAATGCCAACATTCCTACTACTTAAACTAAATTAAATCATTCCCAAATAACACAGATTGGAAGAAAAAATTTAGATAGAGATTTTCAGTCAAATAAGGGTACTGATATATAGTAGGTCCTAACTCTATGCATGTTTTTCTTTATAAGAGAATATGAACACAATGAAAACAAAAATAAAATAACAATTTACAATAAGAAATAACATCACCGTCGACATAGACCAGGATCCCATAAATCAGCTTGTATTGATGCTCCAAACTAGTTACAGCTTTAATTCCAATGCTTTAGTTTATCAATCATCTACACTTCCCAAAATAACTTATCTATCACAAGCAGAGCTCTAAGAGCCAGTGAACACTATTTACAAGTAGAAGTCTCAAGCTCAATTATATTTCAAAGTTCAACAATCAACGCAACCAACCCCTCTCTCATCTTCTCCATTAGTATTTATAGAAGAATGAGGAGGTGGGATCTGATAAAAGATCTTCCAAGATAATTAATATAGATTAATGACTTCTCGGCCTTTGCGGGGCTCAATGGAGAAGTTTACAGATGTTTTTTGTTTGTATTAATTTTTTTACATCTAAGATTAAGCTCGGTGGGAGCTCTTTTTGAATTTCGAGGCTCTCTGTTATGTTATAGTAACTTTTGTAATATTTTGTCAATAATTTTATTTGCAGAATTCACTCTCTGGCTATGCTGAGGAAAATATCTAATTTTGATCAATAAATTTAGCCTCTATTTGAATGCTTTGAGGCACAAGTGGCACTGCGGTAGGTGGGAGGAATCAATTTGCCTCAGATGTGGCAGTGGAGACCGTTTGTCTGATAAAACACTTTTATTTTCTTTTAAATGTGTCTTAATTGGCAGGATTAGGCTTTTGATAATCAATCTTAGCCGTAATCCCCCATATATTTGTCTTCAATCTTCCATTCTGGTGTGTTCTGTCTTCGACATTGATACTCTTTGATTTTGATTTATTTACTTTGTTCTGTTGGTGTGCAGCGCTGCGCAGGGATCGTGAGGCATCAGTGCCTTTGGAGTATTGACGAGGCATGGAAATTTGAACCCATGGATGGCTTCCTTTTAATAAATCGAAGGCATGAGAATTAAACCCCAGCCTTCGGCCTTTTTATTTTAGTATATAATGGAAAAACCATATAATCACCTTTACCAAATAATATATCCAGAATTCAAAACTTTGATAAAACCAAGCTGTATAACCATTTCAGGTCACAAAAGGGACTTGGTGACATCAAGGTGTTTGTGACCTGAAATTTTTATGAATTGCACCCTATAAAGCTCCCTGGGTCCGTTTTGGGGCCTGCTGACATCAGCCCAAGTGTGACCCAAAATTTCTTTCAAATCCTGTTTATAAATCTCCCCAGGTTCGGATTTCACGACTGTATGAGCAACCAAAAAAGACCCGGTCCAATCCGCTGCTGCCGCGTGGATGCTAACTAAGCATTGGGACCATCGGTTCTATGGGACCGCTGACTGCTGTTCTGGCCATGGGGACCAGGGCGACTAATTGTGGACCATCTATTTCCATATTAGAACGATGGCATAGATTTTTTGATAAATTTGTCATACCTTAGTTTATCCCCCGAGCTTCTTTTGAGCCCGATCACCGTTCGATGAGCCGGCCTTAGATGGTACAATGTACATCAATATCGCGTTGAACCCACAGTCAACATTTAATGCATGGGGAGGGTGGGTTTTCAAAACTTCTTAAGGCCACATGTTGGCCTGTGGCATTGATCGTGATCAAATGGGGAAAACAACTTATCCCACAAAGGCGGTGCGATCAAACTGCTCCGGTTTTTGAACAATAAGTGACCGTGGGGACCACCGAGGTGATTGATTTGTGGGTTATCAATCTACAGTTCAGATCGACAGTGAGGAGTGAATAAATCTTTGCACCTACGAACACCTTTATGATATATGAAAACCCTACAAAAAACACAAAAAATTAATATAAACAAAGGTTTCATGTGTCGGGATGGTTTTATATATACGAAGTGGATAGATGCCCGACTGTGAGGCCTTGGTCTATATGAAATGCAA
This sequence comes from Pinus albicaulis, assembly GCA_034641835.2. Taxonomy (NCBI): domain Eukaryota; kingdom Viridiplantae; phylum Streptophyta; class Pinopsida; order Pinales; family Pinaceae; genus Pinus; species Pinus albicaulis. Next base: position 1,175,296,326 of record CM076570.1, read on the forward strand.
TATGATCGGGGGCTATAATATACAGGGCTAATCGGCATTGGGGTTTTTTTTTAACACACAAACAAATGCACTCCGTTAGTTTCTCCGACGTGATAAGCACTTAGGATCTTAGCACTTGGTTCTAGCGCTGGGGCACATGGAGGGGAAATGGTTTGGATTTAGCCCAAAGGGGCTTAGACCCAAATTCAAAATAAATTTTTTTTTTAGGACATTTTCAAGATGTTTAGAAGGATTTTGGGGTTTCGATATAGTTCAAAACGAGTTTTAAGCTTTGTAAAAATGATTTTCATAAATGGAAGAAGGGGAAATATGAAAAATAGAGGATTTTATGGAGGAAAAGGGGAGCAAAATGGAGGTTAGCTTTTCAAGTGAGGTGAGGGGAAAAAGGTGATTTTGTAGTAGTAGAATTCCAGAGTGTAAAATCAGCACAGTAGGGAAAATTTGGACAGAGACATGAGGCCTTCAAGAGTCTTCAAGAGATAAAAAATTTTAGCAATAAAACTTATTTCTTGAAGGCTCCAAAAATGATTTAGCCATCTTTTGGTATAAAATTTTTTATAGGTGGCTGACAGGAATGAGGAGGTGGGAGGGGATAAAATATCTCTGAGGTTCAATTAATACAGATAAATTCTTCTTAGCCTTCGAGGAGTTCGATGAAGAAGTTTACAGATGTTTTGTCTGTATTAATAGTTTTACATTTAAGATTTAAGCTCAGTGGGAGCTTTTGTTGACTTTAAGGCTCTGTTTCATGTTGTAATAACTCTGCGGATATATTTTGCATTAAGCTCCTTGGTAGAATTAACTATTAGGCTACGTTGAGGCAAATATCTTCTTTTCTGATCATAACTCGGCCTCTGTTGAATACTTTGAGGCTTTAGGTGGAAACCTAGTAGCTGAGAAGAATCAATTAGCCTCTGATGTGGAGGTGGAGGCTCTTTCTGACTCATAAATCTTTTGATTTTCCTTTAATTGTGTTTTAATTCGGAGGATTAGGGTTTTGATTTTCGATCTTAGCCGTAATCCTCCAAAACTGTGAAAAACAGTCTTCAATCCTCTATTTTGTTGTGTTTAAGTCTTCAATACTGATACTCTTTAGCTTTGATTTAATTTTCCGTATCTTTTTGATGTGCAGGTGCCGCAAAGGGCTCATGTGGCATTAATGCCCATGAAGCATTGACGAAACGTGAAGTTTGGAACCCCGTGGAATGATTTTTCTTATGAAATAAAAACCCAGAGAGTCTTCACTCTCAGCCTTCATTTTCCTTTTAAACATTTGAAAAACCTTTTAAATCCTGCATAAACCAACAAAAATTAGAAAATCCTGTGTTTGTTAGGTAAATACTGCTTTGGAGGTTTTGGGTAGGAGCATGGTCATTCGATGTCAGCATTCAACGGTGGATATTTGCGCATAGTGGTAAAAAGGAGAGCAGTATGCAGATAAGCGATGGAAAATTATATTAGAGCCGGTTATCTTGCAGAGATCAACGGTCGGGAGCGACCAGGTTAATACAAATGGAGAAGGGCCACTTTATGCGAAAAAAGAAGAAATACAAAGGAAAATATCAAAAACACATTTGTGCGGAGGAAATCTGTTAAGAATTGAAATTGGGGTTTCGAACATAACCTAGGCCGTCAGATGAGATTGGCCCGGGTGATAAACAGTGGAGATCACTCATTGAAATCCTTTGGTGAAGGTGGATGACGATAGTGTATGGCCAAATTAGATCCAAGCCGTTGATCTGTAGAGATCAACAGTGGGGAGCGCATGCGATAACACATAATGTAAATGGAAAAAATGGTTTCGGAGGAGAAAACCATGGGTTTCGCACGGTGAAAGGGTAGGGAGGAGGTTTTTCCTTTTTGAACGTGATATGCATTAAAGGCCACCATGTGTCTTTTAAAAATAGCTTATATCAAATAATTTTTGGAGATTAACCTTCGCGCTTAAATTTACACGATATGGAATTTCGGCCATTAGATATGGGTCCTCAAATCTAACGGTGGAGGAGAGAGCGCGATATTGACTAGATGTACGACATATAGTGAGTATAAAAGTTTTAACCAGGACCATCTGATCATAGGGATGAATGATGGAGATCAAAACCAGGGGGGGTTAGGACCCAAGAGAGTCGGTCCTACCGAGACGAATCTGGGCCGTTAGATCTTAAATATGGACGGTTGAGATCGATCTTTGAGTTTAATGAAAATAATATATGGGCGGAGAAAGAGTTAATATAAAACATTATAGAGCGGGCTCCATGTTTTTAACCAAAGTGGGGAGATGCATTCTGGACCGTCCGATCTGGACACGTGGATGACCCAGATGCAATTGGAGGCATGCGATCGGTGGGGGGAGAACTTTGAATGGCGTCGATGCGATTGGTTATGGGTCGTCGATCTGCTGATTAGATCGACGGTGGAGGATGGATCGAGGGAATGGCCAATCGAAGGGGAGGTAATAAAATATAAACACGCCCGATAAATTTTTCCTGATGCGATGTAGCGCGATCCTTTTGATCACTTCAGATCAACGGTGGAGATTATCTCAACTATTTAACTGGCGGAAACCCTTTAAAACACATGAAAACCAAAAATTAATAAAATACAAAGGTTTTGGTGGCTCGGGGCAGGTATATATAAGGATTGGCATCTGGTTGCGGGGGCCTGCAGATATATGGGAAAACAAAGGCCCAGGGCTTATATGTATAAGGGTTGTTCACATCGAAAGGAAAGGCTGGGCTTTTCAATCTACCCATTTTCATTACAAAACATTTCTCTGGCAGGTTTAGAACAAAATTAGGAAAAGTGGGTTTATGAACTTACAAGGGAAATATGCATCGGAGCTGGGTTTATACAATGTCTAGTGCCCGATTGCGAGCCCAGGGTTCAATGAATGAGGCAAGGGGATCAAGAGCTTTCAAGCAGAGGCTAATCCCGTCGGGAGTCTTATAAAGGCCCAAAGACTTGCCTTCATCATTTTTTGCCGATGAAATAAGCATCGAAAGAGTTTAGTGCTTGGTTTTAGATCCAAGGCACATGTGGGGAAATGGTTTAGTCTTAGCCCAAAGGGGCTTAAGCACATAGTCAAAAAACTTATTTTTCATGAATTTTTTCACAGTTTTTGATGGATTTGGGGGTTTCGTCAAAGTTTAAAAATGAGTTTTAAAAATTTTAAAATGGATCTTATGAAGGGGAAACGGAGAAAAATGGAAAATAGAGGAATTCCATGGGGAATGAAGGGGTAAAAATGAAGGTTATTTTTGAGTGGAAGGAAGGGCAAAAATGGTGTTTTTGCAGCAGTCTTTTCTCTATGAAATCAGCAGAATTTCAGAGTTTAACATGGAAACAGCAGTGAAGATTTTAAACAAAGGGAATGATGTCTTCATGAGTCTTCAAGAGATAACATTTTTAGCAATGAAACTTGTTTCTTGAAGTCTCCAAAAATGATTTAGCCACCTTTTGATATAACAAATTTTATAGGTGGATAACAAGGGGAGTGGCCCTTCACCCAGGAGATCTATTGGAGGAGTATCAACCATTTCTACATCATATCAGCCACATCCTATCAGTTACCCAGTTGAAGTGCATTATTCAGTCCTATTTCTCAAATATTTCATATGGTGTATTTCCGAAAACCCCTTCTGGGTTGTCTTGGATTGGTGCTAGAGAGCCTAGATCTTTGATCCTGACATTTTCTATGCATTACATTTTTAGTTCTTTGTATTTTCAGTTTGGCCCTACAATTATTATTCATAGTACTGCATATTCATATGTCCTCTGGAATTTTATGCAGCAGCAACATTTCACATTTTATGTATTGGGTCATTTGAGGCTTGTTTCCTAGCTTGAGTGTCTTTTTCCTCAAGATCTTGTACTAATTCCTCTGCTATAATATGAAATAATATGGATATATGATATGCTCGTATTGATGTGTTGATACTTTTACTACATTTTCCAATTTATGTGCTATATTCCTGTCTTTTCCATTTTGGAATATTACAGTGGTATCGGAGCATAACCTTGGCTCAGCCTGTGTAGTACAACAGCTATGTCATCAAAAGAAAGAGAGCCTCTCACAGAAAGGGAAAAATAGTATCGTAATAGAAACCGGGGATATGATTATACATACCCAAAAAGAGACAAAGGAAAAACTCTAATATTAGGAGAGATGGATGAAAAGGAGTTTCCCAAGCTTCTTCTCCAAACCATGCAGGATATTGCCCTAGAAATCTAGGAGATGAGGATGGAGAAACACAAAGAATACCCTATAGGGTTTCTACATGGAGAAAGCTCCATCATTTCACTTGACTATTATGAGAAACCATTAAGGCAGCAAGTTTCCCAATGCTCCACTATGCCTACATTCCTAGCAGTGGGAAATAGAGGTGGAGGACCCCAAGAACAATAGATTCTTGAAGACTATTTCCTAGTGTATGAATCTCAATCTTAGATACTCAAAGATAATATAAAATTTCAGGAGTTTTTTCAGATCAAGGACAATAGGAGACCCCGAAACAACAATAGAGGTGGAGGGTACATAAAGAAAAATGATCTGAAATGTACTATGTGTTGACTCGAGGAGTCCTGACCTAGGTTCGGTAAGCAAGGTTTGCCAACAAACCCTTATACTACTAGCCCTTTCGGCAGTGACCTACTTTCGCATGTCAAAGTCTCACCTGAAGTAGTATGGGTGGGTGCTGGAACCAGGTTCCCGCACCTTGAGAATGGATGGGTAAGGCAAGTAGAGCTGCATCCAATTTATGTAATTCCTAGATTACCTTGTCTGCGCAGGGTTAATTATGTTTTTATTCACATCCACGTGCACTAGATCTACAATTATATGCTTATTATATCATCAACACAACAGTACATAAACAGAACATAATAGATCTAGATCCAAGAGCACAGTACATAGATCTTTCGCAGCTTAAGGACAGGAAACGCACAATACAACAACTACCAGTAATTCATATAATAGTACTCATAGATTTAGTTCTCTAACAATATTTTGCATTCATTCATTTATCAATTCTTCCTTACAATTCCAATTCCCTTGGCAACTTGCGCACACAATAGTAGGGTTTGCACACAGCTGGACTAGGATCTCTGCGCACATAGCCAGCAGGAGTCCATTCCCAAAAACCCAAACAGATTGCTTAAACAACATATCGCATCAATAGCTCATCATTTTCTATCCTTTACAATATGAAATGCATCTCTATTTATAACAATCTAGCCTCAACGTTCCTATGGTTCGCAACCCATGGTTTTCGGACCTCTATTCTACCCTTTGACCGATTACAATACGTTCGAGGCTTTGACCCGCCCCAAAACCCCTTAACTATGCTAAATATAACCAAAAATATAAAAAATGGACCAATTTCACAGCCTGTTAGGAGACCCCATTCCAACAGTCCCCTAACACAATCTTGTGACTCGTCCCGAGTCACTGCGGTGGTGTGGCTTCGATTTGCACACGCAAGGTATCAAGAGAACTGCTGAGTCGAGGGAGTACATCCTGACTCTCAGAAGCAACATTCTACGTAAGCTCGACCAGATTTTGGGAGGGCGGATCTTCAGTAGCCGTGGTAACGCTCGCAAAAAGCTGGTTAAGTCACTTGTTTGCACCCTCAATGTCTTGTGACAAGCGGAGGGATAAGGTAGCCCAGGGATTTAGACATTTGGCCACGACATGCTGTTTATGCCAGAGTTTCTCAAGCTCATTCTGGAGGTCATGTTTGGTTTTTAATCGAGCCAAACGTTGGGTAGGCACGAAGGTAGGTAGCGTAGTGTTGAGCTGTTCGATAACTTCTTCTTTTTGTCGTAATTCCTGATTAATCTGTTGGAGGACTGGATCGCACTGGACCTGAGTCCTGAGCTGTATGGATGATTCCAGCATCTTGTCACCTTGAGAAATTTGCCTTGTAATTGCAGTGGTTGCGTATGTGATTAGAGCAGTACGCTGGGTATGGACTTCTGTGGGTGTGTCAGGCTTGTAAGTTTGAAATTTGTTGTCCCAGCTGTGTCCTGACAGTGTGAATTTCTAGTCGAGAAGCTTTGAGAGCAGCAACCACTTTTCCACCTTATCCCTAGAGTTATCTTCAGCTTGAATTCCTTCATAACTTCTGTGCAAAGCTGGTGGATCACAGTCTCAAGCTCCGCCTGTTGTGACATGGCTTGGATCAACTCAACAACCTACTTCACAATGGTGTGTTCGACGGTATTAAGCTGTTGGGTTGCGTACTGAGTGCGGTGACTAAAATCCTAGGATACAGTGTGATTGAGGCTATTTAAGGATGTGTAGGGCAGCTTATCCAAGTCCAAATGAATGTCTATGGCTACCGGGGGTTGCGTGCCAACCACAGTACCATTAGGGATACCCCAGAGATTACTGGCCTCTCTGAGTGGTGTCGGACTGTTGTCGACCGACAAGGGTTGTGCCTGGCCTCCATTGGTCGGGGGGTGATCCATTTTGATCTAGAGAGCACGGAGGTTGGCCTAAAGAGAGTCGACCCCTGCCTTCCACTGGGTCGCGATAAGTTCCCACTTATCCACCATAGCCATGGTGACTGCATCCGCGATTTGCTCTAGGTCATCATCCATTAATGTGACTATCAAATCATAGTGCGTGTGGTGGGCGTGTTGTTTCTTTCTTGGTATTTAAGCTAATTCCACCCTCCTCTTAGTGTTGGGAGGAGGGGTGGTGGCGGTATCTACCTGAGCCAGAGCTGTATTGGCCTGATGTGGTGGGTTACCTCTAAATTCGGTTGTAACTGATGCTAGAGTGTCAGGGAGACCTTTTTTCTAGGTGGGGGGCCATAGTGAGATTAGTAGATCAATTTATTCATCGAGTACCATATAAAGGAAGTCCATCTAGGCCTTACGGGCAAGGCTACGAATCCAGACTTGGTGCATGGTGATTTGGAATGCAGCAATATGCTCATATTTATCGTATATGGTGGGGGATAATCGGGGTCAGGAGTTTATGGCAGTGGAAAAACTGCTCTGAAATAGGACCCAAAATACCTTGTTATCCTCGATATGATGCTTATCCTTAGAGTCCCACAAGTGAGCATACCGAGCACCTTCACAATCCCAACAGGGAGCTCTAGAACGATCGACTCCTCTGGTTTGTCCCAGGTGACTAATGCTATGAGAAATAGTAGCCATGAATAGGAAAAAGAGGTCACATTCTCCTGAGACTCACGGACATTAGCGAGAAATTCATTGCACAAGTATTGAGCCCAATTAAAGAACAGACCCTTCACGCTCTGGCCGGCTAGTTGGATAACATAGGCGGGGATAGTCACAACCTGGAATCTCCGCATGAGTTTGCAGGCTAAAAAATAAGTACCCATCTATGTAGCAATGTCGTTTATGGTTTGAATTACAAACCCTCGCTGATTTCACTATATTGCATAGGTCTTCTGAACAAACATAGTGGTGGCTACTTCAAACGTCTTTCCGACTTTCATGAGTGGGTGCAGCCCCTTCATCAAGAGGCTTGTAATCTTGTGGATCAACTTAGCATCAATAGGGACCCTGTCGTGAATCCATAAGTAGCCATTGTGAATGAGGGTGAGTAACTAGCATGTTAATAAATTTGTGATGTTGTAACGGCCAAAGTGGGGCATGTGGAGAAAATTCAGGAGTTCGAATCCCGCCAAGCCGTATACCCATCGCTGTGGTACTACTGTGATTCCATCATCCTCATATATTGTATCAAAGTATAATTCATATTCCAATTCTGGGAAAGCATCATGGTCCATCAGATTATGATCTTCGAACTTGACCTCATGGAGGCACCCACAGGGATCACTGATGATGGCGACCTCTCCTGGGTTTAGCGGAGTCTGCAGGTAGGTGATTAAGCCATCCAAGTTTTTTGGTATCTGCGTAGATGGTCTGCGTGGCCAAATGAAGGGGGGTAACCAGTTGATAGGGTTAGCCAGCAGAGCCCCCTCCTGGTCATCTTATTCCGAGCGTGGATTCCTGGCACGTCTGGGGAACTTTGGGGCCTTTTTGCCTATGGGGTAGTCCCCGAACTCTGAGCTTTCTCCTTGCCTTTCCTTATGGTCCATGGAGGAGGGAATTCTTCCAATTTAGGCTCATCTTCCATAACTTATTCAACCTTAGGTTATGTTGGGGAGGAGGTTTCGGCAGGGGTAGTTTTTGGCATCCTTGCACGAAAAATGAATCCTGGCTCTGGGTGACTACTACCTGACGGAGGAGGTTGACCAGTCAAGAGAGGGGTGTAGCAATTCTAACAAAGTTCGCTTCTCGATTGATTTTGTGAGAGACTTAAAGTAGGTCGCTTGTTCACATGAGACACTACCACTAACCGGACTATCCCACCCCTTTTTAAGCATTGTCCATCAGATGATAGGGAGAGATATTTTATGCGGGGCGGGTTTCCCAAGGAATGGTAAAAAATTCCCATAACTTGATCTGCCAATGACTCAGGAGCCTCTTCTTGCAATGGTAACTTCTAGTTTTTACCAGAGGGTACAGTCCCAATGGCTAGTTGTTGCATCCTCAGTAATTTAGGCGTACTTGTTACGCTAGGGTACCGATATGTGATATCTGTCTATCCTCCCCCAACACATGCTTTCTCCCTAAGTAGCTCATGGCCCAAGACCAAGAGATTTTTATTATTTGTTCTACTAAGGCTTTAAGGCGGGCTGACGTCAGAACCAACTGTGTGACCCTTGGCTGTGTCACCATTATGGGAGTGGCTCGATGCATGGGACCACTAGCTGTGGAACCTACTGGTGTCATAGAGAGCATGTCGCTCACTTTTGGGTCAATCGGATCTATACAGAGGGAGTCCCTTGAGATACGAAGACAACGCAACATAGAGGCTTCTCCTAACCGGCCCTGCCAAGCCTCTAGATCCTTACTGGGATTCTCAATACCCTCTTTGTAGCCTGGTACAGTGTCCTTGGTTAGGTTGGTTGTATCACGTGCTGACAATTTATAGACATAATCCCCATCCTCCTCCTTAGGTATAGGTTCTGCATAACATTTTCCTTCTACCGGGTATAGAGGTACAATGATCCATGTGCCCTTGTTTTCAAATATCATGCTATGATTTTTGAGATTAATGATGCCCCCCATGTCCATAGCCCAATCCAGACCGAGGAGTGCAGGGTAGGGATCCACATCTTCCACAATTTATATCACTTCAAAGTTAGATAGGATCCTTTCCCCTGTGATTCCAACCACAACGCCGGGGAGTCTACCTAGAGGAATGATTTTTTGTTGATTTTCCATTCGAAGCTGGATGGTGGGTCGCTCCAACTTCGGTTCCCCCATGCATTTCCAAGTGCACTTAGGTAGTATACTGGTATCCGATCCAAGGTATAATATAACTCGATCAATCTCATGGTCACCGATCTGGACTGTCAGTTGCATTTCCCTGCCGGTGCATCTTTGGTATTTGTATAATTTATTGAAATCCTTGATGTCGAGTGACCTGGCAGTTCATGTTGCACAACTTTCTAGTAAATCCTATAGAATTCGCACTACCTGAGGGTTGCACAGCAGCCTCACAAATGCTTGTAAGAAAGGTGTGACTTCTGCTGTTACTTCATCAGCTCCTGGGTGTGCAGATGGTGGAATATTAGACTCAAGGAAGTCCTTTCAAGCTTCCATAAACATTTCCCTTGCTTTGCCCAGGTCTAGTCCTTTATGGGTGCTAACTGCCCTGCAAATTAGTGAGTCAATTTCGTCCTTCTGCTTAGCCCCCCCCAGTCGCCAATCCACTGTGTGTTACCACATTTACCTTGGTATCCTTGTTTCTTAGCCCGGCCTGGTCCCTTCGCACCCTTTATGCAAATGGGAGCTGCTTTTCCTGTATCTTTGATTTTAAGGCTAGGCACTCTTCCAGCGTATGGCCCCACTGCCTAAAATACCTACAGTAATGTGATAAAGGGTTCAGTAAATCCTTCGCCACATGCTCCGTGCCGCCACAATTATAGCAGTGTAACTGGCCCTGATCGTGACCTGTGCTTCCACTCCGACTCCTGTCCCTTCCTCCAAGAGGGGAGTTATCCCTGCTTGAGGGGGTTCTTGGTGAGATAGGGTATTTTCCCTCGTTTCTTATTTCATTAGGGCTTCAGCAGTCCTACTCCTTTTGGCTTATCGACTGGTAAGTCCAATACCAGCGTCGCTTTGGTTCGAAAACACTGGTGCCATCACAGGGCCATTGGTGGATACTACGCAACCCTATTGTGCAGCCCCCTTCATGCCTGAGCATAGGTTCCCTTGAGCCTTGCTGTCCTGGACCATGTGCTCTTGGTCCCGGGTGGCCTGATGTGTGATCTATTTCTGTGCCAACCCCTCTTCCTTCCTGCCGTAGGGTCTGAATTTCTTGGTGCATAGCCTCAAGCTGTGCCTATATATATTGTACTTCTACCACGACATCTTTTATAGGTGTAGCTTCTAATCTCATCGCAGCTTCTAGGGCCTCATCCTGCGAGTCAAAAGTCTGGCGGCCCATAGGTACGCATAAGTGAGGGTGTAGCATGGCAATGAACCATTCCGTCAGCTGTTTGTCATTGTACCAAAATCCTCCTTCTCTGAAATCTTTTTTTAGTCGTTGATTAGCCTCCCATACTAACTCAAATGCACCTTGTTTTAATTCCTTTAATTCTTTTATGACTTGAGATTAGGCTTTAGGGTTCTGGAACTACTGTTCCAGACTGTCCTTAATGTTCTGGATAGTTGTGTCCTTATTTTTCAATACGTATCCCATATACTAGTCCATAGCTCTTCTGTCAAATGCTATGGATAGCTGCACCTTTTTCATAGTGTCTCCCATCACGCCCTGTGAAACCCATACCGACTCTGTCACAAACCAAAACCTCTCCATGTCCTCATCGGTCGTGCCGTTGAAAGTAGGGATCTTCAAGTGCATCATCATGGTTTCCTAGGGGTCCTTTGTAGGTTCTTTTCTCCAGTATTCTTTTTTTAGTACCAACTCCCTTTCTCAAAATCCTTCAGTCCCAGCAACAGAACCATTTGTTGGCTCGAGGAGTCCTGACCCAGGTTCGGTAAGAAATGTTTTCCAAAAAACCCCTATACTAGTGGCCCTTTTGGTAGTGACCAACTTTTGCAGGTCAAAGTCTCACCTGAAGTAGTATGGGTGGGTCCTGGAACCAGGTTTTCGCACCCTGAGAAAGGATGGGTAAGGCAAGTAGAGTTGCATCCTGTTTCTATAATTCCCATATTACCTTGTCTGCAGAGGGTTAATTATGTTTATATTCACATCCACGTGCACTAGATCTATAGTTCTATGCTTATTATATCATCAACACAACAGTACATAAACAGAACATAACAGATCTAGATCCAAGAGCATAGTACACAGATCTTTCGTAGCTTAAGGACAGGAAATGCACAATACAGCAATTACCAGTAATTCATATAACAATACTCATAGATTTAGTTCTCTAACAATCTTTCGCATTCATTCATTTATCAATTATTCCTTACAATTCCAATTCCCTTCCCAACCAGTGCACACAGCAACAGGGTCCACACAAAGCTGGACAAGGATCTCCGCGCACATAGCCAGTACAACTTCGTTCCCAAAAACCCAAACAGATCGCTTAAACAATAGATTGCATCAATATCTCATCATTTTCTATCCTTTACAGTACAAAATGCATCTCTATTTACAACGATCTAGCCTCAACATTCGTATGGTATGAAACCCATGGTTTTCAGACCCCAGGTTTACCCTTTGACCCATTACAATACATTCAGGGTTTTGACCCGCCCCAAAACCCCTCTGCTATGCTAAACATAACCAAAAATATCAAAAATGGACCAATTTCAGAGCCTGTTAGGAGACCCCATTCCAACAATATGGATATATTTTTTCTGTCTACTTTTGATGGGTCATCCAAGTGCACAGCCAAGTCTTGGGTGCAGAAACTAGACATCTATTTTCAATTGAACCAAGTACTGGAGATTGAAGCCATTAAGATAGCAGTGCTGCACCTTGAACGTGAGGCACATGATTGGTGGTTTCATGGTATTCCTACATTGGGGCATGCCAATGTGACTGCATATTCGGAGCTCACCCGGAGGTCACCTTTTATTGAGTTAGCCAAGCTCAAGTTGTCAGGTAATACAAATACCTATATCTCTGAATTTCTAAAACTTTCTTTCATGGTTCCAGATTTATCTAAAGCTAGGAGGTTTTATATGTTCATTGATGGGATATGAGAGCCTTTGAATGGGTTGGTAAAATCTATTAAACTAACTACACTCCAAGATGTTATTGAGAGAGCTATAGATGTACAGGATCCTTTGCTAGTATCAAGAGCTCCATTTGAGCGAAGGCCACCCTTTCAATAAAAAGGGAAAGATGTGAAGGTTCTTCCTCCAAAGGAGAACTAGAAGAAATGGCCACTTAGTGATGATGTCTGAAGAGACTTGAGGAGAATGAATATTTTCTTCACATGCCAAGAACCATGGGCACCAAGAAATTGGTGTGTTGTAGGGAAGGAACACTATATAGAGGTATTCTCTAATAGTGATGAGAAGGAAGAAAAGGATCCAGAAGGAGATAACAACGTTGTGATAGTAGGAGAGGATCCACCACCACCAGGAGGTGGGAATGGTGCATTTTCTCTAGTTGGAGGGGCCCTTTCATATTTGAGAGGAGTACCCAAGTATATGAATTTGAGATTTCGAGGTAAAATTCATGATCAAAGAGTATCAGTGTTGATTGAAAGTGGGGCTACCCACAACTTTATTGATGCTCATTTGGTACATAGGAGAGCAATACCCAGTCATGATTTTGAGGGATTCTCATTTTTGGCCCTAGGAGTTAGAACCATGCTGTGTATGAATTATGTTCTAGCATTGTCAGTAACCTTAGGGACATATACTTTCCTTATCACTTCTTTATGGTTGACATTCCTGACACCAATGTGATATTGGGTATGTAGTGGTTGATTACATTGCGGAAAGTCACCACAGATTGGGAGACTTTGCAGATGGAATGGGTAGATAAGAAAAGTGGTAAGCATTATATGATTAGTTCCATGCACAGTTATCCACCTCAGATAGCCTCTGCACATACTATGGAGCCTGATTTGCGTAGTGGGAGAAAGGACACATCAACCCACTCATATATGCAGTTGACTCTGAAACATGATTTTGTATTATTTGGAGGCATTCCACCAGGAAGGACATCGTACTGGGAGTTGGTTAAAGAGGTCACACAACAAGTTTCACCATTAATAGATCTACCTAAGATGGGAGCTTTGGGTGAGTCTAGCATAGCGCAAAGATTCTTTGGTAGTCTCAAGGAGGAGATGAATATTTTCCCAGTATCAGTATTCTTAACTCTCACTAAACATCTTGCACTTAGAGGAGATGTTTTGGGAGTGCATGATGTCACAATCATGGTGCATAGGGGCTACTCCATAGCCTTTGAGAGTTATAATATACTTCCACATAGGAAGGAGTCTTCCATATATGGTAGAGGGTTGTTGGCACTCATGCATACATCGGCCAAACTCGAGAAGTTTTGGATGGGAAATAGCTTCCAAGGGAAGAGTAACCTCCATAAAATTCGACCCTTACTTGAGAAAAATTAAGTACAAGGGAGGCATCAAAATTAGGATAGTATTATTCTATCATGTGGCATTGGCATTGATCATATCAAAGAGGGGAGCAGCAAGATGACAGGTGCCTTCTCTCAAAGGCCAGAAACTCGTCATTGTTGAGCATAGATCCATATTGGGAGTCTGAAATGTTGTTGGAGTATTCAAATAACCACTTCACATGTGAAGTGATTGATGGGTAGGTAATGGATGAGAGGTATAGAGTGATGGGTGGTTTTATCACTCAGAAAAAAGTGAAACATTATTTGACATGGTCATAGATTTCATTTGTCACAAGTTGGTATAGGAAAATTTAAAATTTTTCATCTTTAACCTATCATAAGGTTCAAACCCACCTCCATCTAGGTCATATCATGTCCCATAAATCATCATTAGGTGTCATATTTCATTTACCAAGCGTTCAAATTGAAAAAGGACACTTTAGCCAGTTTTTCCTCTTTTCGTAGCATTTTATGCTGTAAAATAGCAGTTTTCGCTACGAAACTGCCTAATAGTTTTGTAGAGAAACTGTCAGAAAATGAACTAGCCACGCTACAAAAAATATTTTTTTTGTTTTTGTTTTCAAATCTCATGCAAGGTGCCAATTCATGATTAGAGGAAATAGGGTGGATGTCATTTGAGTCAGTCAGGGTTATTTCAAAGGTACAAGGTCATGCCTGAGGTCATCATTACCATTTTTAGCATGCATGAGTAATGATTAGGGCATGAGTTTTCATCGAAACCATAAATCATTACCTAATTGATTATTTTTTTAATTCTCTGATTTATCCTTGCATTATATTTATTTTTTGGAGAGCTGCTTCACCGAGCCAAGTTGGTTGCTGTGTAATGTTTCAAATATGGAATGGCTAGCAATCCATGGCTGGAAAATGCATTTTCCAGAAATGGAGGCAGTAGGATTTGAAACCAGGACCTAGATCCCTTATATCAATGTATCTAAGAATTAAATCCAAGAGATGGCTCCAAATAAATCCTTCTAAGTGGGTTAAACAGACTCCCACACTTAGATGTCCTCAAAAAATGCCCGGTGAGGGACTGCAACAATGTAAGCACATAGAATGGAAAGACAATGTTATTCTTGTATTTGTGAACACATGAAGAAGTATATATCCAACATATATTTTATATAGCATCAAATATATACAATGTGTGGAGGAATCAATCACTCCAGCTAGGAAATGGAAGCCTCAATGTGACATATACATGATAAAGGAAAACACTTCTACATGAAAGATAGCCTTGGCTAAAATAACATAGTTTATAGAAGATACCGCAATAAAACACATGAATATAGAATGAAATTTCAATAACAGCTCAAAGAAATGAGGGGGAGAAAGCTCTCAACCCCTGAAAAACACTAACATGTCAAAATACACAATCCTTGGGAGGATTGGCTACAATATATACATGAAATTGGAAATTCTGCAGAAATGTCGGAGTTTCTGGGCAGTAGCTACAACTCAAACTGATACAATATGGAGATGGCTGAATATGATATCCAATATACATCAAACCTCCTCGAATGGATTTCCTAGTACAAGGCTGATCCTAATAGTATAAATCTTTCCCTCCAAAATGTTGGTGCAACCTCTCACTACAGATGCACTCTAGAATAACGCAATCAAGGCACTAGACTACACTGTCTATGATGGGAGATGTTGGGCTTGGTTCCAATATGTGAAAAATATCTTTGAAATACCTTTCACTGACCTTCCGGAGCAAGAGAAACTCCCTCATTTGAAAGATAAGCCAAAGAGAAGTGTTGTGGAACCCTCCACTACAATGCCCCAGTAACACTGCGTTATAATTGAGCAGAAATAACACATTATCTAAAGAATGGCTTTGGACTTGAGCCAATATGTGGAGAAGATGAAGTGAAATCTTCCAAGAGGACTCTCAAGAAGGAGAGTGAATCCTAAACATGAATCCCTCGTGCTAAGCAGCACTGCAACTTTGCTAAACAGCGGGAGTGTGCAATTTGTCTGAATAGACAAATAATCAAATGATCCAAGATATCTCTTTATGGTTGCCTCTTCCTCTTCTTATACAAGTGAATGCCTCTTTTCCATTTACCCCACACATTAGGGTTTCTTCCACAAGGAATTTTTCTCCCTCCAAAACTCCGTTGTCTTCCCAAGCAAGCTACACCTCTTAGGCAGTGCTATTGACTTAGTCAAACTTGACCTTGTCCTCATGCAAATTGCCCCTTTTCACACTGGAAGGTGTAAAATAAGCTGCTTCAATGATACTTTTCACATTATGAAGGATCTTATTCCTATTTATGGGCCTTTTACCCATTTTATTCACCTCCTAGATGAAATAAGCAAAAATTAATGTTCCAATTTTCTTCATGAAAATTTGGGAACATTACAGTTCTCCCCTCTCAAGGATTTCTTGTCCTAAAGCAAGTGCAAGGATAGACTGAGTTATTTTCTTCTCCTCTCCCTGTAGCATATGTGTATGATGATCTCCCCCAAGGAAAGTGATGTTATCTCATCAATCAAATCTCCACAATGCTCCTCCTCATCATGTAAGTCAGCTATCAAGCTATCATCACGTGAAAGTGAAATACTCAAGAGGATAAAAAAGTGATGTCTAGAGGTCCCCTTGAAGAATGGGATTAGAAATAGAATGGGAACTATCTTTCCCATATGGATCCTCCATCTCCAAGCTACGAGCCATGAAAAATGAGTCACCTTCCAACTAGGCAACTTCTGGAAGCTGTCATCCACCTTTGGCTCCGGAAAAGTAGGTGGGATGAAAATATGCACATGGTAAGCAATGTAGCCTACCCCACATTGTCCATATCTCCACTTATGATAAGTGTATAGTGTTAGCTATCTATGGGCTACAATAAGTTTTCCCTCAAGTGGAAAAATAAGTACTAGACCTCCAAATATCTCTCCTCCAATGCTGCAAATCAAGTTGGCCCATGTATCTCCATATATGATGAGTTGGAGGTCATCATCATATGGCATATCCTCCATCATATGGCTCACCTCATAAAGAGAAAAATGTGCTATCAAGGTGACCATATCATAACCCATGCTCCCATTAGAACATGTAGTGCAAATAGTGTGAGGAATTCCTCCCTCAAAGGACACATCCACACAATGTGTCTCTCTCCCAAGCATGCTCCTCATAAGAATAGAAACAGTAGAGCCATAGGGAGCAAAAATGAGAATCATACTTGCTGCCGTATGCAACAAATGAGAAGGAAAATGGTCCCTCAAGTGAAACCAGTGCAGCTTGACCCTCAACTGCAATAGAGACTGATAAAAAGTGTGGCTTCTCAACCACTTTCCTTCTACTCCAATATCCTCATAAGTATGGAGGAAGTGAATAAAGTAAGGTGTACAATGAGCATGTCATCCATAATTTATCTCTTCCCCAAATCCTCCTAGGAAATGGCCATCAATCATGCTTATGGCCCCATCTAAACCATGTGTTCTAGAAAAAAGAATGCTTCTCCTTGGAGCATCATCCTGCACATGTATGGTTAAGGGATGCATACATACATCATACAAATAATCATGCAAACAAGAATGAATACCCTTACCATATCTCCTGCTCATACAAGTGGAGTGGCTCATAAATGAGTCTCCTCTTATCTTCAAAGGGAAAAGAGGTGGCTATGCTAACTCTCTCAAAGAGTCATGTCTCTCCTCCATCTCTATGTGATCTATTCATATGCTCATATGCTTATATATATCCTCCTCAAAGCCCATCCAAAAATACCCCTCCATGATGGTGTTGTATGCTCTCATAGAACAAGTGGGGTTGAAAAGGAAATCCTCCCAAGATGCTTGTAGAAACTTCTCATTGATCATGGAAGCTCTAGGAAAGAAGATCCTACCATGATAAAAGATGACCCCATATCTAACTAAATACTCCTCCAAGTGCAACTGGCCATCCAAGATCATGCAAGTAAAAATATCCTGGGAATACTCCACCAACAGTTGGGAGCTCCAATATGGATCTATCCTCCATAGTGACAGTGTTGATGATCTCTCATGAGGAACATCTTTCATATGGCTGCCCTCTCATTTTACATCTTCCATGTCAAAGATGCAACTCAAAAGGTTGTTATCCTTCCCCTGCTCCTTCTGCCACAACACAAGATCTGAAATGGAAGTGGGTGATGTTGATGTTGAGAGAATTCTCTCTCTCTCCTTTAGTCTACCCCAGACTCCCAGTGTTGTATCAAGCTCTCTCCAGGTCTCCAACCTCCTGAAATCAATGATTGGTGCCCCTACATGTGAAGCATCCATCCTCCTCTGCTGATCTAGTGGTCTCCCTGGCAAAATGTCTCCATGCAATGAGACATCATCATCAAGAGATGACTGAATATATGAATGGAGAAGGCTCTCCATGCCTCCACTGCGCAATCCAATCACCTACTTAGGTGCATCAACCTCCAAAAATGAATAGGGATGTATACTCCTCATCTCATGATGATGGGTCTTCTCCCTACCTTCTCCTCATGTCTCCAAGGTTCCACACCTCCTCAACAATGGCACATATAGAACATGAGTTGTCTCTTGATCTCCACACATGAGATCCTGGGGACTTTCTTGCAAAGATGCAAGCATCCCTCTATTTGGAGCAAGAGCTCCTCTTTCCTCTGCATGAGATGCTAGATCAACTCCATATCTAACATCATTATTTCCCTCAATCTCTACAACATGAATGGGCAACACTCCAACAACTGGATCCATTTTTTAAAAAGAGATCTCCATGCTCCTTTGCTCAAAGGTGTGAGATGAAAACCTTTCTTCCGGAAAAGTATGGTGCAAGTTCTCAACCTTTCCCATGGTTTTATGAAATGGTACTGCATTCTCATGAAAGGTTTTTGTTTGCATTATCTTATTTTTATCCATCATGTGAGTCTCATGAATCCTTCTATCAAATATTTCCACTAATGCTTTAGTGAAATTTGCATAAGATGAAATGTTTACATTTTTCAAAGAAAAGGATTCAAAGATCCACCAGGCATAAGCCTTACCTCTTAAATGCAGTGCTACAATTCTAATGGCTTCATCCTCTGGTATTTGGTGCTACTGCAAGAAGGTCTCTAACTCCTCCACCCAAGCTTTGGCTGAACATGTAGGTGAACCCTCAAAGTTAGATAGAAGAAATCTATCTTGCTGCTCTCTTCCTTTCACCTTCATCTTACAAAACTCTGAAAAACTGAGAAGATGTCAGAATTTTTGAGTTTGAAACTCATACTCTTTCAAAAAATCACTAAGTTTTTTCCTCCTAGTAACCTCTTCTTCTCTTTCCATCCCTCTTCCGGAAATCTTGGGCATGTGAATGTGTTGTACAAGATGGTGTGTAGCTGCTTTCTCACACTCTTTATGTGTAAATCTAGATTTTTCCTTTGGTACAAAACCTCTTAGAGATCCTTCACATATCTCCCTCTGGATCTCCTCAAACTCTTCATGGATCATATGTACAGATTTAGGAAGAAGCTTGGTAAGCTTATCCCCTTTTTCTTTTTCTTCTCCAAAAGATGGAGTATTTCTTCTGCTTATTTCTTTGTCTCCTTGATGAGAATAGGAAGTGCATGGTTCTTCATGGATATAAAATATGATGAGATAAATCCCATCCTCTTCAATCTTCTAATATTCTTGGGCTTAGATTCACAGGGTGTGCCAAGAAAGCAGCTTTGATACCACTGTAATGTTCCAAATCTGGAATGGCTAGCAATCCATGGATGGAAAATGTATTTTCCAAAACTGAAGGCGGTAGGATTTGAAACTAGGACCTATATCCCTTAGATAAATGTATCTAAGATTTAAATCCAAGATATGGCTCCAAACAAATCCTTCTAAGTGGGTTAAACAGATCTCCCACAATTAGATGTCCTCAGAAAATGCTCGGTGAGGGATTGCAACAATGTAAGCACATAAAATGGAGAAACAACGTTATTCTTGTAGCTATGAATGCATGCATAATTAGATAGCCAACATATATGTTATATAGTATCAAATGTATAGAATGTGTGGAGGAATCAATCACTCCAGCTAGGCAATGGAAGCCTCAATGTGACATATACATGATAATGGAAAACACTGCTACATGAAAGAGAGCCTTGGATAAAATAATACAATTTAGAGAAGAAACTGCAATAAAATACATAAATATAGAATTATATGTCAATAAAATCTCAAAGAAATGAGGGGGAGCAAGCTCTCAACCCCTGAAAACACTAACACAGCAAAATACACAATCCTTGGGAGGATCGGCTACAATATACATCAAATTGGCAATTATGCAGAAATGCAGGAGTTGCTGGGTAGAAGCTGCAAGTCAAACTGATACAGTATGGAGATGGCTGAATATGATATCCAAGATAAAATAAACCTCCTCCAGTGGATTTCCTAGTACAAGGTTGATCCTAATACTGGAAATTTTGCCCTCCAAAATGCCAGTGCAACCTCTTATTGCAGATGCACTCTAGAATAATGCATTCAAGGCACTAGAATGCACTGTCTATGATGGGAGATGTTGTCCTTGGTGCCAAGATGTGAAAAATAGCTCTAAAATCCCTTTCACTGACCTTCCAAAAAAAGAGAAACTCCCTCCTCTGAAAGATAAGCTAAAGAGAAGTGTTGTGGAACCCTCCACTGCAATGCCCCAACAACATTGCATTATACTTGAGTAGAAATAATGCAGTATATGAAGAATGGATTTGGCCTTGAGCCAAGATGTGGAGAATATGAAATGCAATCCTCCAAGAGGCCTCTCAAGAAAGAGAGGAAATCCTAAACAGGAATCTCTCGTGCTAAGCATCACTGCAACTCTGCTGAACATCCGGAGTGTGCAATTTGTCTGAATAGAAAAATAATTGAATGATCCAAGATATCTCTCTATGGTTGCCTCCTCCTTTTCTTATACAAGTGAATGCCTGTTTTCCATGGACCTCACACATTAGGGTTTCTTCCGCAAGGAATATTTCTCCCTCCAAAACTATGTTGTCTTCCCAAACAAGCTACACCTCTTAGATAGCATTGTTGACTTGGTCAAACTTGACCTTGTCCTCATGTAAATTTCCCTGTTTCACACTGGAAGGTGAAAAATAAGCTGCTCCAATGATAATTTTCAAATTATGAAGGATATTATTCCTACTCATGGGCCTTTTACCCATTTTATTCGCCTCCTAGATGAGATAAGAAAAAATTAATGTTCAATTTTCTTCATGAAAATTTGGGAACATTACATGCTGGCATTTTCAAAAGTTGCGGGTGTCACTAATCAAGGGAGGCTAAGAAGATATAAATTCACCATGGCTTCAAGGAAGAAGACTAAAAAATGTGTTCACTGCCTCAGATATGAGCCCATGGACATGAATTTGTTAAATGAAGACCCAACTACCTTGGAGATATTCAGAAGAACGGGTTGTTTGAAATTATACCAAAGGTTGTAGGGTTGTCATCTATAGGTTTCTAAGGAATTTTCTATCATTTTCAATGGGACACCTTCAAAGGTGGGAATTTTAAACCTCACAGTAACACCGAAAACCATTGCATCAGCAATAAGAATCCCTAGAGGAGGAGAAAAATGGTTTAAAGGCATCAAGTTCACCATGTAGGACTGCAAAGAATTCATCAAGCTAGAGCATAGTGAAATTGATCTCACAAATGGTATCCCAAGGAGCTAAATGAAAGGAAAATACTCAAATTTGTTGTTGATCATTCAAAAGTACTTCAACTATGAAGGGAGGTTTCACATGGTCTACTCCTACCACCTTAGGCTTCTGCTACATTTTGTGGGTAAGAGGTCTCTTGACTTGCCATTTTACTTATATAGAAGTCTAACTAAAATTTCAGATAAGGTCCAAGTTAAAAAAGAAGGAAATGAAACTTCTCTCTTTCATCATGGTTTGATCAAGTTGTTGGTGTTAGAGGAATTAGAGAGATTAGGTAGAGATTGGAAATATTTTTTGTTCATCAGTGGTTTTGAAGTAGATTTTTTCACTCTTGAAAGAGTTCCCAAACCTAGAGATATCCCATCACCTTCAGTAGCAGAGTAGTTAGAACCACTGAGCATAGAGACAGAGCCCTTGCAAAATGTTGATACACCCAAAGCTACACCTGCAAAATAGAATCCAACAGTGAGTAAACATGGCGGCAAGAGGGTTACAAGGAGCCAAACAATGGTTAAGGGTAACTTATAGGACATCTTGCATGCTATTGATATTGAAGAAACTCCCATTTTCAAAGCTGAAGACAGATGAAGGAGGAAGGAAGCTTAAGAAAGGAAAAACAACTAAAAAGTTAGAATTTGTAGGTGATTATGTTGGCTTCATGTTTCAACCTAGAAAACCAATGGCAAGACATGCAAGAAAGGGCTTATAAAGTAGAAAAGAGGCTCAAAAGGTCAGTGAAACTACTCAACCACCACCAAGCGTCATAGACCTCTCCTCACCTGCAAAAGAAGAATTAATCATCAAACAAAAGAAGGGCAAAGAGAAAATCACTGAAAAGTTAGAAGTTTAAGCCCTTAAGGAGCAGTTGAGAGATGGAGGTGAAGAGATATTAGCCTTGAGAAAAGAGGCAAAGAAACATAGAGTTGAAAGAGTGCAGCTTGAACAAATGAGAAATATTTGGGAGGATCAAGTCACAAGTGTCTCAAAGACCTTGGACAACACAGAAAAACTAATAAAGTGGACTCAGCCACCAATAAGAAAGGTAAAGAATATAAAAAAGGTAAACCTGCACTTGTAATCCAAGAATAGGACACTGAAATACCAAGTCAAAGACCTTCAAGAACAATTGGAACTGATTCATCGAGAGCTAGAAAAGAAAGGTTTAAAGATGATTATGGTTGAGGAGCCAATAGCTCAACTGATCATAAAGGAGGAGAAAACACCACAGAAGCCATAAATTGACATTTAATATGTTTTAGAGGGTTAATTACATGTAGAAAATCATTTTTTTGTAG
Source organism: Pinus albicaulis (assembly GCA_034641835.2). Classification (NCBI taxonomy): domain Eukaryota; kingdom Viridiplantae; phylum Streptophyta; class Pinopsida; order Pinales; family Pinaceae; genus Pinus; species Pinus albicaulis. The sequence goes on from CM076570.1 coordinate 1,175,318,915, forward strand.
ATGCAGGTCACTTTTTGGAGACAGTTTTAAAATGTGTAGTTTCTGGGGTTTTACACAGTTTCATAGCATTTCCTAGGCTTAAAACCAGGAAAACGCTATGAAAAACCCTGTAGCAACCTTTTTTCTTCTAAAGTCACTTTTTTCAGCTTTAAAGAAGGGATATTGATGGTGGTGATGTGTCATTACTTGATTTACATCATGGAACATCAAAGGAGCGAAGTCATTGGTTGTAGAAGCCACTTTTTCAATTCTACCAAAATGCACTACGAAACTGTCATGTTTTCGTAGAGAGCATTTGTTAAAGGTTTTGGGGCATCTTAATGAAATTTTTGGATAGCTAGACTCCTCCAAAATGTTAAGGGAGATTATCATCAAATATTTATGACTTGAAGGAGGTGCTATGAATACAAGTCATCATCCAAAGCAGCTTTGACGATAAGGGTCATGCATTCCTAAAAAGCAGGGTTATGCTCCAAAAGTCTAGGAGGGTTTTAAATATGTAAAGTGGTAATGGACTCTGTCATGTGTCTTTCGAGCATGTGATGCTTATTTTGTAACTTTCATATAATTTTTTCACAAAATAACTTAGAGTTATGCAATAAATAAGACTTAGAGTCCTATTAGGAAATGTTTTCTTTAAGGTGTAGCTGTCAGCTTTCAGTTAAATGTCATGTATTTCAGTTATGTGATGTGTCATAGGAGAATTCGATGATCTAGCAACCAGGTAGATCATCCTTATTGTAAAGAAGGTCTATTTAAAGAGAAATCATTGAAGTAATCAAGGGTTGAAGATTTTTAACACCAAAATGTTGCTTTATGTATTTGACTTATATTAGTAATACAGAGTGACTTTCTTCTTGACAGACTTGAGATTATCATGAAGTTATTAATGTCTTATTGATCTATATCTTTATGTTACCACTTGCAGTATATTTCATCTTTATTAATCAGAATTCATAAGTTTATGCTCTGACTTCCTTTAGTGATGAAATGACTGTGATATTCTATGTTTTATGTGTGAATTGCCTTTGTTAAATACCTCTATTTGCCTCATATTCCATGCAAGAAACATTGCCACTGAAAATATTGATTGTTAACTCCATAAGACCAATGGTAGCAAACCTGCATTCTTTTCAACCTCCAAACATAAAAAACTAGTTAAATTTCCCATAGAGTTAACCATCTAGTACTATCATTATTCAATATCATAAAACCCCCTTGAGATATCCCTCTCAAACTGAAGAGGTTGAGATTTAGTCAAAATATGGTTTGAAACAGTTACACTAAGTTTTTTGACATGCAGCTAATCAATACAATTTTGTGATAACAGGTTGAGTCATCTATTACCAAGATCAGATATTCTTGACTAGAGACTCTAAGCTCAAGAAGAATATTCTACATGCAGCACATGACTCACTCCTTTCCAGTCACCAATATTTCAATGGAACCTATCAGGCCATTGGGGAGAGATTCTCATGGGAGGGTCTCAAGGAGGACGTGCTCCAACATATCAAGAGAAGTATGGTTTCCATGAAGAATGAGGAGGAAAACAACCACCCTGCAATGTTGTTACAACCACTTACCTTTTTAGTAGAGAGAGGGGAGAGCTCATCTATGGACCTCATCACCAACTTTCCAATAGTACAAGGTAAGGGTTGTGTATTTGTACTTATTGATCAACTAATAAAGTATTTGCATTCCTTTTTGTAATATTCCTTTTTCAGAAATATCACAAGTCTGTTCTAGAGATGGAATACAGGGGAATTTACCAGATGTGTCACCTTCTAAAGAAGGATGAGATCTAGAGGCTCTCTGGCCCTTTGCAGACTCTGTCTACATATATGTGAAATTTCCTAGTAGGAATGGCTAGCAACCCAAACTTGGAAAACACATTTCCCAGAAATGGAGGCAGCAGGATTTGATCCTTGGTCTGGGATCATTTAAATATATCTATCTAGAGCTGAAATCCTGAAGTGGACTAAAAATAAATCCTTCTTAGGAGCTTGAGACAAGCCTCCTTCACCTGTTATCTTCAGAAAAGGTCCCAATGAAGAGGGCTGCCACAACACTTTGCTCAAAAAAGGAAATTACAGTGTTATTTCTAAGGAGCTATGTCACATGAAGATGAAATCAGACTTCAAATACATATGCAGCAGAAAATGTAGACAAAATCTTGAGAAATCTATTACTCAAATCAAGTAAAGAGTCTCAATGAGACATGTGCATAGAAATGGAGAAAAACACTGCTTGCATAGTTTATTCCCAACTAAGACTGCACAGTCTATGGAGGTACTGCAGCAATAAATACATGTACATGAATGACACATCAATGTAAGCTCAAATAAGAAATGGGGAGAAAGGTCTCAACCCCTATAAATACAATACAACAATCCTCTAAGAGGATTAGATGAAAACTAGACAAAATGGCATTTTACCAAAATGCCGGAGTTGTTGGGCAGCTGCTGCAACTCAATAGAAATTGGAAATGAAAGGAGCATGATGAATATGATTCCTTTGCTGAAACAACTCCTTTGTTCAATATTCTATATGAAAGGCTTATCCTTTCATTGAAGGTCTCACCACCCACTAAAGTGCTGCAACCCTCACTGCAAATGCTCTCTATGAACTGCACAGTCAAGGAAGAGGGATGCTCTTCTGCTGATGGAAAATGATTGGCCTGATGCCAAGGATGATGGAATGAAGATCTAAAACTCCCTCACTAATCTCCCAAAGGAATGGAGACTCCCTTCTCTGAAATACAATGTCGTAAGTCATGTTGAGAAACCCTCCCCTGCAACACCTAACAACACAACTCAACCACCAATGGAGACTGCGCTGGAGCTGAATGAAATGCTTTGGACTCAAACCAAAATATGGGGAATATGAAGAACAAGATCTTCCAAGAGCTACTCTATGGAAGAGATGGGATTCCCACCTGAGAACACCCAATGCTAGCAGCACTGCATCTCAGCTAAACCACTAGAGAATGCTCTTGTGTGAGAAGACAAGCAAAATGATAATTGAATGCATGAATGAGAATGGTTGCTTCATTATCCTTTAAAAAAAATGAAAGGTGCTTTTCCATGGGCCCCACACCTTAGGGTTTCCTCTCTAGAATGATCTCCTCCTCATGCAAACTGCGCTGGCCCACCAAGGGAATCTTATCTTCTCTATCTGCGCAGTCAACTTGGCCTCTTCTAGAATTATCCACCTGCAATTTGTCTCTTTTCACACATGGGGTGTGAAATATATTTCTTTATTGACCCCTTTTCACATTACAAGGGTTCCTTAATCATATTTTTATTATCAATGGGTTTTCCTACCCATTTATTCTTCTCCTAAAGAAAAACAAAAGTTTTAAATGTTCCACAAAATTTTGGAACATTACAGTCCTCCCCTCCCAAATGTTGCTTTCCCTCAAGCAACTTGTAAGGAAAGAAATGTAGGATTTCCTCCTTCTCCAACTGTAGCATCTACTCATGATGAACTCCCCATGAAGAATGAGATGTTGTATCAACATAGAGTCTCCATACTGCCCCTCTCAAGTGATGTAAACTATCCAGGGTGGCCATCATCATGAACATGGAGTGTACTCGAGAAGGAAATAAGGTGCTATCTAGAGGTCTCCTCAAGTCATGGTGTCAAAATTAAATGGGAAGAATATTCCCCTCATGTGAATCCTCCATCCCCAAGCAATCATCCACAAGAATCTAGTCAGCTTCAGATAAGGCAATTGCTGAACATCTTCTTCCACCTTGAGTTGCAACAAAGAAGGTGGGCTGAAAATATGAAAGTGGTAGGCATCATTGCCTACCCCACGTTGTTCACCTCTCCACTCATGAAAAGTGTAGAGTGAAGGCTTCTCTTGGGCTGCATAAATTTTTCCCTCAAATGGCAAGATGAAGTTTGGATCTCCAAAGATCTTCCCTCCTCCATTGTGAATTAATCTGGTCCAATGTCTCTCCCTTGTGATGGGAAGGAGATAAACATCATCATATGACTCCCCATCACTCTCATGGCTCACCTTAAGAAGAAATAAGTTCTAAAATATGGTGGCCACATCATCTCTCATGCTCTCCTTAGAGCATGCCCTGCAAAAAGTATGGGGATCTTCTCCCCCAAAAGACACATCCATCCTATATGCCCTTCTTCCAATCATGCTCCCAACAATAGTGTGATCTATAGCAGCATAGAGAGCCAAAGAAAAAGTCATGCTGGCTGCCATATATAGCAAGTGAGTGGAACATTGATGCTTCTTATGCAACCAGCACAGTTTGAACACAAACTGCAAGAGAGAACGACAAAAGATGTGGTTATTCAACCACTGGTTTGTTGCTACATTCCCCTCATGTATTTGGAGGCAATGATTGGTGTATGAGATATGAGGAGCATGTCCTCCAAAATACAAATATCCCCCAAGTCCATCAAGGGGATGATCATCAACTATGCTCTTGGCCCCAAGTAGACCAAAGAGCTTTTGACAAAGAATGCTCCTCCTTGGAGCAACATCCCGCATATACATGGTTAAGGAATCAATATATAAATCATATAAATGAAAAATATCCTTACCATGTTTTCTACTTATGCAAAGGGAGCAACTCGTGGATGAATCTCTCCTCTTCCTCCCAAGGAAAAGAAATGACTGTGTCCATTCCTCCAAGGAGTGGTGTGCATATACTGCTCCATCTGTACAAATGGGAAGATTTTTGTCCTTCCCTTCCTTCCTCTGCCATAGCGTAGGTGCTAAAAGGAGAGTGGGTAAGAATTATAGTGAGGGGATGCTACCCTCTGCTTTGGTTTTACCCAAAACCCCCAGCGCTGCAACAAGCTATCCCAAGGCCTCCACACTGCTAAAATCAGTGATTGATGCCTCACTGTTTGAAGCATATCTCCTCCTCATATGAACCAGTGGCCTCCTTGGTGTGATGTCTCCACTCAATGAGACATTCTCATTTGAATATGACTATATAGATGGATTAACAATCCTATCCATGCTTCCAATGTGCAACTCAATCACCTTCCTAGGTGTAATGACCTCCAAAAATGGATAGAGATGGGCCCTCCTCATCAAATGGTGTTGGGTCTCTCCTCTATCTTCTTCCTGAATCTTCATGGTTTTACACCTCATCTTTAATGGCACTTGTGAATCATGTAGTGTGCCTTGATCTCCATGCATGAGATCCTGGGGACCTTCTTGCAAAGACACAAGAATCCCTCTATTTGGAACAGAAGCTCCTTCCTCCTCTGCATGAGGCACTAGATGATCTCTAGATTTGGCAGCGTTGTTGCGCTTTGTCTCTGTAATAAATTTGGGCAACATCCCAATAATCTGATCCACCTTTGAAAAAGAGAACTCTCTGGTTTGTTGCTCAAAGGTGTGGAATGAAATTTTAGCCTCTAACAAGGCTTGATGCAAGTTTTCAGCTCCTCCAATGGTTTCTTGAGGTGGTACTGCGTTTCTATGCAAGGGTTTTGTTTGATTCCCTTGGTTTAAATCCATCCCATGAGTTCCAAGAATTTTTTGATCAAATCCTTTCACCAATGACTTAGTGAAATTCACATAAGATGAGGCTTTAACATTCTCAAAATAAATAGACTCAAGTTTCCACCATGCATGAGCCTTACCTCTCAAATGCAGCACTGCAACTTTGATGATTTCTTCTTCTAAAATGTGGCGCTACTGTTGGAAGGTGTTTGGCTCCTCCACCCAATCTTTGGTTGAATATGAAGGTGAACCTCCAAAATTAGATAGATGAAATCCATCTTGTTGCTCCTTCCCTTTCACCTTGCTCTTGCAAAACTCAGGAAAAGTGGGCTGATTTTTTAATCCATGAGTGTGAGACTCATACTCCTTCAATAAATCACTAAGGGTTTCCTCCTTAGTCACATTTCCTCCTTCTTTCATTTCCCTCAGAAATGTCGAGCCTTTGACCGCATTGTTCATCATTGTGTGTGGTTGCATGCTTACCCTCACCATGTGCAAATCTAGGGCTTCCTTCAGTTTCGAACCCTCTTTGAGATTCTCCATCAATATCCCTCCTAACCTTTCTAAAATCTTCATGTGTGCCTTGCATAGATTTTGGAAGAAGACTTGTGAGTATTTTCTTCTCCTTTCTTCCAAGAGATGGAGTCTCTCTCCTGCTCAACTCCTTGTTTCCTTCTAGATGAGAATAGGAAGTGCAGGGGTCTTCCTTTTCTGTTTTCTCTTCCTCCTTGGGGCGTTTCTTCTTATTTTCAAAAATGGATGAGATAAATATCATCCTCTTCATATTATGTTCTCTTTCTTGGGCTTTGAAGGCCACAGGCTGAGCCAAGAAAGATGCTTTGATACCACTGTAATATTGCTTTTTCAGAAATATCACAAGTCTATGCCAGAGATGGACTGCGGGGGAATTTACTAGATGTGTCACCTTCTAAAGAAGGATGAGATCTGGAGGCTTTCTAGCCCTTTGCAGACTCTATCTATAGATATGTGAAATTTCCTAGTAGGAATGGCTAGCAACCCAAACCTGGAAAATGCATTTCCCAGAAATGGAGGCATTAGGATTTGATCCCTAGTCTAGGTCCTTTAAATATATTTATCTGGAGCTAAAATCCTAAAGTGGACTAAAATAAATCCTTTTTAGGAGCTTGAGACAAGCCTCCTTCACCTGTTATCTTCAGAAAAGGGCCCAATGAAGAGGGCTGCAACAACACTTTGCTCAACAAAGGAAATGACAGCATTATTTCTAAGGAGCTATGTCACATGAAGATGAAATCATCCTTCAAATACATATGTAGCAGAAAATGTAGACAAACTCTTGAGAAATCTATTACTCAAATCAAGTAAAGAGTCTCAATGAGAAATGTGCATAGAAATGGAGAAAAACACTGCTTGCATAGTTTATTCCCAACTAAGACTGTCTATGGAGGTACTGCAGTAGTAAATACATGTACATGAATGATACAGCAATGTAAGCTCAAAGAAGAAAGGGGGAGAAAGGTCTCAACCCCTGAAAATACAATACAACAATCCTCTAAGAGGACTGGATGAAAACTAGACAAAATGTCATTTTACCAAAATGCCGGAGTTGTTGGGAAGCTGCTGCAACTCAATGGAAACTTGAAATGAAAGGAGCTTGCTGAATATGATGCCTTTTCTGAAACAAATCCTTTTTTCAATCTTCTAGATGAAATTATGATCCTTTCATTGAAGATCTCATCACCCACTAAAGTGCTGCAACCCTCACTGCAAATTCTCTCTATGAATTGCTCAGTCAAGGAAGAGGGATGCTCTTCTACTGATGGAAAATGATTGGCCTAATGCCAGGGATGATGGAATGAAGATTTGAAACTCCCTCACTGATCTCCCAAAGGAATGGAGGCTCCCTCCTCTGAAATACAATGCCGGAAGTGATGTTGAGAAACCCTCCCCTACAACACCAAGCAACACAACTCAACCACCAATGGAGACTGTGCTGGAGCTAAATGAAATGCTTTGGACACAAACTAGAATATGGGGAATATGAATAACAAGCTCTTCCAAGAACTACTCTATGTAAGAGATGGGATTCCCGCCTGGGAACACCCAGTGCTAGCAGCACTGCATCTCAGCGAAACAGCTGGAGAATGCTCTTGTCTGAGAAGACAAGAAAAATGATAATCGAAAGCATGAATGAGAATGCCAGCTTCGTTCTCCTTTTAAAAAAATGAAAGGTGATTTCCATGGGCCCCACACCTTAGGGTTTCCTCTCTAGAATGATCTCCTCCTCATGAAAACTGCGCTGGCCCACCAAGGGAATCGTATCTTCTCTATCTGTGTAGTCAACTTGGCCTCTTCTAGAATTATCCACCTGCAATTTGTCTCTTTTCACACATGAGGTGTGAAATCTATTTCTTTATTGACCCCTTTTCACATTACAAGGGTTCCTTATTCAAATTTTTATTATCAATGGGTTTTCCTACCCATTTATTCTTCTCCTAAAGCAAAACAAAAGTTTTTAATGTTCCAAAAAATTTTGGAACATTACACTTTTCCATTTATTTACAGTGAATTGCTCCACAAGAGGGAAAGCCTCTCCTTATACTTTATGGTCTTCTTGGAGCCACTATTAGTGATAGGGATGGCCACTTCCTAGGATGATTTGGGAAAATGATATCTTACTTGGGGTGTACTCAATTGACACCAAACATCAGTTACTACCCCCATGTAGATGAGAAGATAGGGGCAACAAGCAAGTGGTTGGGGAGCTACTTACCACATTGTGTTATCGGGAAGCAAGGAGTAGAACTACGATGGTTCCACTTGAGGGATTATCATCACCATCTAGTATTTCATATGGAAGTTAGTGTATCTATAATTTTTATTCCCTATGTTGATGATGTTTTAATCACTATTGTTTGGATGGTTGGAGGAATAACCCATGGATTGGAGCTGCTCATTAGGAGTGAGACCTCCAACATTTCCCATGTCCCATGCTTCAATGGGGACATTAGATAGCATATATTTCCACCATGGATCTCCTAATTTCTTATGATGTGAGACACTTGATTTTATCATCAAAGGCTAACTTGGACACTTGGGAGGAGCAGCCAAGGGGCAGATTGATTTAAGAACATCAGGTTCAATGGGGGAGCTTATCAGATGGGGATGCCACTGAATAAAGAGGAGATATTTTTTTGTATTAATCCTTGTAGTTTCTTGAGGAAAAGTAAAATTTGGGAGGGGAGGACTGTAATTCCTAACTAGCTTTTAGCTAGTTGGAATATTAATTTTTTCTTTTGTCATTTAGATAGATGAACAAGAGGGTACGGAGACCCATAAATCTACTTAGTAGGAATAAAAACACTTCTAATGTGAATGTGGATCATATTATCAGCTAAATAAAGCACCCTTAGGTGTGAATAGAGGTTGAATCATGTGGGTGGTGTTAATCATCCATAATTTTGTTTTTATCCAAAGATGACTAAGTTGAAAAACTTATATTTCTAGAAACAATATTTGTAGAAACATTGTGAGTTCTAAAAATCTCTCTGCCTTCATCATCCTAAAGCTATCCAGTTCACTAAAAATCTTCATTTTTAAGCCTGTTCCAAGTTAACCTGTTGATTCAAAGAAACTATTTCAAGCCTTTCCACCATTATAAAAACTCTCCAAAAAACCCTCCCTATCACCCATTTGTCACTCACCCAAACATTCATTCATTCTTGTAAAAAACCCTTTTTCCTTTTGATCATCCTCGTTCTCCATGAAACACCCTCTTTAACCTTATAAAATTCCTTTTATATGGTTTAAAAGCACCTTTTTAGCCTATCCGAAACCTTAAAAGGGGCCTAAAAAACCATTTTTATGAGCTTATTTCCGCTCATTTGACAAAATAGGCCATAAGCCCCTGTGGGCTTAAATTCCTTCGCCCTTTTTACCATATGACCAATGCCCATGACCTCCCGCAATCCCCATAGCCCTTTTTTTTTTTTCCCAGTCCTATTAGTTCCCCACAGGACCTTGTCTTTGCGCCCTATCTCCAGCGCCCTTCAATTATATTTCCTCTACGTTGGTATTTCCCCCCCAGTTGAATCTTAGCCCTCGATCTCCCAAATCAGATGGCTGTCAGGGTTTCCTCCTATTTTTCATCCATTTTCCTTTTCCTTTTTCTTTTCCATTTTAAAAAAAAACCCATAAACCCCCGCAACTAATTAGGACTGTTGATCCTTAAAGATCCAACGGTGTCTGCGAATCTTACCACTTAACCCCACCCACAACACATCCTCTATGCGACAAATTTGCTGACGCATTTGTTAGGCCTCACCACCCATTCAATCACACAACTTTTATTCATCACACTAAACCTTCACCGTGGATCTAGACCTCCCAGATCTGACGGTTTTCATTCATCTTCGCGCTCGATCTCACCAAAACTCCCCAGTGTGCAACTCCAATGCGAAATAGGTGGTTTCAGTGGGACATGCATTACTCTTTGAACCATCTCGCGTTCATTTGTGAAAATACCACTTACCACCAGTACCATGTGCAAAAAATGCCTGGTATTCCTCAAAAACGCTCTTCCACCATCTCGCACCAAACTCAAATTTGAAACCCCAGTTCTCGGATTTCCTCCATGGAACCTTCCCTCCACGCATTTCTCCTCCTCTTCACAGCTTCTTCACCTCCAATGAGCCTATGAAGTAGTTAAACCCAATATTCGTAGGTTTTTATGACATTTGGTTGGTTTGTGCAGGTTTCGTGGTGGTTTCATGGGGAGCCAAATTTCAGGGGAGCCTTCAAATGAACATGTCCTATGCCACCATCCTAGTATTCAATCAAACCAGAAGACTATACAGGGAGTCTCATATGAAATACATGGTGAGTAACATAGATAGGCCAAAAAATACTCATGTTTATTCTATTCATTCAAATTTAGATTCCTTTATCTTGTATAATGAAGACTAAATCAGCCAACAAGAAAAGGAAAACAAGAAAGAACTCAGTTCACCAGAATAGTCAAATATGTCCTCAACTCATGTACAGAGCAATTCAAACTTTAGCAGCCTTGAACAACAGAAATAAAATGAAAATGAGCTTGAAATACCTTGGAGAATAAACTTTGATGGATTTTGTAGCAAACTAGGAGCAGGGGCTGATGTATGGATACAGAACATAAACAAAGGATTTTCCTATAAACTGGATTTTCCATGCACAAATAACATCACTGAATATGAAGCCCTCCTTATTGGACTACATTTTCTTAAAGATTTAGAAGCTAAGAAAATATCATTCCAAGGAGATTCTAAACTAATCATTAGACAGATTAAAGGGGAGTATTCAGCCAAAAACCCAAAACTTAGAGAGTATAGAAATGTCGCCCTTAAAAAATATGAACTCATTTTCATACCAAGAGCTCAAAATCATTTAGAAAATTAACTTTCCTTTGCTGCTAGTAATTTCCAAATACCACAAATAAATGAAAAATTCAATGTGAAGTTAAAAAACATGCCTGCAATACCTGACAATGAAGATTATTGACAAGTGTTTGAAGGAGACAAACACATAGATGATTTTTTGCAATCAAAAAATGACTTTTCCATACTAATATCAAACACTAGTCATGAAGTAAACTGTTTTAATGAAAAAAAAATCCCTGAAACAGATTTGTCCTCTTCTGTTGATATAAACCATTTTGAACATCCTTTTAGAGAAGAAATAGTTGATAATACAGACCAAAAGGACCTTGAGGTTTTACAATACAAAGGTGATACTATATCAAGGGGCCTTACCCCATTAGAACATTTTTTTGACTTCAATGATGTAGCCAAAGAACCCAGAGTGGAGCCTATAGAAACAAACATAGTGTTATTGCCTAAATCTACCTTAGGCTGAAAGAAGGCAGAGTTCAGGGTAACATCAAACCACACTCAGTCTGGTAGCTAGCCCTACCAGAACAAGAGAGGGCTCTCTCCGGGTCAATCTTAGCAAGGGGCTTGAGATGACTTGAAATAAGGGCTAATTTTAGGCTATTTATATAAGTAAAGGAGTTGGATTTTGATTTTGGGGGTTTTTGTTGGATCAAAGGGAAAGGCAGTTTTGGGTGCGGGGATTAGGCCTAGTTTTTGCAGAGTTCTGATTGGGGCAAGGAAGGAAATTGTTTTGATGCTTTATATTGAATGAATGGAAGGTTTAGACTAGTGAGGAGCTGAAGAGGGAAAGAATATTTCAAGAATCCTCTTCAAACAGATGAAAACATGGAAAATTAAACAAAACTGAAGGCAGAGAAAAGCAATCTATGAATTCCACCTTTATAACTTGTTTGTTCAATTTAAGAAGAAAGGAGAAGGAAAATGGTACACATAAACATCAGTGAATTTAAAATTACATAGAGAAAAACACCATCAAAACAAAGAGCCACATAGATCCCAAAGAGTGCTGCAAACCCTAGTCTATTCCTTTGCCAAAAGTGCAGAGATGAAATGTACAATGGAGTGCCAAGCAATACCAAGTGTCCAACCCTAAAAATGACTGAAGAACTACATGATATAGACAAACCTAACTCATTCCCATGCCTCTAGGGGTCTATCTCATCATTCTAGGAGTTTTTTCAACCATATCTAAACTAAGAACTGAAAAAATAGGCAATGAAATAACTTGCCTCTATATGGTAGGAAACTAATTCATTCACTTACATTTCACTTTTTGGTGAATGAATCTACTAATATGAGTAAAAATGTGCCAAAATTACATCATGGTCATGAAATTACATCAAGTTACATCAAGAGTTACATGAAAAAGTCAAACTAGCCAAAACTAGGCGAAATTCTGAGCTGCTGAGTGAAAAATAGGCCAAATTTCCTTATGCGTCGTGCCTGAAATATCTATGCGTAGCACAAGTTTGAGGTTGATTTTGACGGCCTTCCAGAAGTCAAAATTGAGTGCAGGATAGCTCGTTGGAAAGCCCTACCTATCTGATTTCCAACCCAAGTGGAATTTCTAGATTTGGTTGCCATTTTCCCCTCCAAAAGTTCAATCTCCCAACACTGCTTCCTGTGTGTGCAAAAAGTGGCAGAAAGGCCATTTTTAGGGTGTTTTTGGCCCTTTAGGCAACCCAGAACTTGATGAAATCCTTAGGTAATCCATAGGCATGCATAAATTTTGATGAAAAATCTAAAAATGCAAATTTTTCCTCCAGACGAGCTGCCAATTATAAGCGCCCGCCAAGTGGCGCTACGCGTCGGATAGGAAAATCTGTTTTGAGACCAAAAAATTCAAAATTGACAAAAAATTTCCAAAATTTCTTGAAATTTGGGCTGAATTCCCACCATCAAGCACTATGCTGGGCCAAAGAAGCTTCGGCCAAAATTTGGAGCCTATCATGCCTTTTGCAACGCTTTAGTGCCCTCCTTAGCGTTGCCTTTAGGATCTTGATCCTCGCTTTGCAAACATGATGTCGCGCCCAATAATGGTTCTTCATGTGCCTAAGCATGTCCTTTTCCTTGTTTTCCTTTTCCAACAGCTTCTCAAGATGAATTTTGACCCTCTCGAGCCAATTCTCTCTATCAGCCTCAATCTCCCGCTTAATGGGTGTCATCTCTGTTGGGCTTCTTTAGGCAGCTTGCCGGTTCTCACGGATGTTTTGCAACTCCATGATTGTCTGCTGATCCTCCAACTGTTTGTTCCGTTTCTCCAGATAGTTTATGATCCATTGAACTCTTTTCAATTTTTCGGTCAATGTGTCGATCTCAGCCTTCTACTCCTGAATCATCTCTCTCAATTTTGAGCTTGGAGAACTCAAATACTCATCAATAAGTATGAAATCAGTATCCTGGCCTCCTGAAGGGCCCTCATCCTGCATAGGCCTCTTACCTCTGTCTTGTACCTATACCTGTGCTACTGATGATGACAACGAGACCCCTTCCACCTCGGGCGGAGATATTACTCGTCGGGCTGCTGCAAACAATACTCTGGTTCCTCTCTGATAAGTAACAAACACTGGCACACTGATAGACTCTATCTCGTGACCTTCAGGCTGATGTGAAGGTTCATCTGCATCATGGAAAATCTCCGAAGGAGGCTGAGGGGCTGTGAATAAGTCACAGGAAATGAAATCTTCCCATGCAATACCCTACAATCCAAGCTGATGTACAACAATGATCTTGATGAGTGCATAGTGATAAATATTGTTGTAATGCTGCTCGGGAGTCTTCTTCTGCACAAGAGTGGTCATTCGCTCGATGTTCCAGCACATGAAATAAGGTATGTTCATCATCTTCACTCTAGTGAAATGCATCAATAACCTGATGTGGTATGCACAGAGGCGTGAGAACCAGCCCTCACAACTGAATTATCTGATTATGAGTCTCATCAAAGGCGCATAGAATTCCTTCAAGAACCAGAATGGGAATACCCTGCTGAGCTGTCTCACATAGCTAGGCCTGATGTATGGTTTATAATGCACTCTTTCCACCTGTTGTCTTTTGTTCCACTATTCACCCACATTCGGTATTCCTGTTGCTTGAGAAATGGTTTCCGGTGTCAAGGTGAAATTCACACCAGCAAGAGTTACTTGCCCATCATGCAAATGTAAAACAAACAAACGAGCCAACTCCTGATGATGTTGAATCCTAGCAATCATCTCACAATACTGATAGCATGACTGCTCTCGAAAACATGCCATGGCAAGTGGGCAGGCCTGCAACTGAGTCAATGAGGTGGGCTCTTCTCTCACATGTTTGCCACCTTTACGAGGCCTTCTCGGTGCATGTAGCTCAGTGGTAGAATCACTATCTTTGTCATATGATGTATCAATGTCTGTCTCCATGGTGTTGAAAGTCTATGTCAAGTATATGCTGATTTGTATGAGATGAAAATAAGAATTTGGTGTCTTTGTCTTGATTTCCAAATGTGTCAAAGTCAAATGAGGGACTGTGGGAAATAGGGCAGTGAGAATGATGGAGTTTGTCAAGTGAATTTAAATTGTAAGGATAGCCACTTGACTGTGTTTGGGAATTTGGGATTTAAGAATTTTTTGCAAATGATATGGGGAAAGGGATAATGATAGGCAATGAACTGATTTAGGGATAGGAAAATGGGGCTTAGGAATAAGTCACTTTGAGAATGAAAAGGGATAAGGGATGAATTGTAGTGAGATGAACTGTAGTGATATAATAACAGTGAGAGGGAAAACAAGGTGGGAAATAAAAGGGTTTGGCGCCAAATTATTTTTTATAACACCAACTTCAAAACCTTAAGTAAATAATTCTCAAGAAGATAGGGTTTGGATTTTCATGTATCAAATTCTCATAATCAGTCATATAACCACGCCAAACACGATTCAATGGCAATTGCAAGATCAGTCGAACTTACATGGAGCATAGGAGGTTGAGTCGATTTGAAATTTATGGAGCAGTGGAAAAATTTTTGTTTGTCAGCCCTGTGCGCCACGCGCACAACCCAATGCGCTACGAAAACTGTGTGTGCCATGCCCATTATAATTTTCAAGGAGATGGGTGGCTCTATGCGCCGCTACTGTTATGTACGCCGCGACCTTCACCCAACGCGCCGCGCAGGTAACTCACCCACAGTCTCTGCTTCAAACCATTGTTTTCGTTCTTCCACAATTTGACTTAGCTTCACTCTTGACTTAGCGTGCAAATGAATTTTTTGAACACCAAAAATATCTTATATGGCCATAGACTTTGATTTTCTATTTAGAAAACCCACTTTCTAATGTTTGAATTTTGGCACTTTCATATAAACTATGTTTTGCTTGTTTTCTTTGATTTAAGAATTGATGATGAATCTCTTGTCTAATTTTTGCAGGGATAGCAGGCACGGGATTTGGCAAAGCTGACCAGGGCTGCGCCTGAAGAACTTCACAACTGAAAAACTTTGAAAATTACATAGAATTTATTACAAAAGACGAAATTGACGATTTTACTTCAAAACAGAGTTTTGAAGAAAAATCATTATCAAGCAATATGACAATGAGATTTTTGCAATGAAAAATTATTTCGAACCTCCCTCATGTGCCTGCTGACATTATTAGACATTCTGAAGACGAAATCTTAGACCTAATGACTAAAATGACTCTTTGCTGACCAGGAGACCAAACATGACTGTAAATGACTTTAAAATTGATTTTGATGAACAGACACGGACCAACAGGTACACGAAATGAGGGATATGAGTGACAAGACCCTTCCGTCAGAATATTGATGCTCCTAATGGAATGCAGATGGCTGAACTGAATGAGACACCTAAAATGAAATGCAACAAAAAAAAATTTGATCTCTGACGGAGGGATGAAGATACCGACTCTAACACCTAGAAGAATGTAACACAAGAAGCCTAGCAGAACCCGAAATGATCAAGCTATCCAGCACTCTCCCAGCTCATATCAAACAGCAATACATAGAAATTTTCAAAGAATTTAGAGATGTGTTTGCATGGGGATACAAGGATCTAAAACCATATGATACTAGCATCATTCAACACAAAATTCCTCTTAAGGAAAATTAGAAACCTTTCAAAAAAAAAATCAGAAGGATAAAACCTATGTTATTTCCTTTGGTTGAGAAAGAGATCAGGAAAATGTATGATGTTGGGATCATAGTTCCCATCAGATATTCATAATGGGTTTCCAACTTAGTATCTGTCAGGAAAAAGACTGGGGAAATCAGGCTATGCATTGACTTTAGAAATCTAAATAGAGCCTCCCTTAAATACAACTATCCCTTGCCAAAAATGGATCACATACTTCACAGGGTGGTTGGGTCCAAAATAATTTCACTGTTGGATGGGTTCTCAAGTTACAATCAGGTGTTAGTACTCCCAAGTGATCAACATAAAACTACTTTTACTACACCTTGGGGTACATTCATGTATGTCAAAATTCCATTTGGTTTGATGAATGCAGGGGCCACCTTTAAAAGGGCCATGGATATAGCATTTTCAAAATACATAGGCTATTTTATAATCATTTACCTTGATGACATTACTGTTTTCTCTAAAACTGATGAAGAACACTTGATTCATTTAAGAAATTTTTTTGAGAAATGTAGGAAATATGGGTTATCTTTGAATCCCAAAAATACACTCTTTGGTCTCTAAGAAGGAAAGCTTCTTGGTCACATAATTTCTGAAGAGGGAATCAAAGTAGACCCTAAAAGGATTAATGGCATATTGAAAGTTAGCCATCCGAGAAACCTCAAAGAATTGCAATATTTCATTGGGAATATAAGTTTTTTAATGAGGTTTATCCCCAACCTTGCTGAGCTATTGAGAAATATCAAAAACATGCTAAAGAAAGAGATAGGTGTTAAATGGACAATACAAGCTAAACAATCCTTTGAACTAGTGAAACGAGATCTTACTCAAACACCGGTTCTTATAAGTCCTGATTTCACCAAATATTTCTACATCTTTTCTTTTGCATCTGAACATACAATAGTTGCAGTATTGCTACAAAATAATATCATGGGGCAAGAGAAACCAATATCCTTTTTTAGTAGGGCCTTAAGAGATGCTCCACTCAAATATAACATCATGGAGAAACAAGCCTTAACCTTGGTAAAAGCATTGAAAGAATTTAGAGTCTACATTTTACATTCTCACATCATTGATTTTGTCCCACATACTGTTTTCAAGGACATTCTAAGTCAAGACCCTGATGGTAAATGGGGAAAATGGATTGCTATTATTCTAGAATATGACTTAGAAATCAGGCCAACCAAACTAATCAAAGGGTAGGAATTAGCGAAACTCATGGCTGACTCAAAATTCCAAGCACTAGATATGAATATGGTTGATATTTTGGAAAAAACAAAAGAATTCACAGCTCTGTTCATTAAAGAAAATTTTGTGAATTAACCTTGGTATGCTGATATCATATATGTTTTGCTTATCTAAATACCCCTCCTTCTTTGTCTAAAACTAAATCTAGATTTTTAAAACAAAAGGCTTTGAATTATTGCATATTAGATGGGATTTTATATTGGAAGAATGTTGTTGGAATATTTATTAAATGTTTGCTTGAGATTGATGCAGGAAAAATCATGCATGATCTGCATGAGGGAGAATGTGGAGGACATCTTTACTGGAAGACTACAGCAAATAAAATCCTCAGATCTGGTTACTATTGGCCCACCCTTTTCCCAGATACTCATAAGCTTGTCATGTCTTGCCATAAGTATCAATTTTTTTATGGCAAAAGAAAACTCCTACCCTTACCCTTACATCCCATCAGTGTTGAAGCTCCCTTTCAATAATGGGGCTTGGACTTCATTGGGGAAATTCACCCATATTCTTCAGCCCAGCATAAGTGGATCCTCACTGCCATTGATTATTTTACTAAGTGGATAGAAGCCATAACTTCTAGGAATGCTACTAACTCTGTCATTATCAAGTTCCTTGAAACCAACATACTATCCAGATTTGGTTGTCCTAGAAAAATTTTCACAGATAATGTTGCTGCTTTCAAGTCTAAAAGAATGGTTGACTTCTACCATAAATACCATATCACCTTGGGTCATTCCACTGCCTAGTATCCTTAAGTAAATGGATTAGTTGAATCCTCCAACAAAAGTCTTGTCAATATTATCAAAAAACTATTGGAGCAGAATTAGAAATCATGGCATAGTAAGCTTATTCATGCTTTATGGGCTGATAGATTAACCACCAAAAATTCAATAAATATGTCCCCCTATCAGTTGGTTTATGGCATGGATGCAATCTTCCCAACCTCTCTAGGATTTCTAGTCATGAAACTCCTTCAAGAAGTACAAACTGAAGAGAATCAAAAGCAGAGAAGGATAAATTAGATCATTCATTTACAGTAGTCCAAAGAGGAAGTGTATAAGAGAACACAAACAATCCAGGAAGGAATCAAGAAATTATTTTATATAAGGACTAAAGAAAATGATTTCCAAGTTGGAAATATAGTTCTAAAGTGGGATTCTAGAAGGGAAGAAAAGGGAAAACATGGAAAATTTGAGAATTTCTGGAAGGGGCCCTACATCATTCATTCTATAAAGTGTCATAATGCATTATTTCTACAAGAGCTGAATGGAGAAAATATGTTTGGAGGACCTGTCAATGGCATGATGTTTAAACACTACTTCTGTCAAGAGTCTTAGCTTCAAAGTTTTTATTCATTGTACATAATCCATTTGAAAATAAATCATGAAAAATACAAAAAAAATAAAAGAAAAGAGGGTAGATTCAAAACAGGTACAGCCCCATACCCAAAAAATATAATTTTCTAAAAGTGAGAAAGTCTAAATGCCACTACTATGAGAAGAAACTCTTACTCAGTCATGCAGCCTAATCATGACTGAGTAAATTTCAATTTACTAATGATAATTTAGTGAAGAAGATCTTCCAAAATATCTAATCTTGGCTTATCAGTAGAATAGATTAGGATAGAAGAAGAAATGGTTCAAACAAACTCAAAATATGAACCAAGAAAGGGAAAAGAAAAATAGCTCTCAAAAAGATCAAAATCAGAGCTAAAAAAAAGGAAGAAGGAGATTTACAATTTTTAGATCTTAAGCCTTCATAGTTTTGTTCTAAATTTTCTGCAAAATAAAGGTCCATGTGGAATTTGTATTTGATGCAATATCTATCACAACAAATCAGACAGTTTAATACTAATTTTACTGTATTTTAAATTTTTGTTTCAAAATATAGAGAATGCAGTTCTGTCAAATAGTTTAATCTTGACAGATAGTAGATTAGGTAGAGAAATTTTGAGTTCAACTCTTTAATCTGAACTCATAAAATAAGTAAGAGTAGCAATAGAGTAGTTTTTGCTTTCAAGAAAGAATAAATGTTAATGTCAAAAGAGTTTTCTAGTTCAAGTGCACTCAAAAGGAAGAGAAAAAATGCTAGGATAAGTAGAATTGGGTAGGTAGAGATGCTGTTTCAAGAAATTATAGATTACAGATTGTCAAAAAGTTATCTTTTTTCAAAAAAGATCAACAAGTAAAAATAAGAAATATGCCCAATGGATAAGGCATTGATCTACTGAAACTCAGAAGATTTCATAAGCTAAGGTTCCGGACACCTTGAAAGGATAGTTGTCCTCCCCAAGTGGAACCACTATTAGTCATCCATAATTTTGTTTTTATCCAAAGATGACTAAGTTGAAAAAATTAGATGAAAATATTTGCAAACATTGTGAGTTCTAGAAATCTCAATGCCTTCATCATCCTAAAGCTATCCAGTTCACTAAAAATATTCATTTTTAAGCCTGTTCCAAGTTAACATGCTGATTCAAAGAAATTGTTTCAAGCCTTTCCTCCATTATAAAAACTCTCCAAAAAACCCTCCCTATCACCCATTTCTCACTCACCCAAACATTCATTCATTCTTATAAAAAACCCCTTTTCACTTTGATCATCCTCATTCTCCATGAAAAACCCTCTTTAACCTTATAAAATTCCTTTTATATGGTTTAAAAGCACCTTTTTAGCCTATCAGAAACCTTAAAAGGGGCCTAAAAAACCATTTTTATGAGCTTATTTCTGCTCATTTAAAACAATAGGCCTTAATCCCCTGCGGGCTTAAAGACCTCCGCCCTTTTTACCATATGACCAACGCCCATGACCTACCACTATCCCCATAGCCCTTTTTTATTTTTGGCCTAGTCCTATTAGTTCCCCACAGGACCTTGTCTTCATGCCCTATCTCCAACCCCCTTCACTTATATTTCCTCCACGTTGGTATTTCCCCCCCGGTTGAATCTTAGCCCTTCATCTCCCAGATTAGATGGCTGTCGAGGTTTCCTCCTATTTTTCATCCATTTTCCTTTTCCTTTTTCTTTTCCATTTAAAAAATAAAAAACCCATAAACCCCCGCAACTAATCACGATCATTGATCCTTAAAGATCCAATGGTTTCCATGGATCTTACCACTTAATCCCACCCACAGCACATCTGCTATGCGAAAAATTTGCTAACGCATTTGTCAGGTCCCACCACCCATTCAATTGCACAAATTTTCTTCATCGCGCTAAGCTTTCACCATGGACCTAGACCTCCTAGATCCGACAACTGTCGTTCATCTTCGCACCCAATCTCACCAAAACTCCTTAGCACGCAACTCCAATGTGAAATAGGTGCTTTTGGTGGGACACACATCACTCTCTAAATCATATCGCATTCGTTTGCGGCAATACCACTTACCACCAGGATCATCCGTGAAAACTGCCCGGTATTCCTCAAAATTGCTCTTCCACTATCTCGTGCCAAACTCAAATTTGAAACCCTGGTTCTCAGATTTCCTCCATGGAACCTTCCCTCCACGCATTTCTCCTCTTTAGCATAGCTCATTCACCTCCATCGAGCCTCTGAAGCAGTTAAACCCAGTATTCGTAGGTTTTTATGACATTTGGTTGGTTTGTGTAGGTTTCATGGTCTTTAAATGAAACAGCTAGCCAACAGTCAAGAAAAGTGATTAAAGGCTGAGGGTCACGATCCTCTAAGGCCTAATATCTCAGAAAAAGGACGTTAAGGGTTGAATCTCCACATTTAATCGATGCGTCATGAACATCGGTTACTCTAGAAAAAACCCTCCAGCACAGAAAGACACATGTATGAAGACTGAGATTAAAGCTTAAACAAAGGTTAAAGGCCTTAATCATAGTTTAAATAAAAAATTCAAAGAAACTTGGGTTAAGAAGGCCTCAAATGAATCAAAATAGCAGTTATTCACTCAGAATATCTAAAGGCCACCTGTAGCCTACTTTATACCTATAGAGACAAATTGGCATTTATTACATAGATAGAAGATATTTTAAACTGTCAGGTAGTTATTGTAAAACATAGAGATAGGCTACAAATTCAAACTTTTCACCTATATTTCCTTAGAAAGTTAAGACAGATTTATTAAACAGAGAAGTAGCTGCACACATGTTCGTACCTTATGCCTTACATGGTTTTTAAGGTCAGGAATGCATTTACTCTGTAATTAATAACACTTTAACCCTAGATCAGTTTCACCTCCTCATTTGTAGCATAAATATTGCATTCGAACTCATTGTATTGTTGGAATTTGGTGACTCTTTGAAGTAATACATAGTTCTGCTGAAGTTGAAAGAAAATTGAGGTTCTGGAACTCGTGGATGTCTTGACCTGTTTGTTAATGGAGAAAGCTCTGTCATTGGATCCCTTAGCTTGGTTGTTGGTGAAGTACTCTAAATATGTTATTGTTATTTCCTATTCCATTATGTTTCATCATTCTCTATTGCAGTCGAGTAAAACGTTTAGACTAAGAAATGCCTTTTGAAAGGACCTTAGTTCTGCTTACTCTTCATTGTCTTTATGTTTTCTTCTGTTGAGATATTCTACAGAATTTTCTCTATAGAACCCTTATGCTTGTTTACTTCTTAAATAGTTAAATACAAATGGCCTCAAGAATGATTTATGGTTTTCCCTGCTTACTTGCTTCCACTTAAAAACTGTTTCTAAAGTCTCCCTTCAAAGTACCATTTTCCAAAGTTTGCCAAAGAGGTTTTGTTTCGATCATGCCCTTTGTAATTGCTCAAATAATTGTTTTGAAGGTCTTTATAGCTGTAATCAAAGATATCTAGGAGTTCCCTCTTCTATGAATGCAGTTATTTTTGAATCTTGAATGTTTTCTTATCCTTGAAGGTGAAATCACTAGAAGTTAAATGATTTTCTCGCCTTCTATATTTCATTGGATAAGTTTGTCTTGGAATTATTATTTGCTGAAGTGTGGTTTTTAGAATTTATGGTTGGCCCTGTCTATGGAATTCCTCTTCATGTTCAGATAATGTTTTAAGTCCCTTTGTCGAGAAGTACATATAATTAAGGATTCTTAATTTCCCTTATTTCTACTTTTCATTCTAAACCTTTGATGTCCATTTCATTTCACCTGAAAGACTTTGTAGATCCACTGGCCAAGTTAGATTTGCCCTTTGATACCCCTTATCCATTTACAAAATTGTTACAACTTCCACTTGACTCCATTTCCCAATGACTTAGAGATTTCCCTTTCCTATCTATGATGGCTAGATCATCATGTCCAACCAAACAATCAAACAAACTCATGCTTCATAACTAGCCTAAAATCAAACAAGCTCACATATTTTCAAACAATTGAGAGATCCCTCTCTGAGACTAGGAAGGCTAGGTCCTAGAGCTCTAAAGATTGGTTTTGATGTTGCCTTGTCACATGGTATGCCCATCTGCCAAATCACAGGACCACAACAGGTGGGGTCAATTTTGACCAAATCAATGGTGCTGGTTTGGAGGTAGTGGAGAGTTATTGAGGGACAGTGCAGTGTTATTGGGAGGGAGTCTCCATGAGAGTAGCATTTTTAACGTGTGGGGCCAAGGTTGAGGAGGCTCACAAAGAATATAAGGAAGGGTATGGAAACCATAGAGGGAATTATAAATAATTTTTTATTTCTTTTTCTTTTATGACTTTCTGCACACTTCAACTATTTATCGGGGTCTTTTGTGTTGTTTAGAACAAGGGTGTTTCTGAGCGGAAATACCACCCTCATCCTCGGGGGAATTCGAGTGCCCACTTAAGAGAGGTTCATTGAGCTTCATTTGCACCATCCGGAATTAGGCAAAGCTTCAGCCATTATCCACAGTGTAGTATCCTTTAGGATTGTGTTGTTTTGCAGGGTAGTAGCAGTGGAGGGTTGATAGACCCAGTTTCTGAGCTTGTTTTCCAGCGAGGGGAGTAGCCCTTCATCCAAGAGGCTAGCAAGGAGGTTCCTTGAGCATTATTTCACCATCTGGCATCAGGCCAAGTTTCTACCATCATCTACAGTTCAATCTCCTTCAGAAACTGTGTTCTTTTGTAGGGTAGTTGTAGTGCAGGGCTTAGTGCCCAAGTTTGTGAGTTAGATTTTCAAAGAGGGGAGCATCCCTTCACTCAGGAGATTTTTTCGAGGAGTATCAGCCATTTCTATATTAGATCGGACACCACCTATCAGTTACCCAATTGTAGTGCGTTATTCAGTCCTAGGGCTAAAACATTTTATATGGTGTATTTCCAGAAACCCCTTCTGGGTTGTCTTCGATTGGTGCCAGAGAGCGTGGATATTTGATCCCGACATTTTCTAAGCATTAAATTTGTAGTTATTTGAATTTTGAGTTTTTCCCTGCAGTTATTCTTCATAGGACTGAGCATTCATATGTCCTACGACATTTTACGTAGCAACAACATTTAATATTTTATGTACTGGGTCATTTTAGGCTTGTTTTTCCTAGCTTGAGTGTCTT
Source organism: Pinus albicaulis (assembly GCA_034641835.2). Lineage (NCBI taxonomy): Eukaryota > Viridiplantae > Streptophyta > Pinopsida > Pinales > Pinaceae > Pinus > Pinus albicaulis. The sequence continues at coordinate 1,175,342,642 of CM076570.1, forward strand.
TTTCCTCAAGATCTTGTACTCATTCCTCTTCCATAATATGAAATAATATGGCTCTATGATACGCTCTATGAGATTCTCCTAGTCAAATTTAACAAGGAATATTATTTAAATAAGGTTTAAATAATTGTTCCTAGAAAATAATAAGATAAATAATGATTTATCTAATTAATTTTCCTGTTTTGGGTTAAATATGACTAGGAATATTAATTAAATTGTTGTTTAACTAATTATTCCTTGCGGAAAATTAAACAAAAGTGAATTTATTTAATATTTCCTCATGGGGTTTCCTTTTTAGACCATAAACAACTTAATAAATGTGGTTTACTAAGTTATTTTTCATAGTGAAAGCAATTTTACTTAGGGTAAAATTGGTCTTACATGGTGTACTTTGGGCCATCTAATAGAACAAGTTAGATGAAAAAAAATGGTGTAACAGATTGCCCCATAGCGTGCAAGTGTTAGGAGCTAATCGTATGACCGAAGTACGTTGTAAGAACTCAATCACTAGACACTGAAGAGGAAGTCAGAGAGAGAGAAATATAAGGTAGACCAAAGCACTAGAGGACTAGACCCTAAGGAGGTGAGACTTACAGGTGTGACAAGAATCTTTTATGAGTGAGTACCTGTGTTACAGGCAGCGGGGGAGGCATACCTATGCCCACTGAGAAAAAGTACAAAGAATAATGCGTCCAGTAAATACGGGACTGAACTGTATAGTACATGTTGTCATAAACATGAGCCAGATAAAAACAAGATAATGAATACCACATACATATTGTGCCTGGGATAATAGCCAGGACTTATACAATAAAATCTGAGTACATGAGGTATAAATACAACCAAAATGCCCCTGTAAACAAGAAATGGCTCTAAAAATATGAATGATGCATGCAAAAAAAGGGCACTGCAAGATGCTAAGACCGACATCATCAAACCTATGGAGCTGCATCAAAGATTGCAATGAAGAGGTCATCTAGGCATGTCAGGGGCTACCTGAAGGGCCACCCCCTCATGAGGTCTGTAACATCTCACACACACCTAGGAATCACCAGTCCAATCTGTTGTATCACTAAACCATCAAGTATATAGATCTCGATCATGCTGTAAGAAGCTAAGAAACAATCAAATCAAAAGGGCTATAAGGATTCCCTTTGCCTGATCCAAGGCACTAAACAAGAGTGGAAGCTAGAACCAAGGTACACCGCCCTGTAGACCTATGTTTTGGAATGAATAAGTTGATGTCGACAGAAGGAGGTCCTCCATAGGTGAGGCAATAATGTGTCCTCAACTAAGGCACGAGAGAAAATAGTAGAGCGACTGATAGACTGACACTAGGGATGATGATGAAATGGGGGGTACTGAGTAGCGGACGAACGACTTCCCTTATTAGAGCATAAAGGTCATGGATGACCTTGCATCAACTGACATAATATCAAAGGGGATAGGGGATAGTGGGACTGAAGGCCACAATGTGCGACATGAGAGAGGGACAAAGCAATGAAGGATGGAGGACTATAACAGGATACAAAGGACTCGGGATAGAATCCATGGATGTGACTATGACTCAACTCAGATGCTCTAAACAAGGGTGACTAGATGATGCTGCCACACAGAAAAGATCTAGTGGGGAAGATAAAGGCATGAGTACAAGATGGTTACTCACAACAAAAAATTGACATGAGCATGGAAAATTATGGAGGTAAGATGATGCCCGAAGTACAAGTGTTGCAAGTGAAGAAATTTGATTTTGAGGAGTGGTGAAGTGACCCTTCTTGGAAAAAATATGTCTTGGTGAAGTATCAAATCACAAAAAACTAACAGATACCCATTTGAGAGCTCGGTGTGAGCTTTCCAATGGTGCAGATGGTTTTTAAAACTAAGCTACGGTTTGGCCGCAACAGGTAAAAGAAAAATCAGGGGTTTCTCTTTTAATAAGGAATTTTCCCTTCAAATTCACTCATTTGCAACTGTAGCTGTGGTGAATGTAGATCGAAGAGAAGGCCCTCAATCTTGTGGCAATCGTAGCAGACAAAACGACCATTGGAATCAAGATAAGTCAGTTTCAGGTAAGAGACTTAATACTACTCTTTCATTTCAGTGGATTGAAAGTTCAATTTAGGTGCCCAGAGCTCAGGAATAGACCCTTTCTCCTCTTCTCAGCTGGGTCACACTTTTTGAGGCAATGTCTATGACTTGGGTAGCAGGTTTTGGGCAGAAAAGTGCGACATGTACTAGGATTTTTCCTGAAAAGTGCGACCTGTCAGGGAGGGGTTTTTCTGTGCTATTTTTTGGCTGAGAGCTGGGTTTTTGTGGTTAAGTGTACTCTTTCCTTTTTCTACACTGAAAAATATGATGGTTTTGTGAAGATATAGCAAAATTACAGATAAAATGGAGAGAGAGAGACCTGGACACATTACGGTTGGAGATCTAAGAGGATCAAGGTGTCCGCAGTGCATTGGCCAGGTTTTGGGTTCTAATGTTCATGGAGAACCCTACTATGAGAGCTGGAGAGCCCTTGTTAGCTCAGATTGTCAGTTATTTAGATCTGAACCATGAGGTATTTATAGTGTAGGGACACTAGATCGAGTTGACGGTCCAAGATATATATTTTCTGACTGGTCTCCCACCAATTTTCATGGTAGGGAATACTCAGCCAGTGTTACCACGAGGGCAGAACATAATGGAATTTGTAGAGTGCCATTGTCAAGCAGGTCTCCATGTCAAGGGGACACAGATACCCATCAGGGATCTAGAGAGGTTAGAGACCCGTGTTGTGGCCGCAACAGTGCTACATATTCTGGGTAACTAGGAACTCCATCACATCACTAGAGGGAAGATGATGCTAGTGGAGAGTGTGTTGAGTTGGACCTACTATGGGTGGACCCAGATGATGTTGTTGTAGTTGAAACAAAATTTGTCGCTATGCAAGCGGCAAGTGAACTATGATTGTGAGTATGGTACAGTGTTGTGCTCGCTCTTCTTTGAGAAGATCCCTACGCTTCGACCTCACATACAACTCCAAGATGGGGGCCCAAGAGAGCCTAGGATGCACTGGTGGGGGTGGCTACTGTGCAGAGGAGGAGGTGGGGTGGTCAGATGGGTGTTCCGACCCGAGTTACTTTCTCATTGGGACAAGATTTCATTTTACATAGATGACTATGCCTATAGTGGGATGAGTTATTGTGGGGAACCAAAATTTCCACTGCCGCCTGGTCGAGTATGGAGGCCCGATGATAAGTGACAAGTTTCTAATATTTTATGTGCATTGTAAAGTTTCAGAATATTGTGTATGGTACTGATTCTTTCACTTTTCGGTATGAAGATATAGCACCAGTAAAACTGGTCGGGTATATGGGACGACCTTTAGTATCAGGAGCTACAAGACCTAGTGGATCGAGGGTGCCACAAAATGAGGATGCAGCGACCTCCTGCAGGACATCCATCATAGATGTGGGAGGCTGCTGACCGGTGTTTCAAAGTGCAGTTGGAAAGACTTAGATGACTAGTACATAGAGCCATGTATTGGTCTACCCTCAGAGTGGCGATGGCCAGACAGGGGATGCGAAATCTATGAGCTGCAGGAGTAGCGCCATTGGCTCGGGATCCTCCTGATAGTGATTAGGTGTAGGGGAAGTTGGTGCCCCTAGTTTTGAGTTTTTGTAACATGCTATGGGCATGTCATATGTATCAGAGTTAATGGAATCTAAAACATGTTATATGACACATATTATGGCTACGCATCATTTTGATGATTTTATGTTATTTTCTTGTGTCAAATGCATGTGATAAATGCCAATCTAGAATATTGTTTGCAATGCTATCTACATAGTGATTTTGTGCTCTAGGTACATGACTAAATGTAAAGGTTTAAAATTCACGCATCAAAATCTTCACTTGTAAATATCTTCTAAAAAGGGTAGGATTACGCACACAATAGACACCATTCAATTGCATGACAAGAAGCAGTGAATCTAAATGAACATGAAGATGGAGGATGCAATGGGAAAGGGCATTGGCTAATAAACCTCGCACTGCATCATATTCGGCCTGACTATTGGTGGCAGTACCAATGCATACACCATTCGAGAGAAGAAGCAAATGAAATGGGGTGAAAATGGCCCAACCTACCAACGCTAGATTCCAGGAGTAGCGACTTGCACCATCGGCATAATCTATCTAAGGTGTGGATAAGAGGTCCATATGAAAGGTGCCACAAGACAACAAATGGGAGGATGATGAACAATGCTGGCAACCTAAGCGCAAATTATAAATCGAACAAAAACTGCTAGAGGGAGTGATCTAGGTAGGATATCTACCACCTGCATACCAACGGGAAGGTGGTGTGCGGGAGCTACCTTAGGGGTAGCTTGTGCTTAGGTTGCGAAATTCATCATAGAAACAGATGGTTCCATTCTGCTTATGGGTGGGAAAGATAAAGTCAGGGATGGACAAGGCTTCCGTGATGTTGTCATCACAATAGAAAATGGGGTGACTGGAGGAAGAGAGACCACATGACGCAATGAAGTTACCTGACTTATCATCATGAGAAGAAAGGTTCAAATGTGCATTGTCACGAGGGGTGATGAAAGGACAAGCAGATAAGGGATCCACTGATGTTGAGCCTAGGGTGATCAATAAAGGAAGGTCAAGTGAAACAGAAGGGGAAGTCTCAAGGGGAGCTTCCACCATGGATCTCATGAATGATGATAGGTAGAGGATGGTGGCCACAGCCTCTGTCATCTCGACATCAGGAGGGGGAATGTCAATGGGAGTGGGTAAATCCTCAAGCTGGCCCGAAGCATACTATGCAAGCACGGGAGAGGCGGACTAGTTTTGTTCAATCTCATACTCCCAAACTACCTCCAAAGAGGCACGGTAATGTGTCAGGCGGGGACAACAGTGGGAATAATGGCCATGGAGATCACACAAAGTGTAAGGTTGGTTGGTGTGAATAGTCTTATGGTTCTTAGCTGCATTCGAGGAAGAAATAGAGGCTTCAAGGACCATAGACTCAAGGAATGCAACATTAACCATGGGCTTGATACGAGGCATTTTAGGACATTGATGGGTGGCATGGTTGACGACATCACACAAAGCACAAGGCTTTGGATGCTGAGAAGGAGTAGGGTTAGTCGGGGCAGACTTGTCTTTAGGTGCCTTCTTGTGAGATTTTCCCTTTTTACCCGAAGTTGTCGCAACAGGAGAAGGTTCCTATTGAGGTGGCTAAGGCACGGTAGCAGCAGGAGGAGTCATGGGGATTTTGATTGGACCAGGGTCAAAGCAAGATAAGGTTTGGGTTGACCAGGTGGGGTGGCAGCTGGGGGATCGATGTACCAAATGAGAATCCCCAAGGTTAGGTTACGAAGGGATAGGGTAGCCATGTCAAGTACCGAGAACACTCTAGGAGGGGGAGCTAGGAATGGTATCTGACCATAGGGGTAATGGCTAGGCGGGATGGCTCCAAGATGTTTAAGGCCTGGAGGAACCATTCCAAGAGGGTAGAGAGGCTCATGGATACTAGCTACAGATGAAGGGCCAGGAGGAGAGGGTCCAAAGGGTGGAATCGAAGGGGTAGGATCAGGTTGCAGAGGGCGGGGCTACTGACTAGCCGAAGCAGGCCTTTTGAGGAAGGCCCGAGACGATTTCATCATTCAAAAATTTGATGAGCTTGGATCAGAGATAGGAGGAGGAAGACCAGGGAATGAACCAAGAAAAGAGGAGTCTTTGTAGACTCTGGGTGAGACACTGGTCAAGGGGTCGTCGGTTTTCTTATTAGCCACAGAAGATATGATGGACTCAGGGGATGTCTGAGACTTCGACTCGTAATATGTCAACTGGTAAATGGTGAATATCTTTCCATTATGGGGAAAGGAAACCTTGCAATGAACCATAGATAGTACAAAAGAAATCACATAGGTAAAGCTACGACCCAATAGAATGTTGCAATATAAAGGGACATTAATCACTTATATGTCAACACAAATAGTCTTGCTCGCAAGAGTAATAGGAAAATTGCAGAACATGCCAATGGGTTTGGAGGAGTTGCTGCCCCACGCTTAGAGGGAAATAGTGGAAGGGTCCAACTCAGGTGATCTGAGTTGCTTCCAAACCAAAGTGGACATCACATAGGTGGATGCCCCCTCATCAATGATACAATGAGAAACGTTGGCATTCTGAATCTTGACGGGGATTTGGAAAGCAATGGAAGTAGGAAGGGGAGGATGTTCTGACTGGTCAACATCAAAGACAATAAAACGATCATCTAAAGGATCTACATCACCCATGGCAGATAGTATAGCTTTTCGTTGTGAAGGGCACGACTGGAGGAGTTCCAGCGTTGAGATGGCAGCAGGAGATTGCGCCAAATCATCTACTATACTATACGAATGGGCAGCCTTTCCAGAAGCAGCATTTCGGTGTAATGGTCCCTTAGGGATATTCGTATGAAAATTTGCCTTATGCTGAGGGATTTGCAAAGGACCATTGGTTGTCGAAAGAGGCTCTGTAGAGACTGAATAATGGGACTCGGGGGCAGACATAGCGGGAGGCTTGTTGTACTAACAAGACCGAGTTTGAAGTTTGAGGTTAACGGTAATAGGTTGGTCAGAGTTCATCATAAGAATCTGGTAATCTGAGGTACCATATGGAGGAGGTTGAGTGGCTGCCTAACCTTCAGGTGGTTGGGTATCCGCGAATCCTTGCTGAGGGAAAGGATTAGTAAGCACAACCCGCTGAGTAGGCACAAAATTGGGAGGGACAAAGGGGAGGCTCGCTATCCTCGCGATGTTTCTTGAGTCTCCCACATCTTCCGCATCTATGGTAAAAGAGGAAAATCGTGGGTGTAATAAATATAGACACCGCAACATGAACAAGGCTTATTCATGCAAACATGCCTATCCTGCTTGGGCTGAGTGCCCTGTTGCTGGTTAGCAGTGTTAGGAGCATTACCTTGGGGATTAGGTCCAGGATTACCAGGGGAAGATTTATTTTGAGTTCCTTTCCTCTTCTTTTCTGAAGTAGGAGGATTAGTCACGCCCTGTTGTGCATACAACTACCCCTGAGGGGGCGATGGCTACTATTGCAGGGGTTGAGAAGGCAAGGGAGGCGGGGGTGCTAATTCTTAAGGAGCTGGAGCACCAGGATGCGGATACGGATAATAAGGAGGTTGAGTAACATTGTGGTAAATAGGTTGGGAAAAAGGAGGAGGCATGTCGTATCTTGGATACATGCTACTGGGAGGGGGAAAAGTGATGGAGGTCCTGGCCCCTCCCTGAGGGAAACCATAGCCCATGGGAGGCTGAGCATATGGATGAGAAAGAGCTCCAATGATATCTTCAATGGCATGGGATGCCCTAGGTGTGTTGGTACCATCGGGTCTAGGGAGGTCAGGTAGAATGGTGTAACATAACCCGACTGAGCGTAGATCAGGTCATATTTTAAAGCAATCTGGAGAGCAGCTTCCTCAGTTTGAGGGAAATGTGATGCGACATCTTTGCCTATAGCAGGAAAAAGGGATCTAAGGAAGTAGTCCATGTAGACATGGTATTCAAAGGTAGGGGTTCGACATAGGCTCTTTCTTCTTCGCCATTCCTGAACATGATCAAATAGGCAGGTCGTAGACGATTGACGGAAAGAAGTCAAAAGTTCGGTACTAGAGTCATAACGTAGGGGAAGATGGAAATAATACAGAAAATCCCGGGAAAGAGTCACAAAGGTGGTATGAGAGGAGGAGGCCTAATCAACGTACCACTTAGAAGCTTCACTAGTAAGCATATGTTGGAACAACCGAAGATGGAAAAAGTCATCAGTGATGGAGTTAGACGAACGCCACATGTGGAAAGATTGAACATGATTTGTAGGATATTCTCCATAAATACATTCAAACTTGGGGATGTCGGAAAGGAGCTTGGTTGGCATAACAGGCCAACTAGGGTCACGGCATATAGGGTCATTGATCAACTGGTTAAAATCGGGAATACTGAGGCCTGCCATATAGGGGAGCAAGGGAGCAGCCAATATAGTTCCTGTTATGGTCCCACTAGTAGTATTCCCAGCATTAGGGTCGGGGCTACCACCAGCATTAGCTCCTAAATCAGACATGTTGAAGGGGACAAGGGGAGTACTGGGGATGGAACCAGAAGGGGAACCCAATGAACTAGAAGAGGAGTCGGAATGTGGAATCAGTGGAGGACTAACTCGAATCCTATGTAGAGGAGTAAGTCTTCCTAATGGAAAATGAGGATGAAGACCAGGAAGTCTCTATGATAAATGCCTTGGGAGCACAATGATGAAAGCACAAACACACACAAAGGGAAGACAGACCAAAAAGGGCAAGGAGGTGTAGGATAAATTGATTGCAATGTCGAAACAAGGGTGGAGAGGTGCAGGATCAATTGATTACAATGTTAAATTCTTTTCCTGGCGGTGTTAACCAGGCTCTTCTTAACTTAGGGTGTGTGTGTTAAGTGTGTAAATTTTAATTTTTAAACCTACACGTTTGTAGAGAAAAAGAAAAATTGTGTTGTATAACTATAAATAAACCTGCAGATAATAGTATATGACACTGAAATAATAGAAAATAAACAACTAATTATGCATTAATCTAAACCCAAGGAGGCGGACCTCTCAACAACTGGTCTGCAAGTGGGGAAAAATCTAGTCAAAACACACCAAAATAGCCAGTAGATCTAAAGTCAGGAGTGACAATGATCTAAAGGTCAAATCTACTGGAAATAGGTGCAGAGAAAAAACAAAAAATCAGAGGAAAAATTGTTGTAACTAAGGTGGCAAGGGGACCCTAGAGGAAGATCCAAACAAAAATAAAGGAGGTGTTTTGGATGGATAAATAACCAATTTGAAGTGGATTTGAAGGTAGGGGATCATATCTGAAAAAATGGTTGAACACTAAAATTTCAGACGACCTGCAGCAGCTAAAACTCTTCCACAAAAGGTGGAGGGTATCGAAGCCCTAGGGAGCTAGCTTCCCAATTTTATGAGTAAAAAATAACAAGTACATGTCCAAAACGGGCGAAGACAGAGGCCAAACAACCTTGAACATAGGCCCAGACAAACCCAGAAAAATCTCAGAAAAATTCCTGCAAAAAGTTTAGGTCATAGTTTCTGACCTGTTTTCTGCAGAGGTCACAGGTTTTGGCCTGTTTTCTACGCCCTGGAGGTTTGGGTCGCAGGTTTTGTCCCAAAAAGTGTGACCTGCACTTCCGACACTCTTAGGATCAGGTTTCAGAAAAATTTTCCTCTCCACTGCGGCTGATGCCCATCACCTGCGCAATAGGTCTGAAAACACACAGAAGTTAGAATTTTTAACGTTTTAGGGTTTTATAGTTTCAAAACAACATCAAGAAAATAAAAACAAGAAGTTGAAGAGAAATCCTAGAGTTTGAAGCAGCTATATATGCAGGGATCTGAAAAATGACAGAGTTCGTAATCGCAAACCCTTATGGAGTCGCCAGTTGTTAGTATGAATCTTAATTGCAAGTGTACGAAAAAGGCTCAATTTAGTCATGCATAAAAAATAGTCCTAACAAAAAATATGGTTTCCAATATCTTTATATCTATAATTAGTTGACCAAGATAAATGCTACAAAATCTAGATCTATGCATTAAAATACATTAAGCTGTAAATAAAATCAAGAGTTGCTCCATGCATCCAATAGACAAGACAAGATTGTTTTAAATAATTTTTTGTATTTTTTGACACCTGGGAAGGGAACATAGAAATGATACCAGTCCCCCTCAATGGGATGGGTTCTTGTAAGTCCTCAGCACTTCAGATCTAAAATCTCTCTCTCTTGATGGTGTAGAAAACCCAAACAAAAGTAGAACTCAAAGGGAGCTCACAAAAAAAATGCTAGCAAAATATGACAATGGAGGATCAAAGTTGGACCAAAAGTATAGATCCAGCCTGATCTTTAGGCAACAAAAGGTAGTGAATGAATGGAAAAACCCTTATATTTATAAAAAAATATTGAGTTAGTCTAGATATTGGTGCATAATTAAAAGATTATTAACCAAATCAAGATCCAAATTTTATGGAATATTTTATTATATTTGTTGGAGGGAAAAAGAATTTTACTTTGATCAAATCCCTTTATTTGTAAATAATAAATAAATAAATGATTTATTTATTATTTTAAGGATGTGGTTGAGTAATAATCAAATAAATAATGATTTATTTAATTATTTATAAATGATTTAGTCAAATTTAACAGGGAATATTATTTAAATAATGTTTTAAATAATTATTCCTAGAAAATAATAAGATAAATAATGATTTATCTAATTAATTTTCCTGTTTTGGGTTAAATATGACCAAGAATATTAATTAAACTATTTTTTAAATGATTATTCCTTGAGGAAAATCAAACAAATGTGGATTTATTTAATATTTACTCATGGGGTTTCCTTTTTAGACCATAAACAACTTAATAAATGTGGTTTACTATGTTTTTTTCATAGTGAAAGAAATTTTACTTACGGTAAAATTGGTCTTACATGGTGTACTTTGGTCCATCTAATATTAACAGGTTAGATGGCCAAAAAATGGTGTAACAACATGCACTCCTCTTCCTTGATCTTGGAGACCCTTAAACAGTGACCCATGTGCCTATTTTCCTCTTCAGCACAAAGAATAAACTCTCTGTTGGCCATTCATGGAATAGCTCCTTGTAAACCTAGTTATCGAGAACGGTGTGCCCTCTCTGTGTCTTTCTCACACTGATACCCTATTTTTGTTCTAGGGTTGTGCTGATTGGTGCGTGAATGAAGCTTATGCTCGTGTTGATCCCCTTCTAGGAAGTTTTTAAAAAATGGAAGTGAAGGTTCAAGATCTAGAAGCTTCGTGGTGGATACATGGTTTTTTTCTCCTGAGGATAGAGCCAACCTTATCCCTTTGGTCTCTTTGTTCCTACAAAAGTGGAACCACCCAAAGGGATAACCCATTTCCCCACATATAGTGGATCCATGCTCCCTCCTCCTTTGATGTATAATGGGCAATCTCCCATAGCTCTGCTAGTTAGAAAAGAGATAGAAGAACAACAGAGAGACCTTTTGTTGCTATAGACATTGAGCGAGAGTTGAGACCTTTTTCCCTCACATCAGATTGAAAGAGCACTTTGGAGACGGTCCTGGATTAGGACCCGTCGAGGGAGCAGTGAAATCAAAGTGTAGGTTGTAACTCCCCCTCTCTATTTTAATATAATACGATCGGTTCGTGATTTCCATTCTTGTCTTAATGTGTGACTAGATTATTATTTTTCCCTGATCAGCTAAGTAGGCTATATATGCCTTATATATGTTATGCTTTCACATTTGTTGTCATTTTGATCCTTTGTGTAGGTAACCAAGAATTGGTAGCAGTAAATATCTGACTATGGAACGCGAAGGACCAAGGGATTCAAATGGGAATTAGCATTAGATTGAGGTAGGTGATCTATTCACAATATATACACATTTACAATCTAGGAAAGTAGGTTTCTAATTGTTCCTTGTTGTTATTAGACCCACTCTAGGGCTAGAGGGATCGTCTCTATCCGCAGAGAGGATTTTCCTGGATAAAACTCCCACCACACGGAGATTGAAAAGGTTAATCTAAAATAACAAGAATTATTCCAAGAACCATACTTGAGTTTTCCAATTTAAAGAATAATATAATAGTGCAAATGTAAAAATTTCAAACCGAAGGTATTGATTTCAATGGTGCCTAGTGTGGAACAAGGTATGGGTCAAGGAAGTTCAGGAAAACATGTTTGGAAAAATACTGAGAGCCGGGGGGGAGGGGGTGAATTAGTATTTATAACTTACTTAAAACTTTTAATTTTTCTTTATTGATTTCTGTACACGACTTTAATGAACCCAACTAGCGTATACACACAGATATGCTTAAGCAAGCTTGCATATTACCAGAGATCTTATTATGTAGATAATTCTTTACTTAAATCAGTGCATCATTCATTCATTAGATGTTTAGTAAGAAGTAAAAATGTGTAGTAATAACATATTAAATCATCACACATAAGAAATATACATGAACACTAGGATTTTAAGGTGGAAACCCAATTCGAGAGAAAACCACCACTGTTGTCGTCTCTATCTTCAATATTTATTATATGGAAAAATGCTTACATTATTGTACTGATGTAGACTCATATCAGTACGCAAGCATCTACTTACAGAAGGCTGCAACCTTCTCTTGTTCTCCAGCTACTACTGGAAGGGAGCTCCAACCCCCTGATCTCATTTACCAGCCACTACTGGAAGGGAGATTCACCCCCCTAATCAGAACACCAACTTCTACTGGAAGGAAGCTTCTACTTCCATACTGAAGGCGTCAACCCTCAGAATCACTGCAGACCACATTTCGTTAGTTTTCACACTAGATCCCACAGCTTCAACACAACTTAGCATAAATATCAACACCAATAAAATTCACCCAAAATTCAATCAGAACAGTGGGATCACTGTAACCAGAACAAAGTAATAAACCAAAATTTCAGCATGTAAAACCAATTTCAACCCCGATAAAAAATGCATACGCTACTTCACTTTCCTGAACCCGCATGTATACGTGCTTTCCTTCACACCAACCTGCATATAGATCTAAGAATACTAAATTTATAGTATATGATCAGTCTCAGAACTAGATCTAAGGCTTTCAGTCAGATATCTTTTTAGTATTACAAAACCCTCAATCATTCAGTCATCATTAAACAAATGTATTCACTCATTGATCAGATTTCTACATATTCAAATTGGCAGCATATGTAGTATTCAAACAACCCAGATCTACATGAAGACTTCATCAACAGACAACATAAATACAGAAGTATTAAATAGATAACCACTTCAACAATCTTCAGAAAACCCTGACTTCCACACGCGCTTTGGCTGAGACAGAGCTATGTGTATACGTGCTTTCACTGTGACCAACTAGCGTATAGATCTATAAATGTTATTATTGCATAAAGATGTAGATCTTTAAACTTACCCATATTTCTTTACTTCATTTCAAAAAACATGCACCAGTTCACCATTCCAGATATCTCATCATTATATCATGCAAGTAAATATTCATTTCATCTCTAGAGATCCTAATCCATCATTGTGTTCAAGTGTGCATTATAGATTTAGATCTACCAATAAAACAAAGTTCATCCCTTGCAGATATACTTCTGAGAGAAGTATTTAGTGACAACCCTTACACTTGCACACCTTTTCACTATGATCTTCCTCTCCCTATATAGGATTAGCCTTTATCAATACCATGAGCCAAAACCACACAAGTGTCGATGTTATTCTTGGACGAAATCAAATAGATGATATAACGCTCAATACTATGGCTAATACCATGGTAAAGCCCCTTGGTATCATAATTTTAGATCACAAAAGGTATACGTGACTTATCTTCTTCATACCCACGTGTATACGTGACTTCTCTTCATAAAAACTATGTATATACTAATTTTGGATTTATACGTGGGTTGCCTGTATACCAAGTATCGTATACATTACCTCCATACGCGGGTTGCCTTCATCAAACATGCGTATTCATTGAGAAGTATTTCCTGTTTCATTTTTCTGGCACTTACTAGAATTCCTTTCTTTGTTACATCTAAACTGACCTGAAGAAACATCATTTCTCCATCTTTAACACATAGATTTCTTATCAAAAGGAAACTCATCAAGTAGGTTTTGCATCATGAACAACTTCATTAGGTAGGTTACCATCAAGGATAACATATTGCATCATATTGCCAACAATCTCCCCCTTTGGACTTGATGGCAACCATGATGGTGTTGGATCACCACAACAGATAGATTCATTAGCCATAACCATTATTCAAACACCAAGATACTCTCCCCCTTCGACATCAAGGGAAAAGGGCAGATCAATACCAAAACAAGGTTTGTCTTCCTTTGTAGAAGAGCTCTGTAGATCTTATCTGCACTGAAATAAGAATGCTCCCCTTGAGTTCATGCTGAATCTTCAGACATATTTTTCAATGAATTACATGACTATATAACTCAACCGAGTATGACCTTTCCGATCACCAATGTCTCATACTTACATCAAAGATCCAACCAAGTGGAATTTCAAATTTTGACTCAACTACCCAACCAAGTGGGTTTACAAATTTGAACAAGTCCCTACATGACTAAATATAACAATTTTACATCATAGGTGTCAACATGACCTTTTCATCAAATTACATATATGACTCTTTATAACCAAAACCAAAGAATCTCAAACAAGAGATCATAACACAACAACCAATAAGAATGCCAACAATGCATCCTTTTCCACAAGCTAGGTGCTCCCCCTAAACTTGTGCATCTTGGACACCTTCAACAACCAATTCATCAAATAATATTCATCAAGGAGATAAATATCAAATAAAGGTACAATAAGATGAATACTGGAACAACAACAGAGATTACCCAACAACACCACAAATTGTTCTGAAAGCTGACCCAGAGAATTTATGTCAACAAAAACCATATGTGGTTTTATGCATAGAAGCTCGCGTATATATGGGATTTGCCTTTATGAAACCAGCATACTGAATTTAATCTTATGAAATTAGGAATATTTGAAAATATAGGCAAAGGCAACTCCCAGCTTCTATCTGAGATATTCAAATACTTCCCTGGGAAGAGGTTTAGTAAATATATCTGCAACTTTTTCTTTGGAGGGAACATGCTCCAATTTAACCTTCTGTTCAAGCACTTGTTCACATAGGAAGTGATACTTGATGGGAATGTGCTTGGTCTTGGAATGCATAAAAAGATTCTTCGAGATACTAATGGCACTTGTATTATCACATAGAATGGAGATGGGAGGTGAAAATTTGATTTGAATGTCTTGTAGTGTCTGTATCATCCAAAGAAGTTGCGTGCAACATGATGCGGCAGCCACATATTCTACTTCCACTATAGATAGGGCAATAGAACTTTGTTTCTTGTTGAACCAAGATACTAATCGGGGCCCCATATAGAATGCACCACCACTAGTGCTTTTTCGATCATCAACATTTCCAGCCCAATCCGCATTTGTGTAAGCATGAAGAGTGAGATCAACATTCTTTGGATACCATAGACCGAAGTCTTGAGTCCCTTATATATATTTGAATATTATTTTTATAGCTTGAAGGTGAGACTCTTTTGGGTTAGCTTGGAATCGTCTAGAAATCACAACTACATGCATAATATCTAGTCTTGTCCCGATTAGATAAAGCAGACTTCCAATCATGTATCCATACTCTGGTTGATTCACAATGGGAGAATCATCATGAAAACTGAGGTTACATCTAGTTACCATTGGAGTACTCACAGGTTTGCAATCTTCCATCCCATACTTCTTTAGAATTTTCTTGTGATATTTTTCTTATGATAGAAATATGCCATATGTTGCTTGTTGCACTTCGAAGCCAAGAAAATATGTTAGTTCCCCAAGTAATGAAATTTCAAATTCTTGCTGCATAACAAAAGAAAATTTCTGACTCATGGACTCTTCATTACTTCCAAAAATTATGTCATCAGTATACACAACAATAGTCAATAATTTATCATCCTCAATTTTTGTGTATAAGTTATTGTTAGCAAATCCCTTTGTGAAACCTTGTTGTTGAAGATATTTGTCAAGAAAATAGTACCATGCCTAAGGATCTTGTTTGAGAACATATATAGCCTTTTTCAGTTTGCAAACAAATTTTTCATCATTTCCCAGAATGAATCCTTCTAGTTTTTCTATATAAACTTCTTCTTCTAGATCACCATTGAGGAAAGAAGATTTTACATCCATTTGATAAACTTTGAATTGTTGAAAACTTGAAAAAGCAAGAAACATTCTTATGGCTTCAAGTTTGGCTATAGGATCAAATGTTTCTTCAAAGTCTATACCTTCTTGTTGAGCATACCCTTTACAAACAAGTCTAGCTTTGTTTCTAATAACATCTCCATTTTCATTTAACTTGTTTTTGAATATCAAGTTTTGTTACAATAACATTTTTATCATGAGGTCTTAGAACCAATTCTCAAGTATGATTCTTTTCAATCTGATCAAGTTCTTCACTCATGAATTGAATCCAAAATTCATCTTTACTAGCTTTATTTACATTCTGCGATTCAATAGTGGATAAGAATTCCAGATAGCTAGGGGATCCTACAAGAGTTCTTCTTGTTTGGACACTTGATCCCTTTTCTCCCAGAATTTGAGATTCTGGATGATTCTTTTGAACATACCTGGATGGAGCCTTTTCAGATATATCCTCTTTTGGTGCTTCATTGGTTTCTCCTTCTATATTGTTGCTATTTGATGAGGGAAATGTACATCATCGTCGTCTTCATTTGTTGTTTTTATTCCCTTTTAGGAGCTGTGAGAGACTCATCAATTACAACATCAATACATTCAAAAAAATTCCAAAGTCTTTTATTGTAAAATTTATATGCTTTAATTCTATAAGAGTAACCGAGAAATATTCCTTCATCCACTCTAGGTTCAAACTTACCAAGTTTTTCATCATTGTTCTTGATAAAAAATTTGCTTCTGAAAACTCTAAAATTCTTTACAATGGGAAGATTACCATACCAGAGCTCATAAGGAGTTTTATCACTGTTTACACGAACATGAACCTTGTTAAGAATATTTACTACAGTATGTTCTACTTCTCCCCAAAAGGTATCGAGAGTTCCAGATTCATCAAGCATAGCACGAGCCATCTGTTGAACTATTCTATTCATCCTTTCTGCCACTCCATTTTGTTGTGGGGTTCCAACTACATAAAATTGTCCTTTTATGCCATGATGTTCACAAAAATAAAAGAATTCATCTGATATATATTCTCCTCCTTGGTCAAATCTAAGACATTTGATTTTTAGATCTAATTCATTTTCAACCAAAGCTTTGAAGATCTTAAATTTTTCAAATGCTTCATCTTTATGTTTCAGTAAACCGATCCAACACATTCTAGAGAAGTCATCAATAAATAAAATATAGTATTGTTCTCCACGAGGTGAATTTTTCCTTACAGGACCACATAGATCAGTATGTATAAGTTCAAGAGGCTTACTTGTTGATCCTTCTTTGGCATTGAATTGCACCCTGGTTTGATTACCAAATTGGCATGATTTGCATATGGTACTTTCAGGTAGAGTGATGCTGGGAAGATCACGAATAGCTTTGAGTCTACTAGATTTTCTTATTTGAGAGAAGCTCAAATGTCCCAATATTCTATGCCATAACCAATTTTCTAAAGATTTACCTAAGTAGCATTGCTCTTGGACACCTTTCAATATATATAGATTGCTTGGTGTTCTAGTTCCTTTTATTATCATTTTTCCTGTGTCAAGTTAACGTACTACACATTCTTTTGAACTAAAGACAACTTCATTTCCTTGATCACACATTTGACTCACACTAAATAGGTTATGCTTTAATCCATCCACATACATAACATTTTTAGCTTTCACCTTTTCTTTTAGAAAACCAGAACCTTTTCCTTTAATGACAGCAGGAGAGTCATTTCCAAAGGTAACATTATTTTCCTTCTCTAGAGCATTGTATGAAAGGAGTTTATTTTTATGACCTGTCATGTGTTTTGAGCATATAGTATCAATGTATTATTGACTTTATTCCCCTTCTACAAATAAATCTATGCCACAACTTTCATCCTGTAAGTCCTTCTTTCTCCATACGTTGGAATTTGAAGGTATATGCTCTTTTGGCTGAAGTTTGCTCCTGCATTCAGATTCTTCATGTCCAAAATTATTGCAATAAGAACATTCAATTTCATTTTCAAGATGAGAAAAGTTGTTATAATTATTCTTCTTTATTCCAGTCTCATTTATTTTATTTCTTGCTTCTCTGTTCATGATGGTTTTGTATGCAACACATTGAGCAACTTTATGACAAAATTATGACATGAGAAACATTGTCCATTAAAGAAGAAATTTCTGCGATCATGAAACCTTCTATTTATGTTTACCTGCTGATTGATATTTTTGTTAGTGTTCTTCCTTGAATTGAAGAGTTCATGCTTTACCTATGTGGACTCTTTGTTCTTTTTTTGAGTGACAAAATGTTGTTGGTTGGCTTTAGCTGCATTTAGATAGCTTGGTGCTGAAGACTGAGAGGATTCTCCAATATATCCAAGACCTACCTTTATAAGAGGAGAGCTTTGTACCTTGATAATTTCATCTAAAGTTTCAGATCCTTTCTTAGACTTACTATTTCACATTATAATTTCTCATTGTGCTTCTCCTTTTCTATAAGCTGATTCTTTAGAGTATCTATGGCAATTTTTTTTTCTTCCAAACATATTTTGAGATGATTTATTTCTTCAAGAAAATCATTTTCTTCTAATTCATCCATAAAAGTATCTTTAGCCTCACTAGAGTCTTTTTCAAAAGCCATGAGCAGTCTGATATCTTGATCATATTCTCCTTCTTCAATATTTGATAGTGTTATCACTCCAAAATTGCCTAGGGTTGTTATTTGTGTTTAAAGAAATATTAGAGGTAACTATCAACCTACTTTTGAGATCAGGATCTATCCTTCCTAATGCTCAGAGAGGGCTCTCTCTTTATGATTTAACTTGGTTGTTTTAAATTGATTTTAGGCTAGTTATGTAAGATTGATTGGGTTTGATTTTGATTTGTTTGGTGGAATTACTGATTTAGATGGATAGTCTTCTTTTATAATTTTCCATTGGGCTATGGAGTCAAAATTTCACGAAAATAGGATAGAATCAAGTTCTAAAGGAAGTTTTCACAGGGCAGGGTAGCTGAACAAAATCATATCTTTAAAGGCTGAATGGTGAAGTGGTTTTCAATCGGGATCAAGGAGAAGTTAAGGATTCCTTAAACCAACTGATAAAATAAGTTTGAAAGAGGTCAATTGGGATGGGAGAGTAATTAAGGATTCTTAGATCCAGATATCAGAGGAAAAAATCAAAATGAATAACAGTTCAAAACATAGTGTACTTAAACAATTTCTACAATAATATTCCTGTTATAGCACTTAAATTTGGAAAAACATGCAAATTTATGGAATACTTAAGAAAAATAACAATGAAAAATTGAAATATACTTCACTAAAGTAGCTCAACTCATGAGTCCTGTAATGCAATGCCTTTATTACTTGTCTTGTCTTCTGACTTGAAAATGGTACAATAAACCCTCAGGTATTTAGATCAATTACGAATATAGAAATGTTCAGGAATCCACCCTCAATACTTCAAATTACTGAATTATTTATACAAAATGTAATACAAAATATCCTAAAATAGATTTAGGATTTATTCAAGGAAAATAAAATATCTTCATGCAAGAATATAGAGACATCTATGTAACTAATGCAAGTTGTCCCTGCTTATTTGGTTTGTTGTTTTTCTTTACTGATATTTACTGTCTTATCTCTCTGACTATTGCTTTACGTTGGTTGCATCTTAACGTTGGCTAAACTTTTCTTTTAACTCTATTTTTTTATCTCTAAAATCTGTCTTTCATCTATATTATTCTTTATCTGCCTACTCTGTTACTCTTTAACCTTGACTGCTCTTTTACCTAGTTTTACTTTTCACTGTCACAGTAAATCATATAATTTCTCCCAAGTATCTTCATCTAGAATTTTTATATTTACCATTCTCCTGTAAATCTCATCTTCTTCAGTGTACTTGGTGAATGTAGGCTTGTTTACAAAGATATGATTTACCTGATGCTAGAGGTAAAAGGGATTTTCAAAAATCTGATAAAGTACCTTGCCTGTAGGAATTCCTTTCAAAGAGGAATTGTTCGATTGTTCTTTGGCCACTTCTTTGATTTTCTTGTCATAATCTTCCTACCTCATTAGTCTATCATTTATCACTAATGGATTAGGAAGACCTTTCTACCTCAAAACATCAAATTTGTTCGTAAATATATTTATTGCTAGCTCCATGGCTTGACACTTATCTTCAAGTTGTGTCATCAAGTTTCTCTTGGAAATTACCTTTTTAACCTCTAAGATTGTTTCACTTCTGTCACTTATTCAAATTTCTTCTAATTCATGCTTGTTCTTAGAATTTAGAAACTTAATTATCTCTGTGGCCTCCTTTGGTTTCTTTTGAAGTTCTTCTTTGACTTTTTGAACAGCTTCACTAGCCTCTTTAATCAAATATTTGTTCTCAAAGATAACTTGGATAGATGGCCAAATATCATTAAGAGAGTTAATGATATTGGCCCATAGTTGTTTCTTTGCTTGAGCCAAAGGTTCTGCCAATGTTAATTATTTTTATAACTTCTGAACTCTGTTAGTCAATCTGTTTGATTTTTATGTTTCAGCTTTATGCATCATCTGAGATCATTTATTTTCATCTTCAAGACTTTTTACATGTTCTTTAAGTCTATTAATCTCATTTGTTTGGATTGACATGTTTTTCATGGCTTTAATCAATCTACCTGCTTCATCATTGGGATGAGTTGTTGCTGTAGTAGCTGGTGTTGTTGAAACTTCTGTTGTTATTGGAACTGTTGTAGTAGTTGGTACTGTTGTAGCCACTGAAGTTGATGTTGAAGCTATGGGAATGGTAGTAACTTTAACTGCTTCCATGCTTGTTTTTTTTTCCTGCACTAATTTATCCATTTCATTCTCCATATATTTCAGTTGAGCTGTCAACTGAATGATGAGATTCATCATTTCATCTTTCTGGCTTTATTTCTCCAAAATGTCTTTAGTTTGTGGATGTTTAGTAGGAGGTAATTTCAGCTGCTTTTTCAATGCAGCAATGTCTGCATTCTTCTTTTTGATAAGTTCCTCAACTGCTTTGATATTTTTTGTATCATATCCAACCTCTATGACCAATTTCTCAAGTGATTTAATTCTATTATCCTTGGCTTGTGAGGAAGCCTTCTCTAGTTTTAACTGTGCTCCGATGTTTTCTAGAGAATTTTGTAGTTTTTGGACACTCGTAGCTTTATTGGTCATAGTGGATTATATCATTTCTCCTACTTGCTTATGAAACTCAATTTGATCTATAGGATGAACATCTTTAGCCATAACTTCAAATGTTATTTTTTTGTAGTCTACTGATGACTTTGGAGCCTACACTGTTGGCTGCAAAAAGGTCATTTTCATCTTCATAGTCTTATAATCAAAGGCTGAAAGTAACCTGCTCTGATCACTAGGTGTCTGTTTCTAGTATTGGGCATAAGTCATAGCTTTCAATGCCTCATTATTTAGTTTGATTTATTTATACTTCTCCATTATATCTTGTTCTTTATCTATTGGTTTGCTTGATGAAGAAAATTCAACACTATGTTGCTTATGAATGATCTGAGCACTAGAGGTTGAAGGCTGATGAGTTTCCTCTGAAACAGTAGGAGGTGCATTGTCTTGACAATTATATATGTATCAATAATCTCAACTGTGTCAATTATTTATTCTTATTCAATTACTCGATTCAGCTTGGGCTTCTTCTTGTACACTAGTTTGAATTTGGTTTCAGTAGTCGTCTCAGCAGAATAAGTTCCTTTTTCTCTTGTTATTTTTGAGTTCCTATCTTGTGGGGCTGGAGTATGCAGGACAGAACTAGTCTCAACCTTCTTTTCTACCTCTTTCAAAGTATTTTCAAACCATTCTGACTGGTTTGAATACTTTTCAATCTCTATTTTAGACTCATGGAAAAAAGGAGTCAATTTGAATTTGACTCTTAGTTTATTGATGACACCCAAAGGATCATACTGCCATTTGAAACCACTGATGAACTTGAAATCTTGCAAACACTTATCTGCTTGTTGACCAAATGGTTGTGAGAGAGAAGACACCCATTTCGCAATCCCCTATGGCTTCAAAGATTGGATAGTCAGGGTTGCAAAACGCTCTATTGGTCGTTGGATTTTATCGGATGGTTCAGGCGAATAGAGGACCTTAGGTGTTTTGATAGGTGGGGCCCGAGGATGAGTCATGCGAAGGGGTTATGTAAAGTGGGTCGGGATTATATAGTGGAGGGGTTTTATATATGAAACAAAGTAATATAAATTGGGGTTAGGATATATGATCAGTGGGGTTAAAAAACAAAGTGGGACCGGGATATTATAGTGGGGAATTAATATAATATATAAGCTATATTCTAAAATGATGAACGGGGGTTGTAAAATATATATGCGGGAATTAATATACTATGGGGTAAATGTATAAAATAGGGATTTAATATAATAATGTGGATAAGTTAAAATTATAGCGGGATGAATTTTTAGAGTGGGTCCTAATATTTTTAAACATTTAAAACTTAGGATAAGTGGATTTTGGTGTGTTTTAAATGGAAAAAGGGAATTAGTAAAAGGGGGATTACTTTTTCAAAGGAAAAAAATGGATTTTTAAACTAGGGAGGAAGGGAAAAGGGGTGAAATAAGGGGAAAGGGGTATTTTACAAGGGAAATTTCATTCTAAGAGTGGCATTAGGGTTTTAAACAAGGGGAAGGGAATTTAGGGGATATTTGTGATATGAAATGACCAATTAATGCTTTCCATGACTTGTAAAAGTGCTTCTGCCTACTATTTATTTACGCTAATATTTTTTCTTCATTTATTGGGTGCATTTGAGCTTGCTGACCCTTTTATTTTTCTTTTAATAAGAAAACTAACCTACTTCTAACCTTATAACTTCTAATGGTTCAGATTAACTTGATGAGCTCATTTTTATTCTCCACCTAACTATTGATCTTGCAAGATCAAATGGTTTGGCTGGATCTTTATCCAATAACTATCATTACTCAAAATTTTAAAAGCATGAATAATCAAAATTAAATTGTTTGATCATCATGAATTGTAGCATTTTTGACAAGCTGCACACAATTTTATTTGCAAAAAGTAAACTAAGAGTAGTGGAATTTGAATGTGCAACACTTTCATAATCTATTTTTCTTTATTTTTGTGGGGTTCATACTTTATCTTATTTTTTGATATTTTTCTTTTAGTCCTTTGATTTTTCTTTTAGGACTTACCCTCTTTCCATTTTTTTAAGATGGGAAAGCATTTGCAGAAAGCAAAGTATGTATAATATTACAAGACTTTAAAATATTCAATTCAAAATTATGATCCCTATTATTATAGGACCCTAATAGTGGCTCCACTTGGGGATGGCATCTCCTGGTGAGATGTCAAGAGCTTTCAGATCAGTGGCCTTGGAAATTTGATTGTGCTTGCCTTGAAACTATTTTCTAAGATCTTCTTTATTCAATCATATGATGTTATACCTTTCAAAGCTTAGGGCCCCCTCTCTAGGCTTCAACTTCAGAAGATAATCATCCAATCCAATCTATACTTTGCAATGGTATTCACAATGAAAAAAGTAAAACAAATGAACTAATGTCTAATCTGGAGAAAAGTAGTGCTTTAGCATTCTACCATTGACTGGTCCACCTAGTAGATTTGTTCCATTTATTTCCTTCAAGAAAAATGCATTGTTACCTCTATAACCATAAATGATATATGGGCCTTTCCATAGTAAATCAAATTTACTATGTTTGGCTTTTTCTTCTCTTATAGAATCCCATTTGAGTACTTTGTCACCTATGTAAAAATCATCAGCTTTGGTTTTCTTATCAAATATATTTTTTATTTTGCCTTGGATCACTTGTGATTTTATGTAAACTTATTCCCTGGTTTGCTACAAATGAATTGTATAATTTATCCTCCTTTGGATATCATTTGGTTCTACTTGTAGTTGTTGAACCATTTTCATCACTGGCATTCCCAATGAGGATGGAAAAACAACATCTATCCCATATACCAGTTGATATGGAGATGTACCAATAGACTTTTTGGTAGTTATTCTGTCTACCCATAAGGCATTAACCAACCTTTTATTCCAGGTCTTCTTGTTATCTTCTAACAGTTTCTTGATGATATTAACTACGCTTTTGTTTGATGATTCTGCAAGTCCATTACCTTGAGTGTAATAGGCAATGGAATGGCCAAGGTTGATGTGGTATTTGTTACAAAAGTATATCATATTCTTGGATTTGAAGGAAACTGCATTATCAGTAATGAGCTTTTGTGGGCATCCAAATCTAGAAAGGATATTGTTTTCAAGGAATGAGATAATGATAGACTCAGTGGCTTGTCTAGAAGGGATGGCTTCTATCCACTTGGTAAAATAATTAGTAGTTGTCAATATCCATTTATGCTGGGCTGAGGAGGGTGGGTGAATTTCATCAATGAAGTCTAAACCCAATTTTTGAAATGGAATTTCTACAGATATTGGTTTGAGGGGTAATGGTAAGATTTTATTCTTCCCTTCAAATATCTGACATTTCTGACAGGAGGTCACATACTTTTTGATATCTGCAAAAAGAGTGGGCCAGTAAAAAATTTCCCTCAAGATTTTATTAGTATTTTTTTTCCAATAGAGGTGTCCTCCACAGTCTCCTACATGAAACTCCTGCATTACTTTATCATCTTCATATTTTAATAAACAGTTCAATAGAATACCACTATGATCTTTCCAAAATAAAACATTGTCTATGATACAATATTTCATTGCTTGCATTTTCAAAAATCTACCTTTAGTTATAGATAAACCACGAGGAGCTTGTATATTAAGTAAAAAAAATATAATATCTACATACCATGGTGAATCTATGAAAGCTTCACTAATCTGTGGAGTCGCCATCTCTTCATGATCATCTAGTTGAGCAATGAAATTAATATCTAAGGCCTGAAAATTCGATTTAGCCATAAGTTTGGCTAAACCTTGGCCTTTAATCAATTTTGTAGCCTTTATTTCAATGTCATATTCCAATATAGTGGCAATCCATTTGCCTCTTTTCCCATCAGGGCCATTCTGAGTCAGAATGTCCTTTACTACTAAATTTGGAACATATGCAATTATGTGTGAGTATAATATGTACACTCTGAAATCTTTAATAGAACTCACTAAAGCAAGAGCATTTTTTTCCATTATATTGTACTTTAGTGTTGCATCTCTTAAGGATTTGTTGAAGAAAGCAATTGGTTGTTCATAACCCTAATCATTCTTTTGCAATAAGACTGTTACAATGGGTATTCTGAAGCAAAAGAAAAAATTATAAAATCCTTTTTTGAAAATAGGACTTATAAGGACAGGTGTTTTAGTCAGATATTCTTTCATTTCTTCAAAAGATTTTTTAGCCTCTACTTTTCACTTAAGTGTTGAATCTTTCTTTAACATGTTATTCAATTCTCTGATTATTTCTGCTAAATTAGAAATGAATCTTCTAAGGAAATTTATTTTACCTAAGAATGTCTACAATTCTTTGATGTTTCTAGGATGACTTATGTTTAAAATTGTCTCTATTCTAGTTGGATCTATTATAATTCTCTCTTTTGAAATTATGTGTCCTAAGAGTTTACCTTCTTCTAGTCCAAAGAGTGTCTTTTTGGGATTCAAGGAAATGCCAAATTTTCTATATTTAATAAAAACTCTTCTCAAATTATCAATATGTTCATTGTATTTTTTGGAGAATACTTTAATATCATCTAGATAAATAACTAAAATTTCATGAATCTCCTAGGTAAAAGCTATATCCATAGCTCTTTGGAATGTAGCTCCTACATTTATCAATCCAAAGGGCATTTTAAAATACATGAAAGTTCCCCAGGGAGTGGTAAATGTTGTATTTTCTTGATCTTCCAGTTGATCTAGGATTTGGTTGTATCCAAAAAATCCATCAAGTAATGACATTCTGGATGATCCTACTACCCTCTATAAAATATGGTCCATTTTTGGGAGAGGATAATTATCTTTCAGTGACACTTTGTTTAAGTTCTGAAAATCAACACAGAGTCTGATTTCCCCTATTTTAATTCTAGTGGGAACTAGATTAGAAACCCAATCAAATTATCTGATAAGTGCTATGATTTGTGCCTAATACATCCTTTTTACTTCTTTTTCAATCAATGGCATAAGAAATTGATTAATTCTCCTAATTTGTTTTAAAGGGTCTCTGATTTTCTTTGATGGGTACTTTATGTTGGATTATACTGGTATCATAAGACTTGAGTTCTTCATAAATCCAGGAAAATACATCTTGAAACTATTTAAATAGACTTATGTACTTCAGATTTTCAGTTGAGGGTAATGCTTTGGATATTTTGATAAGCTTAGGTTTTTATGGTGTTCCTGTTGGGGCCCTTGTTTTGAAATTAAACAGTTTTTGAGTTGCGGATAACAGGTGGAAAAATGCAACCACGATAGACAGAGAGCTGTCACGGTTGCAAGGAACTGAAGAGCAGGTGGCATAGATATTGCGAGAGCAAGCACAAATGGCAGAAGGAAGCAACAAAGAACAAGCAGTGGAACTCCCAGTGATTAGGGAGAAGCAACAAACAGCAGAGCGGAAAGGAAGGAAGAACTGTCAGTCGCATTGGCAATGGAAAAAATAGGCAGCTAGCCAGCAGAGAAGAGAGGTTGGCACAATTGGGATCAGAGAATAGGAGCCGTAGGATTTCTCTGTTCATTCTGTTTTTTTTTTCTCTCTCTATCTGTTCATTATGTTCTATCTTATGTGATACTATTGTAATCAGTTCTGCCAGGATCGCTCTGAGGAGCACTGTAACTACCTCTTGTTGTTAATGCAATACATTATGATCTGGGGTTGTTTTTATAAGTTATGTATTGTGTTCTTGGTCTAGTTGAATGTGTGGGTTACTTTAAATTTTTACTTGTCATTCTAAATACGTTCATGATTATTGTCATTTGCAAAGTATTTACACTTATTTGGAGCACTTAGTTCTATCTTTTTTCTGTTATACATTATGATTGATCAATACTTGATCTGATCCTAACGTTAGTAAGGTCACGACATGCCTCAGGTGAGGCTCCCTGCTCTTCGGAGTAGGGTGAAAATGTCGGTGTTGTGCTAGACTACTGCGGAAAACCTTGCTAGCCTCCATCCTGAACCTGGGTCTTGCCCAAGAGACCTCCTTCCTCACCAAAAAAATGGTTCTACTATCGGGACCTGAAATTCCATTTTGGATTTAGATCATGGTATCTCAGATATTAGAGAGAGAAATACGAAACTGCTAGGATAATCACCTTGATCAGGTCATCGCTCAGCAAGCAAAGTTGAGACAGAAAAGCGAGAAAGCTGTTAAGAATCGGGTTCTATTCTCTGAATCCACCAATGATATTTATGAGATCTTCTGGGGAAAATTTCCAGAGGAGCTCTACAACTAGTTGCGGAGACTACAGAATAAGATAGTCCAAAGAATCTCACGGAAGGTCTGTCGCAAGTGGTTGCACATAGATCTGGTAGCACTCCATCAGTTAGATACCAATTTGACTTGAGCTGTAGATTTCTGGGTGCAATCTACCTTGGAAGGATACATAGTGGAGTTTGAAGCTGAATGCTACCAGTCTTTCTCGAAATCAAAAGACATATTCATATCAGGGTTGCGTGAAGAGCTGTTGAAGGAGATCCATGTGTGGATCAAAGCTTTGATGGTCGACGAAGGATTAATGGAGTTCCAAAAATCTAAGATGGAGACCTAAACCTCCAGTATTGGGGGAAGGAGCTGAGGGAAATATTCTACAAGTACGTTGAAAAGGGGAATACACCCATAATCCGAGAGGGGTCGACACCCATAATCCTAGGTAACTCTATTCCTAAAATTTCAAGCAGCTCTAGTCCCAACCTTCCCCTGGTACTCTATCAGCCACTGGGTGAAATTTTTGTTAAGTTATGAGAATTGGGTAAGTTGAAGAGTGTTCAGTCTACAGCAATAATACACACTAGCGGAAACGCTAGTAACACCATTTCACAGCCAGGATTTAGGGGTTTTGTTCTAGTAACACCCACACAAGACAGCATGGCGGGATCATTTACCCGGTACCCAGAGTTCTCTGGGAGGGGTAATGATGATGTGGAACAACACTGGTACCTCTGCGAGGCCATATGGAGGGCTCGACAAACACCAGAGATAGGTAAGTTGATATAATTTCAAACTAATCTTAGGGAGAGATCTCTACGCTGGTTTATAAAGTGGTCTGAGACTCATAAGAACCTAGTGATAGATGATGTAAAGAGGGATTTCGTTAAGGAATTCAAATTACCCCAAATAGATCAGTAGGGTTTGTTAGATATGTGGGAGATCAAGCAGCGAGAGGGAGAAACTGAATGGGATATAACAAGGAGATTCAAGGATGCGCTTGGAAAAGTTAGCTATCCAATCTATCTGAACCATCAGAGAGATTGGTTCATCAAGGCCCTTCTTCCATTAACAAGAACTCCATTAACACAACAAAAGATCAAGACATTACAAGACGCACTGGAGAAAGCTATGAAGATAGATGCCATGGCTAGATATCAACAAGAATTTAAAGGAGGAGTATCGGGTCAGGTCCCTTCCATACTGGGGTTACAGCATAAAATATCTAGCCTAACAGAGAAACTAAAAGAAATTCAAAAAATGCAGCCGGCAAGGCCAAATGTATGGTGTACGCATTGTATAATTGAAGGACACATGGTAACCAAATGTCCTAGGTTGCGGGGTCAGAATGTGGTGACATCAATAATAGGGGCACAGAGAGCTCCGCTAGTAGGAGGAGTTGCACAGATAAAAACACAGGGAATATACCCGCCACAACACTAGTACACGAGGTTCCCCGTGCAATAGAATCCAGCTACAACCGAATATTGTGAGATATGAAAAAGCATGGATCATCCACCCCGCCGATGCCCAATATTATAGAAATACTCCAACATTTCGAACAACGTATACTATGAGTTTTTTGCTTCTACAACACACAGCACATAGCATTGTAGGGCTCTAGACGCATTAGCGAAACGATTGGATAGGCCTTCATATAGAGTGAATGAGGTTCCTAGAGGATGAGGGGGAGGCATGAGAGGAGGCCGAGCTGGAGGAAGAGGGCCAGCATGATGTTACAACTGTGACCAAGAAGGTCATGTAGCCAGGGAGTTTCCACTTCCTAGAATACCTTGGTGCTCCCAATGCAAAGTTAACAC
Source organism: Pinus albicaulis (assembly GCA_034641835.2). Lineage (NCBI taxonomy): Eukaryota > Viridiplantae > Streptophyta > Pinopsida > Pinales > Pinaceae > Pinus > Pinus albicaulis. The sequence continues at coordinate 1,175,371,643 of CM076570.1, forward strand.
ACACGCAACAGAAGACTACACAGAGCTCACTAAAAGGTGGGAAGAAAGATCCATACAAAGAGGAAAAAATATGGTTAATGCAGAGCCAAGAATAATAGAGGCTCAAGCTATGCAGAATGTAGCCGTAGTGAAACGAGGAGGAAAAAGAACTAGGGAAGATGCACGGATTACGAACTCGATAAAATTGATAAGGCCGACATCTCCAAAACCACTGTTTAGACCAGAAAGACAAAATAAATTCTTTAAAGAAGTAGTGGAAACATTTTCCTAGCTTGGGGGAAGAAAAGGCATTGAATTGCCACATGCCAAGGAAGCTAACAAGAACCAAGCTAGTACAAGTACTATGATTGAAGAATGGTTCCATCTGTTTCTAAAAATTGTTAACAAAGCGCCAATGTTGGAATGGTTAAAGCAGAACCTTGAAAGGATAGTGCAGGAGGCCACAGAACCAGGGGAGTCAACTGAAACAACATAGAAATACATACGAAGAGTGAAAATAAATAAGAGAAGGATAGGGAAAGAGTTCTGGGTGAATACTCAAGTTGCGGGATTCCAAATTAAGGACACAATTCTTGACCTGGGGTCAGATGTCAATATTTTTCCAAGAAAGACATGGGAAGCATTGGGAAGGCCGAAGCTAACATATTCATGAATTTAACTCTAGATGGAAAACCAGTACTGCATTGTGCCCATAGGCAGACTGGAGAAGGTTGAAGTCGATGTTGTGGGAGTAAAGACATACATGGACTTTGAGGTCATTGACATTATGGGGGACAAAGATCCCTATCCAGCATTATTGAGGATCGACTGGGCTTTTGAAAAATATGCAGTAATATATTTAAAGAAGAAACTAATGATCTTTGAGGATGGAGAGGTCAGAGTCACTCATCCACTCGACCCGTATCAAGGTCCCCGATACACAGAGTCTTTTAACAACAGATAAGATGCTTAACTTCTTGACCATCTTTATCAAATGACTACAGGAAAAAGGGAAGATTATATCAACTCGACAACGGGGGGATCTGTGAGTTGGAGAAGTATTCAAAGCTCAGACTTAGGCTGAGAGATAGACTGGGATGATTAGTAGCAAGGGGGATATGATACCAATACAATAATATGTGCCAACATCGGAAGAATCAATTTGATCGGGACCGAGGTAAGATATTATCCAACTTTTCCAAATATGAACACTGTAAATACTTTTATTACCAGAATAGAAGATAAAGTACCAGAGGACCATAGGGTCCTACTTATGGGCATGGATTTATGATCCACATTGGAAAGGTGGTGGAGTAACCATCGCAACTCACTGTCGCGATGGGACAAAGTTGTGGCAGCATTGAAAGCCAGGTTCAAGGAAGAAGAAGGACCACGCTTCACTGAAAAATACCAAGGGGAATTAGACCCCAAAGAAAATTTGAAGGAATGTGAGGATCAATGGAAAACCATAGGATACCCAGAAGAGTTGTGGGTACACAAGTTTATACATTCACTGGATTTGATTCCACAATCTTGGTACCTAATTGAAGAAAGGAAAAGAGGAACCAGTACTTGGCAAGTTGTTCCGAGAAAATTTACACAACGCTTCTTGTTTGAAGGAAAAATAGAACCAGTCACCCAAGCATTGTAGGCTATTAAAATGTATTGTCTTTCCTGGAGATTCAGGAGGAGGATGAGAAACTGCTCCCAAACCAAAGCATAAGACAGTACATAGCATGTAAAAGGATAAAAAATGAGATGGATGATGATGATATAGAAGGTCTCAGACACCTGTACTTCAAAGAAAAGGATGGGGAGTGAGATATCAAAGAAGACCTGAAAACAAAAGGAATTCATATACTACCACTAAAGACCAAGAAAATGAAAATTGGGACAAAAGAAAAGCCCAAACTTGCATCAATCAGTGATTATTGGGATGCCGAGACGACTAAGGAGATATTCAATCTGCTACAATAATATGAAGACTTGTTCCCATCATCAGTAGTGGAGTTGAAAGGAATAAAAGGAGACATGGGGGAGATGCGTATAATATTGAAGCCCGAGGCAAGACCAATCAAGCACATACCCTACTGGTTAAATCCAAGAGTGAAAGAAAAATTTAAGGTAGAGATTGAAAAAATGCTAAAAGAAGGTTTGATATTCCCGGTGGAGGAAGCAGAATGGGTAAGTTCCATAGTCATACAAATAAAAAAGGATAAGTCTGAAATCCAAGTCTGTGTTGACTATAGGAGCTTGAATAACACAAGCATACATGACCCATTCCCTACTCCATTCAGTGACAAAGTCCTCGATAATGTTTCAAGGAATGAGGCGTATTGCTTTACAGATGGATTCTCAGGGTACCATCAAGTAAGGATAGTCAAAGAAGATAAGAAAAAGACAACTTTCACCACCAAATGGGGCTCCTTCGCATATCATGTAATGCCATTCGGATTGAAAAATGTGTCAGCAATATTTTAACCCATTGTGATAGCAACATTCCACGAATACATTCACAAATTCCTGGAAGTCTATATGGATGACTGGATGATCTACAGCCTATTAAAATACCATGCAACGTTATTGAGAATAATTTTTGATGGGTGTAGGCAACTCCAAATTTCGTTAAACTTCAAGAAGTACATCTTTGTAGTGCCTTTTGGAACACTGTTAGGACACATTGTATGTAACCAAGGAGTTTTTGTTTCTCCAGCATAGGTAGTTATGATAATTAACATGGAGGCACCAGAAACTGTAAATCATTTGAGGTCACTACTAGGCGACACAAGTTACTACAGGTGATTCATCCGCGACTACGCGAAGATAACAGCACCATTGGAAAAGTTGTTGTGGAAATCAGAGCAGTTCAATTGGATAGAGGGTTGCACGACAACCCTGAATACTTTGAAGGAAAAATTGGCAAGTGCACCACTATTGGCTCACCCAGATTGGGACAAACAATTTCATTTCCACATTGATTCTTCCAGCATTGCACTTGGAGTAGTTCTGGCTCAACCAGGGGACACTTCAGTTGATCACCCTGTTTACTTTGCAAGTCGAAAATTATCCACAATGGAACGGAACTACATCACAACAGAGCGGGAAGCATTAGTAATGGTGTATTCCCTTAAAACGTTCTATCACTACCTTCTAGGAGGTATGTTTAACTTTTTCACAGACTATTCAGCTTTAAAGTACCTCGTAAACAAACCGGTCTTAGAAGGAAGAATCTGCAGATGGGTCCTACTCTTTCAAGAGTTCACCTTTGAGGTGATAGTGAAACCCGAGAGACTAAATGTGGTGCCTGACCACCTGTTAAGGCTGGAAAATGAAGAAAATGGAGGGTCTCTAGATGATCAACTGTCGGATGCTGATCTTATTAGATTAGAAGCCATCCCAGAATACTTAGACCAGATAGCTACATACCTGACAACAGGATAGTGCCCAAAAGAATATACAGTATTCCAAAAAATACATCTAGTAGTCTGAGCAGTAGAGCATCAGCTCATATCAAGACACCTGTATAAGATGGGGCTAGACCAAATCTTACAAAGATGTGTCCTGTATCATGAGAGGGAAGGTGTACTACGAGAATGCCACTGTGGAGTTGCGAGAGGGCATGTCGGAGCAAAACCGACAACGAGAAAAATATTGCAGGCAGGTTTATGGTGGTCGAAAATGCACATGGATAGTAAGGCATTTGTAAAAAAATGCGACATATTTTAGAGAATAGGTCATGCATCACACAAATATGAGCTCCCACTTCACCCGATAAAGGCACTGCAACCATTTGAGAAATGGGCAGTTGATTTTATAGGCCTGATTGCACCAGTTGCAAGACACTCACAGGCCAGGTATATCATAACGGTAACAGACTATTTGAAAAGGTGGGTAGAGGAAATTCCAGTCAAGGATTGCACAGCCGAAACAACAGTTCGATTCATATTTGAAAATATCATCAATAGGTTTGGTTGCCCAAAAATTCTGACAAGCGATCAAGGTACGCACTTCATCAATGCTACCATTAGGTCCCTACTGGAAAACTTCATGGTACAGCATCATAAAAGTAGCCCCTACCATCCACAAGCCAATGGTATAGTGGAAGCATTCAATAAGATCCTAGAAAAGGGCTTAACAAAGATTTGCAATTCTCAACGAGACGATTGGGATGAACGTATACCAGCAACACTGTGGGCGTACAAACAACTGTCAAGAGACTAAACAACCAGCAACCATTCCAGTTGGTGTACATGAGAGAAGCAGTAGAACCAGCTGATTTTTTCATCCCAAGCCTCCTAATCGCAACATCACTCCAATTATAAGAGGAAGACTCATTGAAAGAGCTATTACAAGAACTACAAGAGCTCAAAGAAGACAGGTTTTTAGTAGAATTCCACCAAATTGTCCAGAAAGAGAGACAAAAAGCTTGGCATGACCGCCATATAAAGCGCAAGACTTTCATGACCGGTGGAAAAGTTTTACTTTATGACAGTAAGTACCAAAAGTTCCCAGGTAAATTGCAAATGCATTAGCTAGGACTGTACCATGTAATAGAAATCATGGATTCAGGAGCAGTTCAGTTGGCACAACTGGACGGCCAGATACTACCGGGATGGGTGAATGGCACACGCCTGAAACCCTATCATGAGTAAGTTTCACATTTCATTTTCAATAACTCTTGCAACTAAGAGGATTCATTAGGGTAGATTAGATTAGATAGAGTCAATAACTCTCTCACACCCGAGAAGAGCTTAGATAGGATTCCCAATAAATAAATTTTAGAGCACAAGAAAAATTCAAAGTTGTGATGCGGAGACCACAACACAACCAATTGTGGTCGGAGTGAGGGTAGTGTCTAGCGTGTCACCCACATCAGATAAAAATCATTTCGAACATCATTTCATCATCATGACTCTTAGTACCCATGTCAATCCATAGGATTACTGAGATTTGAGAAGTAATTGCCATAATTAGCATCGTCCAAACCGCAATAAATTTTCCATAATAGGCCATAATCATTACCCATCACATCTGCCCAAATATCGAAGCCACAGTCAGCTTTGTCAGAACCCACCTCAGCCCGGTAACTAATCACATGATTATAGCCACGGGGGAAGGAAAGGAAAATTAATTAGTTATGGGGTCTTATCAATCTTATGCGTGTCGGTTACTTACATAACTTGCATGAAAGAAAGCACAAGAATTCTAGATAAGTCTGTGTTAGAACCAAAAATAGCAAAAGTAGCAAGAGAAACATCACCAGAAGAAGTGCATAGGAGGTATCCAAAAGCATGAATTCATAAGGAAAGAGAAGGAGTAGCTTTGCAAGTGTACCAGAGAAGAGCTAAAATGACTAGAGTAGCGCCAACAGTTGTTGAGCGGGAGCTCGATGAAAGAATCCATAAGATGGAGTCCCTGATGGGAAAATATGATAGCACGTCATTGATTGATACTAACCTAACGGACTCCTTCCAATTTCCAGCGATGAAGAAACAGGTCTACATGGAGAATTATGCCATAGAAGTGGGATAGGAAGTAGCATGAGTACTTCCAGAGCTTAGAGGGGTTCAGCAATCCACTATACTGAACCTAATAAATATTCCAGTGTTCGGCACTACAGGGGCTGCGATGTAGTGCACAAATTTCCTACTGAGTAGAATCCACAATGGGTCATTGTGGCTAGGAAGAGAAATACCAATTCATGTGGAAGACATTCACAGGTTAACCAGGCTATCACAAGAATGGAGAGATGTCTCCACGACATTCCAAAATGTGTCCAAGAGAGTGAAGAAAGCAGGAGATGGTGACAACTGCAGGAAGTGTGACACCAAGAGAGGGCGAAAAGGGGCCAAGATAGACTTGATCAACAAGCCAGTGGTCAAGTTTTCTTGCTATCTGATTGCAAGAAAAATAATGAGACATTACACAAAAGGGGAGTGTACGCTAGATACCATCTCAGTTGCGGAGCATTGTATCCAGGGGGCACAACTAAACTGGTGTTTGTTCCTACTTAATGAGCTATCCAAAGCCTGTGAGGAAAACTATAAGAGGGCCACTGGGTTCATCTACAGTTATATTGTCATGGCATTGGCAATGTGTAAATGCACATTTCCAGGAATCAGGTAACCTCTAGAAGTTGTAACAGGCCAACCATTAGAAATGAAGTTCACACCCTAGAAAGGATCAGTGGACCCCAACACTAAGGAGGAAAATGAGGAAGCATTCAAGTTCTGGTACAATTAGATGGTTGATGTCGCAATGAGTTAGCAGAGAATTCCAAAGAACTTTTTGGACAGTTATTCTGTGCAAGTATGGTTTGGAGTTAGCAATAAGCAAACCTACATCATGCCATCATGTGTGCCAGAATCGACCTTCAAGATGAAGTTGTTGAAGTTTAAAATTGATGAACGAACGTTCCACACAGAGGTATGTTCATGGCCAAGGGTAGCAATAGAGGTCAGACGCAGATTCTACATCTATTCATTTGATGGCATGTTGCCGGATCCATTGCTAGGAGAAACATCGGAGGAAGCGATGGCCAGAATGTCGCTACTACAGCTGACCCCAATCATCAAGGAGCTGAATACAAAGGTACAAAGATTTAACTGGTTATTTCAAACTCTAGCAAGTGATTCCTCATTGTTTCCCACATTTACAGAATTTCAGACCTCAAATTCTGCACCCTCGTCCATCGCAGTCACCATAGTCATGACCATACCACTTAATTTTTTAATTCACCACCAGCAACAATCACGGTTCCTGTCAAAAAGTGTAAAGCCTCAAAGCCACATGTAGCTACACCAAAGGCCAATAAGGCAAAGATCACAGTGTCTAGCTAGGTTCTTGATCTCATGGGGGAATATCAAATACAAATTCTCGATATGGGGGCCCTAATTATGGAAGAGCCAGTGACAGAACCCTAGGAAACTTAGGAGCTACCTCTAATCAACCCCTATTCTTTTCTAAATTTCCATGTATCTCCACCTCGCACTCACCACTCATTGGCCCACACCTCATTCACCTCTAAAGAGCATCCAACTCGCACACCCTCCACATCAGCCATCATATATAGCCCAGTTAGAGAAAAAAGTAAAACAAATGGGGACACCGAGGTAGAAGTTAACTTTGATACAGCATTGGTACCTGGGGTTAACCAAACCCTAGTTGAACAGGTCACTTTCCAAGACCTTTTAAGTCGAGGGGGATCCTTTACTGCAGATACAGCACCCTCGCCTACCGATTTGAACCCGTTTCAGCGAGCCAATTTGATATTTTAGCAGATGCAACCCATTCTAAACATGGGAAACCCCAATAATCCACTTCCATAACCAACACTACCACAATCACTGCAGGAGCACTCAACCAAGTCCATTGTGAGAGGTTAACCACTCCAATAAAGACAACCAAATCAAGATATCTCTGGAGCTGAAAGCATACAAACCTAGGGAACAGCGCAGTTGTATAACTTTATTCAGTGAGTAGCATAGTAGGCCAAAGGGCTTCACGCAAAACTCTAGTAGAAATTTGAGTAGCAACAGGTACAAATCATCACACTTACTTAAGAGCGCGAACAACTAAATATAGAGAAGGACAACTTGCAAGGCCAATTTGATATGGTGACAATGATTTTCTGGGATCTTTGGCCCACAGTAAAGGCTCACAACACTCAGATACCAAATGATATATCAGATAGTGACATAGTTGGACAATCCATTCAGATTTGAGTGGCCTGTTTGAACCTCAGTCAAGAAAACAAAGAACTGAAAGCAGCACTAGCAACGAGACCCAGTGGTCATCTATACAGAGAAGATCACACAAAGACATAACTAGGTAGCCGAGATGCATGAAACTCTAAGTACTGCGACAAAGGAAGCATATGACCTACTGAAGGGTCTACATGAGTATTCAACCTCACTCACTTTGAAATCACAACCAATTTTGGCACAACTACAGTAGGTGTCAAAGGAGATTCAGGAAGCCACAAACCCCGACAGACCTGACCAATTGTACACTCAAGAAGAAGAGCTAGAGGTAAAGATACAATAGATTGAGAAAAATTCAACAATAGCCAAACAAGCCCTCCAGGAGCTAAGGTAGCCTGTGAGTATTACTGCCTAAGAAATGTAGTAAATGGCTATTGAGGCCAACATTCATGTTAATAACATCTTTGGTAAGCTGTCAGTCATCTCACAGGAGTAAGAGGTAGCCCAATTCACTACAGAGATAGAACTGGTCATGTAGGGATGGCAACAGGCCATTGTTGGCTTCAGAGAACTCAAATCATCAGTGCTAACAAAGGTCCTCGAGTTGGGGCCCTTGTTTGGACAAGTAGAAGAAAGGGAGAAGAAAAAAATAGCCATGGAGGCAAGCAGACTGATGGAGACTGAGGCAACATGAGACATTTGACATGGGATGAGTCAATAGGATGTTGTCGGGGACTGTTGGGGCCCTTGTTTTGAAATTAAGAAATTTTTGAGTTGTGGATAACAGGTGCCAGAATGCAACCACAGTAGATAAAGATCTGTCACAGTTGCGAAGAACTGAAGAGCAGGTGGCGCGACTGTTGCGGGAGCAAGAAAAGATGGCAGAAGGAAGTGACAGAGAATAAGTAGTGGAACTTCCAGTGATCAGGGAGAAGAAAAAAATAGTAGAGAAGAAAGGAAGGAATAACTACCAGTTGCATTGGCAATAGAAAAAATAGGCATCCGACCAGCAGAGAAGAGAGGTTGGCATAGTTGGGAACAGAGGACAGGAGCCATAGGAGAGCTCAGTTCGTTTTGTTCTCTCTCTCTCTCTATTCATTTCGTTCTACCTTATGTGATACTACTGTAATCAGTTCTACCAAGATCGCTCTGAGGAGCACTATAACTACCTCTTGTTGTTAATGCAATACATTATGATCTAGGGTTGTTGTTTTGAGTTTTGTACTATGTTCTTGGTTTAGTTGAATGTGCAGGTTGCTTTCAATTTTTTCTTGTCGTTCTGAATACGTTCATGGGTATTTTCATTTGCAGAGTAGTTACACTTATTCGAAGAACTTAGTTCTATCTATTTTCTATTATACATTATGCTTGATCGATACCTGATCTGATCCTAACCTTAGTATGGTCACGACACGCCTCAGGTGAGATTCTCTGCTCTTCGGAGTAGGGTGAAAATGCCAGCATTATCCTAGACTACTGTGGAAAACCTTGTTGGCCTCCATCCTGAACCTGGGTCTTGCCCAAGAGACCTTCTTCCTCTCCAATAGTTCTTATGTCTGACCTTAAGGGCTCCATTTTGGGTTTTCTAGCTACATCATTGGAGTCAAAAAGATCTTCTAATGGGGCTAATCCTTAGGAAAAAATTTATCTTTAAGGTTTAAAATCTCTAATTCATCATTTTTCCTTTCCTCTATTTCTATTGTTTCTAATTTATCTATTTCTACTCCACTGAATTTAGTAGGTCTTATTTTATCTACATCACTTATGTCTATCTCGCTATTGATAGTGTAATCTACTGTACAATCAGTATCTATATTACAGTTTTGAAATTCTCCCTCAACATTCATAAAACTATAGATTTGAGAATTTTGTGAAAATATCTGCCAATATTTCAAATTATCTGGTATAGTTGGCCTATGTCTTACCTCTGTAGTGTACTGGTGGTTTGGCTAAAAAGGCAACCCACATGTACTGGAAAAAGTAGCCAAATTGTGTGCTTTCATGTTCTACTTCCTTGGAATAACAACAAAGTCAGTTTCAAGAAAAATATTAATTAGATCTAGAATGGTTTTTCTATATTGTCCCAGTCTATATTGTTTACAAGATACTATCCTTTGATTTGTTTTATTATTAATTCTAAATCTCCCAAGATAGAAACTCTCTTGGCTCCAAGTTTTCTAAAAATTTACAGTCCTAAGATTAACACTTCATACTATGCCATGTTATTTATGCATTTAAAGTTTAACCTAAAGGCATGATCATCTAAATGATCATTCTCTAAGTTATAAATCCACACTCCAGCTCCTGATTCTAATCTGTTTACAGAACCATCAAAATCTAAGTGCCTCATTGATTCATGAAATATATTGTCACTATCAATTTCCTTATGTTTCTATTCTACTACTGTAACTTTATATTTTCCAGTGTCTGAATTGCATAGTATGGAAGAATCCATATCATAATGCATAGAATAAATAGGATAATTCTGGGCTTTTCTGCACTACTAACCATGAATTTCATCAAAGTTTCCTTGTAAATATTTTTTGGTTGACCAAATACAAAAATTGTGGAATAGGACATGCCTAATTGTAGTGATCCCTGCAATTTTTCTCCCCATGAGTGAGATAATAGCATTCCATACTTTGGAGGGATATCAGCAACTACAATATCCATGATAATACTTTTAGCTGGCTATTTGACTAGGGTTACACAGAAATCTTTTATCAGGCCAAAGCATTTAACTTGACTAGAATAAAATGAAAACAAATCTTTATATGGTCTAGTGATGTCTAAGTTCAACTTTTCCATTACAACTTTTGGCATTAAGTTGTGGGATGCTCTAGAGTCTAACATTGCATTGTGTAAAATTTTGTCATGAATGTTCAAGCTAATGTAAAATGGAGGAACAAGTCCTTATTGATGTTTACCATTAACTTTAGGGACAAATAGTAATTCTGGGTGATCATCATTTAGGTTAACAGGATCTTCTCCTTCACCTATATTCAGTGTTTCAGTGATTTGGGCTTTGTATGAATCATTTTTTACTAGTTCTATTAAGGGGACTGGTATTTTCAATTTGGCTAACTCAACTTGGATATTGAATGGTACTTGATTTTTTCCTAACTGAATGATTTCCTCTTTACCAATTTCAGTTTGTCTATTCTTGTATTTTTTATCCATAGTTGGTATTTCAGTTTGTGTTTCCACTGTTTTACTTTCAATTTTCTTATCTGTAACAGTTTGAGTAGCAGTGGTAGTTTTAGCAGTAGTTGAATTTTGAGTAGCAGTATCTGTTATGTCTACAATCTTTGGGCTGGAAGTTTTCTGAGTTTCTCTAGGGAGGATTTGTAAAAATTTGCTCACAGGAGCTTCTACTGTTTTCTTGGTTTGAGTTTGAACAATTTTCTTAGTAGGGGCTTCTGTGTTTTTCTTACTTATAAGGCTATATTGTTTGTGAAATTCATATATTGTAGACTCATAGCCTTGCTAATAGTCAAAGGACTCTCTAGATTCTAACTGTAATTGTTGTAGCATGTATAATTCATGTTCTTCTTGGGTAAGAAAAATAGTATTTTCATCATTAATGATCATTAAATTTATCTGGGTGTCCTAGTCTTCATTATTTTGTTGAGAACTCTCAGCATAGTTCTCTTGGAAAGGTGACCTCATTTGTTGAACGGGTGTTGATTCTCTTGATTTACCTGTATTAGGATTCTTCCTAAAGTTGGGATTTTTTATTTGAGGATCTTGTTGATTATCCCATTGTGGTTTTCTTTCCATGTTTTCTAACCTATCCATTATTCTTTCCATGATTTTCGCTAAACTATCTATTTTATTATCTGATGTGGATGGTTCATCCTTAATGGTTACTCTTCTTTCATTTCTCATTCTAGCTCTTCTAGCTAACAAGTTTTCTTCTACACTAACTACATCGCTTTTCATTTTCTCTAATGTGGTAGGGTTTCTTTCTCTCAATTGATATGACATATCAGTGTCAAAACCATCAGAGAATTTGATTAAGGCCAAGTCTGGTGGAGGTTTGACATTTGCAGGAATTTCAATATAAATACTGATAAACCTAGTACAATAATCCTGAACAGATTCATTAGGAGCTCTTTTGATATTTTCATATTCAGACAATATTTGTAAAGGGTTTTTATTTATTTCCCGTCTATTGATAAACAATATATGGAAAGCATCTAAATCAACAATATGACCAGCAGGTAAAACTTTAAACCATTTCTTAACTTCTTCTGCTAATGTTTTTGCAAACAATCTTAATTGAACATCAGCTTCATCAATTTCAAGTAATTCAAAGTAATCAGTCATTTTTTTTACATGTTGTTGGGAAGTATATTGACTAGTACCATCAAACTGAAAGATTTTACTATGGTAGTCTTGTGGCATGGCATGTAATTGAGCTGGTAATATCAAAGGGGCATATCTGGTTGTCATGGTTAATATTCTAGCTTGGCTAGGAGGTAAAGAGGTAGTGCTTGGATATGAGATTGAAGTGCTTACAGTTGAATTTGGAACACTTGAGGATGTAGTTGAAATGCTAGAAGATGTATTGGGAGTACTAGAAGATGGGTATGTAAATTTGGGTTGAAGAGGAAGCTTGGGGATGAATGGTTCTGTGGAATGAACTGTAGTGAAGATTATGGGTGAGGTGAAACTAAATGGATCTGTTTTTACAGTTTCTGAAGGAATGGTAGAACACTTAGGAGTAGCAAAAACTAGGGTAGCTAATTCAACTAATTGTTGAAAAAAGGCTTCCTCAATATCTTTAATAAATTTTTAATTCAAAGCATCAAGTTCATCAAAATTCTTTAAAACATGTTGATCTTAATCAAGTGAAATAGTCTCCTTCCTTGCTTCAATAAATTGAATGAAATCAGGGTCTATTACAGTATCAGAGATGGAATTTTTAGATTTGGTTCTAAATAAGGAATTTTCAAATGATAAATCAAATTCAATATCTTGTAAGCTTGATAGTTCTTTAGGGTGAGAATTTGATTTGACTAATTGACTACTACTTCCTAAACTTTCTACTTTTTTATTTTTTCTTAAAATTCTGTCAGGATCATCAACAATTATAGCAAGTTGTGGATCAAGATGAGACCTGTTATAGTATGTTCTTTTGGAAGCCATAATTTTAATTTTTAATGAAAAAAATTTACAACCCTAAATATAACCTTAAGGTGAAAAAGATGAGGAAATTTTTTCCTTTAAGGTTTATTTAAAACTAAGGACTAATCTCGCCAATATGGTTGCTAGTACCTTATCACTCCAAAATTTCCCAGGGTTGTTATGTGTGTTTAAAGAAATATTAGAGGTAACTATCAACCTACTTTTGAGATCAGGATCTAACCTTCCTAATGCTCAGAGAGGGCTCTCTCTTTATGATTTAACTTTGTTGTTTTTAATTGATTTTAGGCTAGTTATATAAGATTGATTGGGTTTGATTTTGATTTGTTTGGTGGAATTATTGATTTATATGGACATTTTTCTTTTATAATTTTCCATTGGGCTATGTAGTAAAAATGTCAATAAAATAGGACAGAATCAAGTTCTAAAGGAAGTGTTCACAGGGCAGGGTATTTGAACAAAATCAGATCTTTAAAGGCTAAATGGTGAAGTGGTTTTCAATCGAGATCAAAGAGAAGTTAAGGATTCCTTAAACCAGATGATAAAATAAGTTTGAAATAGGTCAATCGGGATGGGAGAGAAATTAAGGATTCTCAGATCTAGATATCAGAGGAAAATATTAAAATGAATAACAGTTCAGAACAGAGTGTACTTAAACAATTTCTGCAATAATATTCCTGTTATAGCACTTAAATTTGGAAAAACATGCAATTTTATGGAATACTTAAGAAATATAACAATGAAAAATTGAAATATACTTAACTGAAGTAGCTCAACTCATGAATTCTATAATGCAATGGCTTTATTAGCTATCCTTTTTGTTGACTTGAAAATGGTACAATAAACCCTTAGGTATTTAGATAAATTACAACTATATAAATGTTCAGGAATCCACCCTCAATACTTCGAATTATTGAACTATTTATACAAAATGTAATACAAAATATCCTAAAAAATATTTAGGATTTATTCAAGGAAAATAAAATATCTTCATGCAAGAAGATAGAGACACCTATGTAACTAATGCATGTTGTCCCTGCTTATTTGATTTGTTGTTTTGCTTTACTGATATTTGTTGTCTTATCTCTCTGACTGTCACTTTACGCTAGTTGCATCTTTACTCTTGTTGGCCTTTTCTTTTTACTTTGTTTTTTGATCTTTAAAATTTTTCTTCCATCTGTATTCATCATTATCTTCCTTCTCTATTACTCTTTAACCTTGACCGCTCTTTTACCTGATTTTACTTTTCACTGTCATAGTAAATCGTATAATTTATCCCAAGTCTCTTCATCTAGAATTTTTATCTTTACCATTCTCCTGTAAAACTCATGTGCTTCAGTTTACTTGGTGAATGTAGGCTTGTTTACAAAGATGATTTACCTCATGCTAGAGGTAAAAGAGATTTTCAAAAATTTGATAAAGTACCTTGCCTGTAGGAATTCCTTTCAAAGAGGAATTGTTGGATTGTTCTTTGGCCACTTCTCTGATCTTCTTGTCATAATCTTCCTGCCTCATTATTTTTTCATTTATCACTAATGGATTAGGCAGACCTTTCTGCCTCAAAATATCAAATTTGTTCATGAATATTTATACTACTAGCTTCATGGCTTGACACTTATATTCAAGTTGTGTCATCAGGTTTCTCTTGGAAATTCTCTTTTTAACCTCTAAGTTTGTTTTAGTTCTATAATTTATTCCAATTTCTTCTAATTCATGCTTGTTCTTAGAATTTAGAAACTTAATTATCTATGTGGCATCCTCTGGTTTCTTTTCAATTTCTTCTTTGACTTTATGAATAGCTTCACTAGCCTCTTTAATCAAATATTTTTGCTCAAATATAACTTGGATAGATGGAAAAATATCATTAACAGAGTTAATGATATTGGCCCATAGTTGTTGCATTTCTTGAGCCAAAGGTTCTGCTAATGTTAATTATTTTTCTAACTTCTGAACTCTGTCAGTCAATCTATTTGATTTTTTTGTTTCAGTTTTATGCATCATCTGAGATAATTTATTTTCATCTTCAAGACTTTTTACTTGTTCTTATGGTCTATTAATCTCATTTGTTTGGATTGACATGACTTGCATGGCTTTAATCAATTTACTTGCTTCATCATTGGGATGAGTTGCTACTATAGTAGATGGTGTTGTTGAAAAACTTGTTGTTACTGGAACTGTTGCAGTAGTTGGTACTGTTGTAGCCACTGAAGTTGATGTTGAAGCTATGGGAATGCTAGTAGCTATAACTGCTTCCATGCTTGCATTCTTTTCCTGCACTAATTTATCCATTTCATTCTCCATCTCTTTCAGTTGAGCTGTCAACTGAATTATGAGATTCATCATTTCATCTTTCTGGTTTTCATTCTCCAAAACTTCTTTAGTTTTTGAATGTTCAATATGAGGTAATTTTATCTTCTTTTTCAATGCTGCAATGTCTACATTCTTCTTTTTGACAAGTTCCTCAACTACTTTGATATTCTTTGGATCATATCCAACCACTATGACCAATTCCTCAAGTGATTTAATTCTATTATCCTTGGCTTGTGAGGAAGCCTTCTCTAGTTTTAACTATGCTCTGATGTTTTCTAGAGAATTTTGTAGTTTTTGGACACTCATAGCTTTGTTGGTCATAGTGGAGTATAACATTTCTCCTGCTTGCTTATGAAATTAAATTTGGTCTATAGGATGAAAATATTTAGCCATAACTTCAAATCTTGTTTTCTTGTAGTCCTTTGATGAATTTGGAGCCTACATTGTTGGCTTCAAAAAGGCCATTTGCATCTTCCTAGTATTATAATCAAAGGCTGAAAGTAACCTATTATAATCACTAGGTGTTTGTTTCCAATATTAGTCATAAGTCACAGCTTTCAATGCCTCATTCTTTAGTTCGATTTATTTATACTTCTCCATTATATCTTGTTCTTTATCTACTAGTTTTCTTGATGAAGAAAATTCAACACTATCCTTCTTCTGAATGATCTGAGCACTAGAGGTTGAAGGTTGATGAGTTTCCTCTGAAACAGTAGGAGGTGCATTATCCCTGACAATTATATCTATATCAATAATCTCAACTATGTCAATTATTTCTTCTTGTTCAATTACTAAATTTAGATTGGGTTTCTTACTATACATTAGATTGAATTTGGTTTCAGTAGTGGTCTCAGTAGAATAAGAGCCTTCTTCTATTGTTATATTTGAGTTCTTGTCTTGTGGGGTTGGAGTATGCAGGACAAAACTAGTCTCAACCTGATTTTCTACCTCTATCAAAGTATTTTCCAACCATTCTAACTAGTTGGAATACTTTTCAATCTCTGGATTAGACTCACGGACAAAAGGAGTCAATTTGAATTTGACTCTTAGTTTACTGATGACTCCCAAAGGATCATATTGACATTTGAAACTACTGCTGAACTTGAAATCTTGCAAACACTTATATTCTTGTTGAACAACATTCCTATTATTGCAAATGAAAGGACCAAGATGGTTCTTAATTTTAAACTGAGTTTTCTTCTTTGTTGACAGGAAATTAACTTCATCTGAGTTTAGGATCTGCCTGATGTATTATAATGCAAATAACCTCATTGGGAGATATTTAGGCAGCTTGTATGGAGTGATTTGGAATCAATACACCCTAATTTTAGTGTAGTTATAGTATAAATACAAGTATCCTGTCCTACTTTGTTCTGACAGTTTCAATAGTTTCTTTATCTCTTCATTGACCCTAGGTTGACTGCTACTACTTAGCATAACTGGATGAACAAATGAATCAATGAAGTCCTTGTAGTTGAATTCTGTGGAATCATTTCTGATCAAGGATGTCCATAAGACTATAGATTTGGGGTTACCCTCTGTGTCCAGATTTTGAAGGCTAACTGCAAACCTTTCTGATTGGAAATACAGGAATAAATGAAACAAAAATGAATAATATTTAAACACTCATTCCTCTGGTAATTTAACTAGTTTTTCATGGATGGCATATGATAAAGATATAGAAAAGTTAAATGTAGAAGCTGGAGGCTGTTCTGGGAAGAATATGGACAGAAAAACTAAGATAGAAGCATCTACTTACTCATCAGTAAAGTACCCTAAAATGCAAGAAAACATTGTGACAAACTGTTTGAGTCTCTCTGAAAAAATTGAAGCTAAGTATGGAGGGTTATTCTTTGGGGTTTCTACTGATGGGGGAAGAAAGGTTTGGAATATTTGAAACCTCTTGGGAAATTCCAGCTTCAGATATAGTCAGTGAGGATTTTAATTGATAATGGGGCTTCATCAGGCTTGGGTTGGATCTGTAACATCTGGTTTATGGATTCTGCAGTGATGGTGAAAAAAATCTCTTTGTTAGGGGTTATTAGGGATATTTCATTGGGAAAGTAATTAATTTGACAGAGTTTGATGATTTCTGGAAACTGGAAGGTCTGTGGGAAGATGTACCTGGGTAGGTTTGAGTCCCAAAGGTGGATATCATCAGCCTGGTCTATGAATTTATCATGGCTCCTGCAATGGAGCTCTAGGAGTTTGAAATCAATGACTGTATCACTGACTTTGAAGTCTTTTTCTCCTAGAGGAGTGTGTTCAACATGAATTACAGGTGGTTACAGAGGATCTACAAAGATTATTCTTTGGGAGGCCATTTAAAATTTTTCAATTATCAGCTTATTACTTTCTTCCTTAAGTAATGGTCTCAGGCGTTTAGGAATACCTGTGAAATGGTGATTTTGGTCTGCAGAAAGGGTTCTAGTTGCAACAGAGGCTTTCTTGGTCTTATAAAGCTTCAAATCTAAGTCGACAACGGCTTCGGTAGCACAAAGTCATGAATTTGAGTCTGGACTAGCTTCAAAATAGGTCGACAAGGCTTCCTTTTTCGCAGCTTTTAACAGAATGGTGTAAAAAATTTTAAGGGCAGGCTTTATTACTTTTAACCAATAACAGTTAAACTTATTGCGCGGGTTTGATTAATTTTGAATCACAGTGGTTTCATCGCAACAGGCGGAAACAAGTTGGTGGTTTATCGAACTCGAAAAGGCTATAAAATGGTTTCGGGCTGGGGAATGTGTGAGAGCACCACATAGAAAATGGTCGAGGGTATGAAACCACCCATTTCGCAACACCACCCCCCTCCATTTAAATATTGGACAGTCGAGGTTGCGAAATGCTCTATTGGTCATTGGATTTGATCAAATGGATCGGGCGAATGGAGGAGTTGAGGTGTTTTGATAGTCAGGGCCCGAGGATGAGTCATGCGAAGGGGTTATGTAAAGTGGGTCAGGATTATATAATGCATGCATTTCATATATGCAACAAGGTAATATAAAGTGGGGTTAGGATATATGATCAGCGGGGTTAAAAAAAAAAGTGGGACCGGGATATTATAGTGGGGAATTAATATAATATATAAACTATATGCTAAATGATGAATGGGGGATGTAGAATATATATGCTGGAATTAATATACTATGGGGTAAATGTATACAACAGGGATTTAATATAATAATGCAAATAAGTTAAAATGATAGTAGGATGAATTTTTACAGTGGCTCCTGATATTTTTAAACATTTAAACTTAGGATAAGTGGATTTTGGTGTGTTTTAAATGGAAAAAGGGAATCAGTAAAAGGGGGATTACTTTTTCAAAGGAAAATAATGGATTTTTTAACTAGGGAAAGGAGTTTTAGGAAGGGAAAAGGGGTGAAATAAGGGGAAAGGGGTATTTTACAATGGAAACTGCCTTCTAAGAGTGCAATTAGGATTTTAAACAAGGGGAAGGGGATTTACGGGGATATTAGTGATATGAAATGACCAATTGATGCTTTCCATGACTTGTAAAAGTGCTTCTGCCTGCCCTTTATTTACCCTAACATTTTTTCTTCATTTATTGGGTGCATTTGAGCTTGCTGACCCTTTTATTTTTCTTTTAATAAGCAAACTAACATACTTCTAACCTTGTAACTTCTAATGGCTCAGATTAAACTGATGAGATCATTTTTATTCTCTACCTAACTACTGATCTACCAAGATTAAATGGTTTGGCTAGATCTTTATTCACTAACTATCATTACTTGAAATTTTAAGAGCATGAATAATCAAAATCAAACTGTTTGATCATCATGAATTGTGGATTTTTTGACAAGATGCGCACAATTTTATTTTCAAAAAGTAAACTAAGAGTAGTGGCATTTGAATGTGCAACACTTTCAACATCTATTTTTCTTTGTTTTTGTGGGGTTCATACTTTATCTTCTTTTTTCATCTTTTTCTTTTAGTCCTTTGGTTTTTCTTTTAGGACTTACCATCTTTACATTTTGTAATATGGGAAAACATTTATAGAAAGAAAAGTATGTACAATATTACAATACTTTAACATAGTTGATTCAAAACTATGATCCCTATTATTATAGGATCCTAACATATAGACCATCGCTATCTTCATGAGTATAATATCTTTTCATATTGATAAACCATTTCTTATTTCCTTTTGCCGCTTCCTTTCCCTTTTCATAGTTATCTTTATGGGGACATTTATCAGCATAATTACCAAATCTTCCAAAAGCAAAACATTTAAAATTAAGCTTACCTCTGAACCTTCCAGTGCCAAGTTGTATCTTCTTTACAAAATTTATCTCAGCTTCTTCTGAAACATACCTTGATCCTTCTTGTTCTTCTACTTCATTTCCTTTTGCAGTAGCTCTAAAGACAACTTATTTCACTTCAGATGGACCTCCTTCCTCATTTCACATGCAATGAGAATCCCATGAAGTTGAACAATAAAAAGAGTTTGTAGATCATGCTACTCTTCAATAGCAGACACTTTTGACTCGAATCTGGGAGTTACAGATCTTAAAACGTTTTCTACTAGAGTAGTGTCAGTTATGGTTTCACCCAGATTTCTCCTACGATTTACAATATCATGTAGACATAAAAAGAAAATAGAAATGCTTTCCTCATTATGCATTATGAGTTTTTCATATTGAATTCTGAGAGTTTGGAGTTTAGCACTTTTTACCTTGGAATCACCTTCATAGCTCATAATTATTTTGTCCCATATCTCCCTTGTTGTATTCAACTGCATGACTTTGACAAATTTTGATTCATTCAAACTTCCCAATAATTCATTGATCACCTTTGCATTGGTTTCATAGTTCTTTCTTGCAACTATATCTGTTGGAACTGAAGCTGGATATTGATAACCTCCTTCAACTATAGCCCATACATCTGCTCCAAGAGACTGAAGATAGGATCTTCTCCTTGTCTTCCAGAAGATTGAATTTTTTATGTTGAAGAGAGGAGGCCTGATAGATGTCGTCCCATATTGATTACTCATCTTAGCTAATCTTCCTTCTAGTGATTAAGCCTCTTCAGAAGGACCTGATATGATACCAATTGTTGGGAAAATACTGAGAGGGGGGCTGAATTAGTATTTATAACTTACTTAAAACTTTTACTTTTTCCTTATTGATTTCTATACGCGAAATTAATGAACCCAACTAGCATATGCACGCGGATATCCTTAAGAAAACTTGTGTATTACTAGAGATCTTATTATGCAGGTAATCCTTTACTTAAATTAGTGCATCATTCATTCATCGGATTTTTAGTAAGCAGTAAACATATGCAGTAAGAACAAAGTAAATCATCACACATAAGCAATACACATGAACACCAGGATTTTAAGGTGGAAACCCAATTAGGGAGAAAACCATCATTACTGTCATATCTATCTTCAATATTTATTATATTGAAAACTACTTACAATATTGTATTGATGCAGACTCATATCAGTACGTAGGCATCTACCTACAGAAGGTTGCAACCTTCTCTCATTCTCTAGCTGCTACTGGAAGGGAGCTCCAACCCCTTGATATCGTTTACTAGCCACTACGGGAAGGGAGCTTCAACCCCCTTATCAGAACACTAGCTTCTACTGGCAGGAAGCTTCTACTTCCATACTGAAGGCTTCAACCCTCAGAACCACTGCATACCATGTTTCATCAATTTTCACACTGGATCCCATAGCCTCAACAAAACTCAGCGTAAATATCAACGCCAATAAAATTCACCCAAACTTCAATCATAACAATTAGATCACTGTAACCAGAACAAAGTAATAAACCCAGATTTCAACATGCAAAACCAATCTCAACCCTGATAAAAAATGCATACGTTACTTCACTTTCCTGAACCTGCGTGTATACGTGCTTTCCTTCACACCAACCTGTGTACAGGTCTAAGAATACTAAATTTATAGTATATGATCAGTTTGAGAAATAGATCTGAGGCTTTCAGTGAGATATCTTTTTAGTATTGCATAATTAAACAAATGTATTAACTCATTGATCAAATTTGTACATATTCAACTTGCCAGCATATACAGTATTCAAACAACCCAGATCTACATGAAGACTTCATCAACAGATAGTAAAAATACAACAGAAATGCAACAGTATTAAACAGATAACAACTTCAAAAAGCTTCAGAAAACCCTAAATTCCATACGCACTTTGGCTAAGACAAAGCCACGCGTATATGTGCTTTCACTATGACCAAATAGTGTATAGATCTATAAATGTTATTATTGCAGAAATATGCAGATCTATAAACCTACCCATATTTCTTTACTTCATTTCAGCAAACATGCGTGAGGTCACCAATCCACATATCTCATAATTAGATCATGCAGGTACATAGTCATTTCAGATATAGAGATCCTGATCCATAATTTTGTTCAAGGGTGCATCATAGATTCAGATCTACCAATAAAACGAAGTTCATCCCATGCAGATATACTTCAGAGAGAAGTATTCAGTGACAACCCTTACACATGCACACCTTTTCACTATGATCTTCCTCTACTTATATAGGATTAGCCTTTATCAATACTATGAGCCAAAACAACACAAGTGTCAATGGTATTCTTGGACGAAATAAAATAGACGATACAGTGCTCAATACGGTGGGCTAATACCATGGTAAAGCCCCTTGGTATCATAATTTTAGAGCACAAAAGGTATACATGACTTGGCTTCTTCATACCCGCGTGTATACGCAACTTCTGTTCATAAAAACTACGTATATACTAATTATGGATGTATATGCGGGTTTCCTGTATACCAAGTAGCATATACATTGCCTCCATACGCGGGTTTCCTATCTACCAAGTAGTGTATACATTGCCTCCATACGCGGGTTGCCTTCATCAAACCTGCGTATACATTGAGAAATATTTCCTGTTTCATTTTTCTGCCACGTATTGGAATTCCTTTCTCTGTCACATCTGAACTAACTTGAAGAAACATAATTTTTCCATCTTTAACACATAGGTTTCTTATCAAACGGAAACTCATCAAGTAGGTTTCCATCAAGAATAGCTTCATCAGGTAGGTTTCCATCAAGGACAACATATTGCATCTTATTGCCAACAAAACATGTATGGAATTACTAATGTTGGAGGTGGTGGAAAAAATATGGAAATAGCAAGGAATTGGTAGCATAAACACAATGGTTGAATTTGAACAAAACACTACCAACCAAGAAGAACAAAAAAAATTTATGGAATTTTCTCAAACTAATTGTGATTGGTTGTGTTATAATATAGGCTCATGTAGAGATAACCTTGTTGTTGTACAAATAGATTTTACAACCAAACATGGATTTAAACCATGAAATTTCCTAGCTACTTGGAGTATTTTAACCATGAAATTGGCCAAGATTGGCTCTCATATTTAATGTTATAAACAATCTTTGTTTAATGCTTGATGAAAAAAAATTCCCATAAATATAAATTATATTGATTGGCAGAATGATAAGAATGTTGTATACAATAAGCCTCCTAATAACTTATATGCATTGACTAGTCACCAGGTGAACATGTATGTACCCTTTGAGCTTCCATTAAAGTAATTATATTATTATTATGTTTATAAAAACATTTACCAATGAAAAAGGACAAAATTTGAAACATACAAACACACACTAAGAATTTGAAACATAAATATGAAACTCAAATCATCAACTACATGGAATTATGAGAAAATTAATTTTCTTTAAAATGAAAGCAACGATTGTTATGCGGAATTGTGGATTACAAATAAAAAAATCTTCCCTAAATGTGGTGTGCATTTATAACAACAGATTAAAGACTTTACAACTACTTTTCCTAATAGTAAATAGACACACAGAATATATCAAGAAACTTACTTGAGTCCAAGCACTTCCTATTCTCCTTCTGTCGCTTTTGTTGTAGCTTCAAATCCAAGCTAGATCACAAAAATATTTCCTACAAGAATGAACACTAAATAGAAAAAATATTGCAATATATAGATTTCTATTCAAGTTATTCAGCTAAATCAATGAAACATGAACCATATACATCAGATAAGAATTCATAATATGAAATACAAAATCTTATACAGATACATATGTGGGAAAGTAAGAAGCAATCTTTATTAATGGATAGAAGGAGAGGTTACAACTAATTGATTGATTTGATGTCACCATCTCTAGCAGCATTCCAGCCTCATCACAATGCACATCTCTCCAGCGACATGTCACTCAAATCAATTCCTCAATTGAAATTCCACCAGCATTTATCTACTCAAATTCTTCCTTCTCAAGCACTAGGATCTGTACTCAATTTATAGATTAGTTGAAGGTAGTTTCTCAATAAATGAATTTCTAATAATAAGAAAGATATTTTCCCAAGCTCATAGATGTCAAATGGACACATGGATTTGAAATTTTACACATATGCACTCTTCTAGAAGGTGTTTGGGCTCTGTAGTTTGCAATATTCGCAAGAACACACGCTGTAGAGCCTACATCAGAACCACTTTGAAACCCTAGGATATAGCCCTCCTTGATTTAGAGAGGGATCTCTCTATATAAGTGTTTTCAAAGATATGATATTAGGCTAGCTATGAAGTTCAAGGGTTTTGTTTTTGGTTGGGATGGATATCATCAAAATGAAGGAAGTATTTTGAAGGGTAAATGTTAGGTCCCTATATTACTAGCATAGTCCCTTATTGTTGTTAGTGTAACCCCCTTATTTTTATCATTGTGCCCTTGTAACCCCCATTTTATTATTATTGTTCCCTTAAATTATTATTGTTAGGTCAGCTAGGATTACATTGTGGCCCACTAGGATTACATTATGGCCCCATGGACTCCTATATATAGAAAGGAGGTTTTGTAAATTGGATCATCCAAGATTTTTTCATTTATGTAATGTATTGGAGGTTTCCCCCTCGAAGTGGCTTATTTATAAGGCGTTTATATCTCTTTTCTTCTATTTTTGGAGCTGGTTACACAACATTTGGTATCAGAGCTTTGGATTCTAGGGTTTCGCTGCTCCAAATAGGTAATCGTGGCAGTTTTGCTATAAAAATTTTCTACAAAGTTTCAAAAGCTGAAATTTTTAGGGTGCGAAGCTGAAATCCTGAGGAAGATTTTCTAAAAATTTCAGAGCTTGGTTCACAATATTTTCAGAGATATGATCTTTTGGAGTTAGGTCTTTTTTTCAGGCTCCTAAACAGGTCATTGTGGCATTTGCGCTATAACTTGTTTTCTACGAAGGTTAAGAATCTGAAATTCATATGGTGAGAAGCTGAAATCCTGAGGAAATGCATCAAAAAATTTCAGATTTTGGTTCACAATATTTTTGGAGATATGATCTGTGGAAGGTAGTGCTTTGCCAGGCTCCTGAATTGCATCTCAAAGAGGTGATCGTGGGAAAATTTCAATAGCTCTCTCTCTGGGCATCGGATTGGAGTGCCGTAAAAATTGGTCACAAGTACACAAAATTTAGTTTCTTTGATATCAATTTCAGAGACAAAGGACGAAACAGTGATACGTGACAAGTTGTACAAGTTCGCTCTACTGAACCAGTCCATAATTAGGTCATTGTGGGAGATTGGACACAACTTTGTCTTGGAGAATCCAAATCAGGTCAGACCTGTGGCATTCGAAAGAGAATTTAAAGGGCTACATCGGTGCTAAAATTCAGATATTGAAGTGATTCAATCACAAAGATAATCCTATTTCAATATCGAGTTCCTCAAAAGCAAGAAAAATGTGTGTATTTGTTTTCCAAATTGCATAAGTCTTGTTTGAAGAATCAATTTTAATTGATTCCAAGGGCACATTGTAGAATAGATATTAGTATTGGGTTCTAAAATATGCCCCGTAAAATAATTCAACACCCATTAAGCCTTGAGAAGGCTCTACTATGACTCATGAAGATGAAGAATTGCAACATGATCTATCAAAATTACAAGAGCAAGTGCAACAAATTTCACTCTCGCAAAGAGCAACAAAAAATGAAATGGAAGTTTTAAAGAAAGGTGTGGAAGCGAAGATGGATGGATTGGAAGTTGGCATGGAAGCTAAGATGGAAAACATGAAGAATGATCTAAAAACAAACATCGAAGGTTTGACAAAGTTGATACAAGAAATGTTTCCTAACGGTGAAAAGATAGTAGAAGAACCTCATGATGAGAACAAAATAAATGTTAATCACGATTTCATAAACTCTAATGTTGGTGGGAAGAACCACCATATTCCAAAAATGGATATGAGGAAGTTTGATGGAAAGGATCCTGTAACATGGATACTACAGATTGAGCAATATTTTGATCTCCATAACGTGCAAAACACACAAAAGGTACGCATTGCAACTTTACATTTAGAACAAAATACATTTGTATGGTATCGATGGCTTTGCTCCCGTAAAAAAATTGTCACTTGGTCAATTTTTGCGGAGGAAATGATAGCACATTATGAGGATACAAAGAGCAACACCTTCTTTAGCCAATTGATAAATCTCAAACAAAAGGGTTTAGTGGGGCAGCACATTGAGGACTTCCAAAAATTGAATATAAAAGAGATGACGTGTTCCAGGGAGGGATGCAATTCGATCTCTTCATAGGCATTTGGATGTGCATCAACATGATTGTTTGGAATCAAGAAGAAAAAGGTAATAGTGTTGATTGATTCAAGTAGCACCCATAATTTTATTCATTGTAAGGTAGCCAAGGAATTAAATTGTTTCCTATACCAAGCAGAATGTCAAGTGATGGTTGCAAATGGAGAGAACTATAAATTGCTTTCTGGAAAATGCCATAATATCAAGCTAACCATGGGGGAATATGTATTGAAAGCTAGATCCAATGCTTTCCATTCCTATGGAGGTGTATTTGTACTAGGTACAATGGTTACAATCTTTAGGACGGTAGCTTTTTAATTTTCCAAGAACTTTTCTTGAAATTTTTTCGAAGGAAAGGAAGTTGAATTATTAAATTATTGAAGGGAAGCCGGGAAGGATAATAAGCTCTAATGTCATGACAAGCTTCTAAAGAAACAACAACGAGGTGTAATTGCACAATTATGCTCACTAGAAGTTCCGACATCAAAATCATCTATTTCTGCAGATCTCCAACAAGTCTTGGACAATCATTCCAAGGTGTTTGAAACTCCCAAGGAATCCCACCTATTCGTGATCATGATCATGCTATTCATTTGATTCCAGGAAGTGTTCCTCCAAACATCAGGCCTTATAGATATCCTTACTTCCAAAAGAGCGAAATTGAACGTATGATTGCAGAAATGTTAGAGGCGGGTATAATTCAACCTAGTCAAAGTTCTTTCTCTGCTCCTGTAGTATTGGTACACAACAAGGATGGATCATGGCGAATGTGTCTGGATTATAGGGAGCTCAATAAGCTCACCATTAAAGATAAATTTCCCATTCCTGTGATTGATGAATTATTGGATGAATTACATGGGGCAATTTATTTTACCAAGTTGGATCTTCGTTCAGGATATCATCAAATTAGAATGAAGACTGAAGATATTCCAAAAACAGCATTTCGAACTCATGAGGGTCATTATGAATTTTTGGTCATGCCTTTTTGGCCTTACCAATGCACCTTCTACATTTCAAGGGTTGATGAATTCCATTTTCAAACCCTTCCTTAGAAAATTTGTGCTAGTATTTTTTGATGATATACTAATCTCCAGCAGGTCTTGGAAGGATCATGTTGAACATGTTGACAGGGTGCTCAAACTATTGCAGGAGAAACAATTATATGCAAAAACATCCAAATGTTTCTTTGGGGTACAAGAGGTGGAATATCTGGGTCATATTGTATCTCACGAGGGTGTTAAAGTAGACCCTAACAAAATTAAAGCCATTAAGGAATGGAAAGTCCCCACAACCATAAAGCAGTTGCGAGGATTTCTCAGGTTAACAGGGTATTATCGAAAGTTTGTTAAGAATTATGGGAGAATAGCAACACCTCTAACAAAATTATTGAAGAAAGATGCATTTTCATAGACTCCTGAAGCAACTAAGGCCTTTGAATGTCTTAAAGAGGCAATGTGCCTAGCCCCGGTCTTAGCTACGCTAGACTTCACAAAAACCTTTATTGTGGAATGTGATGCCTCAGGAAATGGAATTGGTGCAGTTTTAATGCAGGAAGGAAGACCCATTGCTTTTAAAAGTCGTCCAATCAAAGGAAAGTATTTACAAAAACCTATTTATGAGAAGGAAATGTTAGCAATACTGCATGCACTAAAGAAATGGCGAACTTACCTAATGGGAAGACACTTCAAGGTAAAAACTGATCATGATAGTCTTAAACACTTTTTGGAACAAAGACTATCTTCAAAAGAGCAGCAAAAATGGGCCACAAAGATGTTGGGTTATGACTTTGAAATAATCTACAAAAAAGGAAAGCTTAATGTTGTTGCAGATGCACTCTCAAGAAAGAATGAAGAGGTGGAAGCATTTCTTTGTGCCATTTCTATTATTCAACCAGATTGGATAACTGAAGCAAGAGATGAATGGAAGAAGGACAAAGATGTATGGATACTCATTCAAAAGTTGCAGCAAGATCCTAGTACATCTGATACCTTTAGTTGGAAAAATGATTCCTTATGGTACAAAGATCGCTTATATCTTTGTAAGAATTCCCAACTAAAACAAAAGATTCTTCTGGAATTGCACACTTCTCCTTTAGGAAGACACTCAGGATTTTTAAAAACTTACCACAGGGTGAAGAAAGAATTTTTTTGGGATGGCCTTAAATCTGATATTCAAAAGTTTGTGGCGGAATGTTTGGTTTGCCAGCAGAATAAAGTGGAGACAATTAAGACCCCGGGACTTCTACAGCCTTTATCCATTCCAAGTCAGCGTTGGGAGGAGATTTCAATGGATTTTATCACAGGTTTACCTAAGTCTGAAGGAAAGAATGTCATCATGGTGGTAGTTGATAGACTTACCAAGTATTCACACTTTTGTGCATTATCTCATCCATTTAAAGCAAGTACAGTTGCTACTACATTTGTGGACAGAATTCAAAAGCTACATGGAAGCCCAAGGGTTATTGTGATCGACAGAGATCCCATTTTTACGGGAAATTTTTGGACGGAGTTATTTTCTTGTTTGGGTAATCAATTAGCTCATAGCTCATCTTATCATCCTCAATCTGATGGTCAAACTGAGATAGTAAATAATTGTTTGGAAGGATATCTTCGTTGTTTTGTATCTGATAAAAAAACACAATGGGTCAAGTGGTTACCTCTCGCTGAATGGTGGTATAACACTTCCTTCCATACTGCAGCAAAAATGACCCCATTTATGGCACTTTATGGATATCATCCACCATCCATCACATCATATTTAAGGGAAAAATCGAAGGTTCAAGCAGTGGAAGATCACATCGAGCATCAGCAAGAAGTTCTCCAACTCTTAAAGGATAACCTGAATTTGGCACAAAATCGAATGAAACAACAGGCAGATCAACATCGTAGCGAGAGAAGTTTTGATGTGGGAGATTGGGTATTTTTACGGCTACAACCATACAAACAAATGTCCCTCAAGCAAGCAAAGAAGGATAATAAATTATCGCCAAAGTACTATGGTCCTTACAAGGTGTTGCAAGAGATTGGTACTATGGCATACAAATTGGAGCTTCCTGCTTCTTCACGAGTACATCCAGTTTTCCATGTTTCATGCTTAAAGAAGGTTATAGGTGAAAATCTTCCAGTTCAAACAATATTTCCAGAACTTGATGAGGAAGGAAAAATCATTTTGGAACCTGAAGCGGTCATGGAAACAAGAACTCAACAACTACGGAATCGATCAATTTCAGAGTATCTCATCAAGTGGAAGAACTTACCCACTGAAGATTCTACATGGGAGGATGAGAATTTTATACAGAAGCACCCAGAGCTACTCAAGTGTTGAGGATAATACTTTTTTGAAGGAGAGGGGCATGTTAAGTCACTATATTGCTAGTATAGTCCCTTATTGTTGTTAGTGTAACCCCCTTATTGTTATTATTGTACCCTTGTAACCCCCATTTTATTATTATTGTGCCCTTAAATTATTATTGTTAGGTTGGCTAGGATTACATTATGGCCCACTAGGATTACATTATGGCCCCATGGACTCCTATATATAGAAAGGAGGTTTTTTAAATTGGATCATCCAAGATTTGTTCATTTATGTAATGTATTGGAGGTTGCCCCCTTGAAGTGGCTTATTTCTAAGGCATTGATATCTCGTTTCTTCTATTTTTGGAGCTGGTTACACAACAGTAAAGGTGTCAGCAGGTTGAAAGAATGGTTCAGCTAATAGGATAGGTAAGAAACAGTATCAATCCATTGGGATATGGAGTCACAAAAGGATTTAATTGCACAACAAGTTTCAAGAATGGTCCATGGGGCAAGTCATCTATATCAAAGGATCTCTTTAAGTTGATTTATGGTGTGGAACATCAAATTGTAGTGAAAGAAGCGGAGCTAAGAAAAACAAAGCATAGCCTAAGATCAAGTAAGGAATTTTAACCTAGCCTGCTTTCAGCATACTCTCAAGGAAAACACTGAATAGCTTAAGATCAAGTAAGGACTTTTAACCTAGCCTTCTTTCAGCATAATCTCAAAGGAAAACATTTAAGATAAACAAATAATAGCCTAAGATCAAGTAAGGACTTTTAACCTAGCCTAATTTTGGCATATTCTCAAAGGAAAACATTCAAGATGAACATAAAAAGTAGCCTAAAGTTCAAGTAAGGACTTTTAACCTAGCCTGCTTTCGGCATACTCTTAAGGGAAACTTTCAAAACAGCTGTTGGAGAAAACACTAGAGGACAGGGCTAACCATAGACTTCCCTAGTTTAACTTTACTTAGCATGCAATGAAAATAACATTCAAGAACAATATCTCAAGTTTTACTAAGCAAGACATGGGCTCACCGACATTCCTTGACTAGTTACACTCTATTGAAATCATTCCCAAACACACATTTAGAAGAAAACAAAAAGATAAAGCTTATCAGTGAGATTTAGGGTACTTTGCAATAAATCCTAATCTATATTTTCTGTTCTTTATCAGAGAAAATGGACAATATGGAAACATAAGAAAATTAACAATTACAGTAAGAAAAACATCACCGTTGACATAGACCAGGATCCAATAAATCAGCTTGTATATTTGATGTTCAAACCAGTTACAATCTTCAAGTCTAGTAGGTCTTTACAGCTTCATGCTTCTCTTCTCAGCCTATCTTTCTTCAAATAATAACAGAGCTTCGGCAACCTCAATAGCTATTTGCATTCAATAAGTATTCAAACAACAACAAAAATGAACTCCTCATATGGTATTTATAGGTAAATTGAGGAGGTGGAGTGAAAGAAAGGGTTATTTGTTCAATTAATACAGAGTAAATACTTCTCAGCCTTTGGGAAGCCTTATGGAGAATATTTCAGATGTTTTAACTCTGCTCATTTATTTTACATTAAATTTCATCAACTTCAGTCACTTTTGTTGACTTTTGAGGCTTTGATAGTGATCCAGAAGTAAAAACTTGATACCCTTAGCCAATACCTTTTACTTCGGATGACAATTAGAATTGCATTAATTAAAGATGTTAAAGAACTACAATAAACAATTGTAGCTGTAAATAAGAGGAATATAAATGAACAAGATCAACAATCATAAGAACATGTCGTTTGATGACGAAGTTCGTCCAGGAGGGACTACATCTCCGGGCCTCGGTGTCAAGATGGTGTAGGCCACTACATTATGTGTTGTAAGAAGAGATGTACATGGATGTGCTTTCCTATGACATACAAGGAAAAATTTCCCTCACGCAGGAGTGGCTTGACTTCTTTAAGAGATGTTCTATTGTGGAACTCTCATACATAAAGAAAGACTACTATCAGTATGACCATAGCTGACATGTAATAAATAAGAGTATTCCGTAAATCCTGGAAAACAAGGGATCTCAACAATACACATATGAAAAATAGCATCCCGCCAATGTGGCATAAAAGGGACGCATACATGACACAAATCCATAGCTGAAAAGTACATGAATAACAACACAAAGCAAGATCCCACGACTCATGTATCAACCAGGATTTGCAAGACATAATGCATCTCAAAGAGAAATAAATAAAGAAGTACATGGAATCCACATCATATAACTCATGTTGCCATTTGCTGAAGGCTGAGCTATTTTGCGGCTGAATCTGAAAACACCATCAATCTTGTGGCGTCGAGAAAGGTGAAAAAGACTGCTCACACGTGGAAATCTAACACTGGCATAACCCACTTCCAAAAGTGGCTGAAAAATCAAAAAATCAGATGTAGAAACTCAGCACACCATCAAACTCGTGGCGTCGAGTAGTGCTAAAATGACATAAAATTTGTCCCATTTGGACAAATTCAAAATTTCGCCCTCCTGAAAGTTGAGCTCAATCAAGGTTCCGCCTGCCTCTTTTTAGGGTCATGGTTCCACATGACCTACAATTAAAAAATAATAAACTCGAACTGCATGTGCGCTCTCCCGCTCCCCCATGTCCTGGGCGCACTGGGCAAAAGACGAGTTTATATAAAAAAATCTAGGCAGAATTACCGAAGTAGTCAGTTGGGCGCAATGGTAAGATTTAGTAATTGGTTAAATGAGGTCGGGGGGGTCGGGGGATCAAATCCCGCCTCTGCCAAATCTGCACTTGCTTTTATAACAAACAATATTATATTTTTTTTTTAATGTTTATTTGGGGCTTGGGCCCACATTGGGCGGCCCGCCCCAACTCCCCGCAATGAATGATATATGCTTCATCATATATAGTATATATACGTTATAACATACATATGATATATGTAAAACACACTCATTTAAGGTGGGGGCTCCGTGGGGTCCGGTGGGGGTCATGGCCCACCGGCCCATAAATATATATTTTTTTGATATGTTGTGACATTCAGTTGAGTGGGGTGGCGGGGGTGGAGGCTTGCCACCACTTTTTTTAAATAATTTTTGTTTTTAAAACAAATTATGCCCTTTTGAAAAATTCAGTTTTGGACCGAAGGAGGAAAATTAAACAGGACACAAATTTTCCTAGAATCTGGCCTGAGGTTGCCGGAATCTGGTGGCCGGAAAAATTCAAATTTGCGCCTTCCTTAAGGTTGTCCAGTCACCAAGTCAACCTGGAACTTTGACCGCTTATAACTTCTTCATACGGACTCGGAATTGCGTGCCGTCTGTGCCGTTGGAATTAGAAAGACGAGATCTACAACATGGACTTGGTTCAAGAGATTTTAGAACACTTTGATTTTTGAGCCTTTTACTCAGGCCACTTGTACCTATACCTGATTAATCCAAATGGATCAATCCTCCCCACTGAGGAGCTTTTGGTCCTCCAAAAGCATCAAGATTTACCTATCATCAAATTTCTATAACTATCGTTGAAATGTGCATCCCCACATGAATCCTTCACCTGACGTACTTTGGAATCAAGATGAAAAGCCATCATCTGCAACTGCGGAAATGCAAATTTCTGAAAAGGCACATCCCTTTAAGACTCCTTCACCTCACATACTTCGGAATCAAGATGTAAATCCAACACCTACAACTGCTGCAATGAGATGTCTGAAAAGGCACATCCCTTGAAGACCTCACGTACTTCAGAATCAAGATGTAAAGCCAACACCTGCAACTGATGAAATGAAAATGTTTGAAAAGGCACATCCCTTGAAGACTCCTTCACTTCACGTACTTCAGAATCGAGATGCAAAGCCAACCCCTGCAACTGTTGAAATGAAAATGTCTGAAAAGGTACATCCCTTGAAGACTCCTTCACTTAAGTCCTTCGGAATCGGAATGCCAACACCTGCCTAAAGCTGCAACGAACATTACATTCTCAATGTGACCAACAATGACCCAGATATTTCCATACTTGCCACGAGTTTATAACATGTACTCGGTGGTCAAGCTTACAGAAAAATGGAAATAATACCTCAACAAAATTACAATACCAGACCTCATCGTCACATTTCGAAGTGATGGCAAAACTCCTCATCACTTTTACATGAAATAAATGCATTAGACGACTCATACAACATGACCAAAACATAAACGTCGTATCTCAAAGTGATGGCAACAAATCATCACTTTTACATGAAAGAGATATAACACATGACTTATAAAACAAGGCCAAAAAAATGTCATGGTCGCTTAAACGAGTGATGGAAACACATCATCACTTTCATAATAAAAATGTGACAAATGACTTACAGGCATGGCCATGATAAGCTTAACATCTCTAAAAGAACAATCTAGAAGAACCACTTCTCATTTATTAAAACAAGTGGATCATTTCCCTGTGGCTAACTTGCTTGTCGATCAGCTCTTTCAACTGGTGTATGCATGGGCTCTTTGGCTTTACGGCGCTGCTCTGGATGAAGTTTCCAGCATGTGGCTCTTTGGTGGCCACTTCGGTCGCCATGGGTGCAAAATTTATTTTTCCTCCAAACCTGCTTAACAGATTTCTTTTCCTGATGGGGAGAAGGCTTTTCATGCCTCTTCCTCCTTTGTGTTGCCATCCTCTTCCAGCACTTACAAATCACATGGTTATTTAAACCAAAAAATAAACAATTTTTATGATGCCATATTTTATGACCGTGGTTATCAACATTCTTATAGTCAAAATGCACTCTGGAATAATGAGACTTAGTATACCTTCTAGGGTGGTCTCTGGTGCGATCATGATGATGGGAGCTCGCCTTGGTTCCTTCACTGCAACAAGCACTACCGTGGAACAATGGCGAAGTGTCCCTAACATTCCTCTTCCTTGGAGAGTTCATCAGTATCTATTTTCCCTTTATGCCCTTTGAACATCCTTCGCTAGTGTACCCCAAACCTGCATAACGAGGTCGTTGCACAACCTCCAAAGGTTCGGTTATGTCTTGGCCACAAATGCCAAATCCTCCTCCTCTTTACCCCATTTTAGTGAGGAGCCTCATGCCGGTACCTGTGATGGGTATCTCCACACTTCCAACTAAAATTATATCATGCGAAGAAACTGAAGAAAAATCAACACTATTTACCTTAGGTGTTGATTGTGAATCAGATGAAGAAAGTTGTTGTAAGCCTTCGTCGCGCTTCACTTCTGTCAATGCCTCTAACATGGCTTGTAGCTGAAGTTGCATCTGCTGCATCTCCTCCTTCTCTTTCTGTATGAATGCTTTTAAGGCATCATGATCTCTCTGAAGACTTTCGTTGTTTCATTTCAAATCTTCCCACGCCTCTGTCATGGCTTGCAACTAAAGCTGCAACTGCTGCTTCTCCTCCTTCTCTTCATGTATGAACGCCTTCAAGGCATCATGATCTGCTTGCATAATTTCATTGTTGCACTTCCAATCTTCCCACGCTTATGTTGAGGCTTGCAACTGAAGCTGCAATTGTTGTTTTTCCTCCTCCTCTTTGTGTAGGAGGGTCCTTAATTCTTCATTATCTATTGCTTGTTTTTTGTAAGCCTCGTACAGCATGTCCGCTTTCTTGGACACCCTGAGCATGGTTTCATACATGTCCTTGACGTTTTCCATGGCTCAACTCAGCGAACGTCCAATGTTCACCCCCTGCAATCCAATCAGCAAGAATACCTGCTCTGATACCACTTGATCCAGATGTAAAAACTTGATACCCTTAGCCAAGACCTTTTACTTCGGCTGATAATTAGAATTGCATTTAATTAAAGACGTTAAAGAACTGAAATGAACAATTGTAGCTGTAAATAAGAGGAACATAAATGAACAAGATCGACAATCATAAGAACACGTTGTTTGATGATGGAGTTCATCCAGGAGGGACTACATCTTCGTGCCTCGGTGTCAAGATGGTGTAGGCCACTGCATTATGTGTTGTAAGAATAGATGTGCATGGATGTGCTTTCCTATGACATACAAGGAAAAATTGCCCTCACGCAGGAGTGGCTTGACTTATTTAAGAGATGTTCTACTGTGGAACTCTCATACATAAAGAAAGACTCCTATCAGTATGACCATAGCTGACATGTAATAAATAAGAGTATCCCGCCAATCCTGGCAAACAAGGGATCTAAAAAATACACATATGAAAAAGAGCATCTCGCCAATGTGGCATAAAAGGGACTCATACATGACACAAATCCATAGCTGAAAAGTACATCAATAACAACACAAAGCAAGATCCCACGACTCATGTATTAACCAAGATTTGCAAGACATAATGCATCTCAAAGAGAAATAAATAAAGAAGTACATGGAATCCACATCATATACCTCATGCTGCCATTTGCTGAAGGTTGAGCAATTTTGCGGCTGAATCTGAAAACACCATCAATCTTGTGGTGTCGAGAAAGGTGAAAACGACTGCTCACATGTGGAAATCTGACACCGACATAACCCACTTCCAAAAGTGGCTTAAAATCAAAAACTCAGATGTAGAAACTGAGCACACCATCAGACTCGTGGCATCGAGTAGTGCTGAAATGACATAAATTTGTCCCATTTGGACAAAGTCAAAATTTCGCCCTCCTGAAAGTTGAGCTCAATCAAGGTTCTGCCTGCCTCTTTTCTGGCTCATGGTTCCACATGACCTGCAATTAAAAATAATAAACTCGAACTGTGTGCGTGCTCTCCCACTCCCCCATGGCCTGGGCGCACTGGTAAAAAGATGAGTTTATATAAAAAAATCCAGGCGGAATTACCCAAGTAGACAGTTGGGCGCAATGGTAAGATTTAGTAATTGGTTAAATGAGGTCGGGGGATCAAATCCCGCCTCTGCCAAATCTGCTCTTGCTTTTATAACAAAAAATATTATATTGTTTTTGTAATTTTTATTTGGGGCTTGGACCCGCATCGGGCAGCCCACCCCAACTCCCTGCAATGAATGATATATGCTTCGTCATATATATTATATATATGTTATAACATACATCTGATATATGTAAAACACACTCATTTAAGGTGGAGGCTTTGTGGGGTCCGACGGGGGTCATGGCCCACCAGCCCATAAATATATATTTTTTTGATATGTTGTGACATGCGATCGAGTGGGGTGGTGGGGGTGGTGGCTTGCCACCCCTTTTTTTAAATAATTTTTGTTTTTAAAACAAATTATGCCCTTTTGAAAAATTTGGTTCTGGACCGAAGGAGGAAAATTAAACGGGCCACAAATTTGCCCAGAATATGGCCTGAGGTTGCCAGAATCCGGTGGCCAGAAAAAGTCAAATTTGCACCTTCCTTAAGGATGTCTAGTCACCAAGTCAACCTGGAACTTTGACCGCTTATAACTTCTTCATACAGACTCAAAATTGAGTGTCGTCTACTCCGTTGGAATCAGAAAGATGAGATCTACAACATGGACTTGGTTTGAGGGATTTTAGAACACTTTTATTTTTGAGCCTTTTACTCAGGCCACTTGTACCTGTACCTGATTAATCCACCTGGATCAGATAGGTGTGTAATTACTTTCTGAGCTATCTTTGTCAAATATCTATGACTGCACATTGAATTTGTATTGTTTTGAGGAAAATGAACTTGTAGGTGGCATTTCTGGTCTTCGGAGAAGTAAAGGCTTCTGTGATTTGGCATTTAAACCCTTCCTTGTGGGTGATCTATCTAATTTGTTGCTTTAAAACCTAGTTTATGCCTTTGATTATTCTTTAAGGCTTTCTTATCATCTTTGGGGCTTTTTTCTTTTCTACTGACTGTATCTTGTTTTATAAATCTTCCTTTACACTGCACTTTATCCATACTTTGCTTGGTTTAAGCCTTTAACCTTTTGTTTCTTAATCTTCACTTCCTTTTATTCTTTGATGTGTACATGTGGATTTTAGTGTGTGGGAGGGTTTTATTTGCTTTACCAACGTTAATGGGGCACTGATAAAACACATAAAACCATGGTAAATCCCCTTTTGCATTTTAAACCCCAAGGATCATCATCTTGGGAGTTTTCTGCCACTCGTCCGGCTGTGGAGGACCTTATAATGTTTTAGCGGCCATTGAACATATATAAACAAATAATAAAATTAATAAAAACCTGTGGGCTATGGTAGGCTGCTTTTACAGAGGCTGTGTGGAGGCGGGAGGAGCAGTGAGGAGGATAAAATGCATGCAAGAGGAGGTTCCATGGTGGAATCTTGAAGAAAACAGTGTTTAAAACTAAATTTGGCAAAAAACTGAGGAAAGTGGTTTTGGAAAACCATGAATGGTTTTTGTGCACGAAATGAGTGGTAAGCAGTTTAGCTTGAAATGAACGTGATATCATTTAGCGGGTGACATGTGTCCTCCCAAAACCACTGATTTCGTGTGGAAAAAGCGCAATTAGTTTCATTGGAGTTTTAAACGCGAAATGTATTTGGGACCGTTAGATCTTTGGGCCGAAGATCAACAGTTGTGGATGAGCGTGAAGCATTGGAAATTGTGTGGTGGATGAGGGGGTGGGACCAAGGTGATGTAAGGAAATTTTTCGGGTAGTGGGTTAATGTGATTAGCGGGGTTGAATGTCGGGAAGATTGGTGGCCGTCAGATCTTATAGATCAACGGTGGGGATGCATTTGCGGGAATGAATGGATAGGTAAAAGTCGGGAGGAAGGAGGGTGAGAGGGGAGATGATCGTCATTGAATTTATATGATCAATGGTTTAGATTGCCCCTTAAATTTGTAAGGCAGGGGTGGGAGGATAAAAGGGCCCATCTTGGAATTTCTAAAGGTTTCTTGAGATTTAATAAGGTTTCGGGTTGTGAAAATAATAAGGTCGGAGGGGTGAAATAACAAAGGAAGGGGAGCTAAAAGCTTGGTGCTGGGGCATGGTCCTGTGGAGGAGCAAGGGACCAGGAGCCAAGGAAAAAAGGGGCTAGGAATTGGCACGGAGAGCTAAGTGCTTGGTTGTCCGATCAAACCCGATCGATGGTTGTGATCGCATCAAGAGATCAACCAATCGGCATAAAAAAGGTAAGGGGGAAAAGAAATTTGAAACGCCGATGCGTAGTGTGCAATGGAGCTAAGACCTTGGTCACAGGCACAGGGTTATGTGGCGAGGGAAAATGAAGGGGGCTTAAAACCCAATGTTTTTTTATGAGCGAAAAGGCCTAAATGAGGCTTTTCTGGGGGTTTTAAAGGCTTCTGATAGGTAAAATAGGGATTTTTTAAGCCAGAGAAAGGGGTTTTCATGGTTTAAAAAGGTTTTTAGAAGGTTTATTAGGGAAATTAAGGGTAAATGAGAAGGGAAAAAGTGGATTTTCAGAGGGAAATGGAGGATAAATAAAAGGGAAAAATGAGTGATATGGGGGGATTTTGGAGGAATTTATGAAGGTGAAAAGATGGAGAAAATGGTTGAAAATAGTCTCCTTTATACATCAGGTCTTCTTGAGGATTTTTTGAAGGAAACAATAGTGAAGATTACTCTTATGTTAGAAAACACTAGAAGGCTTCAAGAATAAGTAATTTTCTATGAAAATAATCTCTTGAAGGCCCAAGATCTGTTTTAGCCATCATTTGTTGTGACAAAATTTACTGATGGCTAACAGTGGCTCCACTTGGGGATGGGAGCTCCTTGGAGGTGTCAAGAACTTTAGAGTTTTATCTCTGGAATGTAGACCCATGCCTTTTCCATGACAACCTTTTCTTCCTTGATCATGTTGCTTAAAAAGATGATCAGTATTTTATATCAGCAAACAAATTTCTCCCAAACATTCTACCTACACAGCCTACTTTCCTAACATTTTTTCTTCATAAGGTGCACTTGGACTTGCAAACCTTTTGACATCAAAATTTTATTCTTTTATTGAAAGCAGAAAAATAATCTAAATCTACCCTTATTTCTTCCATGAGTTCAGATTAAACAGTTGAACTCATAAATTCTCTACCTAAGCTATAATTTGCCAGGATTAAACTGTCTGACAGATTTTATTCTCTATATTCTAAAGCAGAAATTTAAATACAAACAAACCAGGATTAAGCTATCTGTTTTCCTGTAAGACTATGGCATAAAAACAAGCTGCACATAGACTGAAATTTACCGAAATTTAAAAAAAAACTGTGAAGGCTTAAGATCTGAAAATTACAAGCATCCTTCATTCTTCTTATGACTCATATTTTGATTTATTTAGAATCATCTTTTTCTCTCTACCTGGTTCAAGTTTTTAGCATGTTAGAACCAGTCCTTTTTCTTCTCTTTGGCTCAAATTTTGGTCTGATTAGAGCCATTTCTTTCTATCCTAATCTAATCTACTAATAAGCCAAGATTAAACAATTTGGCAAATCTTCTTCACTAACTCATCAGTAGTAAATTGAAATCTATCTAGTCATGATTAGGCTATATGACTAAATAACAGTGTTCTTTTTGGTAGTGGCATTTAAGCTTGCACACTTTCAGATTTTTCGTTTTCTTTTTTGGTATGGGGCTATACCTTTCTTCTTTTATTTCTGCCCTCTTTTTCTCTTTTTCAATTGTTTTTGTATTTTTTTCTTTTTCAAATTCAAAAGCAGTATATAAACAATGAAAAAAAATCTTTGAAACTACGAATATCAGTTAACCGAAATAATTTTTAAGAGCCCTGCCATTGACAGGACCACCAAAATATTCAGCTCCATCCAATTCTTGCAGAAAGAATGCATTGTTCCCAATAATAGATTGGATAAGATAAGGGCCTTGCCATAAATTATCAAATTTTCCATGTTTTCCCTTATCTTCTCTCCTCGAATTCCGTTTTAATACTTTATCACCAATCTTAAAATCACTTGCCTTGGTTCTTTTTTCAAACAGATTCTTGATGTTTTCTTGTAATTGATGTGCTCTGATGTATACCTCCTCTTTGGTTTGTTGTAGATGTATAGTCTGGTTTATTCTTCTTGTCATATCATCATCTTCAGACTATACTTCTTGGATCAACTTCATGACTGGCACTCCTAAACCGGTCGGAAATATTTCATCTGTTCCATAAACTAACTAGTAGGGAGACATCCCAATTGACTTTTTGATTGTCAATTTGTCTGCCCATAATGCATGTACTAGCTTACTCTGCCATGATTTCTTGTTATCTTCCAGCAACTTCTTGATTATGTTTACCAAAATTTTATTTGAGGATTATGCCAACCAATTACCTTGAGGGTAATATGTTGTAGAATGACCCAATATAATCTGATATTTATGACATAATTCCACCATACTTTTAGATCCAAATGCAGCAGCATTGTCAGTTATGATCTTTCTAGGACAGCCAAATTTAGACAATATATGGTTTTCAAGAAATGAAATGATAACTGAGTCTGTGGCATTCCTATAAGGGATGGCTTCTATCCATTTGGTAAAATAGTCTATTGCTGTGAGGATCCATCTATGTTGGGTAGATGAGGCAGGATGGATTTCCCCAATGAACTCTAAACCCCACTGCTAAAAAGGAGCTTCAACAGTGATTGGTTGCAGAGGTAAGGGAAGCAGCTTTCTTTTGCCTTCAAAAATTTGGCATTTGTGACAGGCAGTAATCATTTTGTGGACATCTTGAAAGAGGGCGGGCCAGTAGTAACCATCTCTAAGGATTTTTTTAGCAGTTGATTTCTAGTAGAGGTGGCCTCCACATTCTCCTTCATGAAACTCATGCTTGATCTTATCTCCATAATTCTCAGGCAAACATTTAAGCAATAATCCACTAGCATTTTTCCAATATAAACATTTATCCAAAATGCAGTAATTTACAGCTTTCAACTTTAAGAAACTTTCCTTTGTTTTAGATAAACCAGGAGGGGCATTAAGATTGAGAAAAACATACAAAATATCAGCACACCAAGATGAATTCAAAAAATGATCTTCAAAAATTTGAGTTGTCAACTCCTGTTCATCTAATGCATTAAACATGTTTATATCAAGAGCTTGAAAGTTGGATTTAGCCATAATTTTTTCTAGTCCTTGACCTTTTATGAGCATATTGGGTTTGATTTCTAAGTCATATTCTAAAATTACAGCAATCCACTTTCCTCTTTCGCCATCTGGATCTTGGGTAAATATGTCCTTTACAACTAAATGAGGCAAAAATGCTATAATGTGGGAATATAAAATGTAAACTCTGAAGTATTTTAAAGCTTTGACCAAGGCAAAGGCTTGTTTTTCCATTATGTTGTACTTTAAAGGTGCATCTCTTAATGCCTTGCTGAAAAATGCAATTGGCTGCTCTTGTCCCTTTAAGTTTTTTCTGTAATAGGGCAGCACTTACTGTGTGTTCTGAAGAAAAGGAAAAAAATGAAGAAATCCTTTGTAAAATTAGGACTAATAAGAACTAGTCTTTTGGTAAGTGCTTGTTTTACCAGCTCAAATGATTTATTTTCTTCTAAGGTCTATTTAAGTCCTTCTTCTCTTTTAAGCATATTTGTCATGCTTCTAAAGAGCTCAGCTAGATTGGGTATGAACCTTCTCAAGAAATTAATCTTCCCAATGAAAGATTGAAGTTCCTTGATGTTTTTAGGATGGTTGATTTGCAATATAGCATTGATCCTCTTTGGGTATATCCTTATTCCTTCTTTAGATATGATATGTCCAAGAAGTTTACATTCTTGGAGACCAAACAATGTTTTCTTTGGATTTAAGGACAACCCATATTTTCTGCATTTCTAAAAGACATTTCTCAAGTGTATTAGGTGTTCTTCATCTGTTTTAGAATAGACAGTGATATCATCTAATTAAATCACTATGAAGTAACCTATTTCTTCTGAGAATGCTATATCCATGGCTCTCTGAAATGTGGCACTACATTCATTAAACCAAAGGGAATTTTCAAATACATGAAGTACCCCAAGGAGTAGTAAAGGTTGTTTTAAGTTGATCATCAGGATGTACCAATATTTGATTATAACCTAAGAAGCCATCTAGCAAAGAAATTCTTCTAGAACCAACTACCATTTGTAAGATATGATCCATTTTGGGCAAGGGATAGTTGTCCTTTAATGAGGCTTTGTTTAAGTTTCTAAAGTCAATGCAAAGCCTTATTTCTCTTGTTTTCTTCCTAACTGATACAAGATTAGACACCCACTCTGAGTATCTAACGAGGATTATAATTCCAGCATCATACATTTTTCTAATTTCTTTCTCTACCAGAGGTAATTGAACATGGTTGATTATGCGCGTTTTTTGTTTAAAAGGCTTCTGGTTTTCTTTGAGGGGTATCTTCTGCTGGATTATCTTTGTATCATATGATTTCAGATCTTCATAGATCCATGCAAAAACATCAGAAAATTCTTTAAATAACTCAATGTATTTCAGTTTAATGTGAGCTAGTAGTGTCTTGGATAATTTTATCATTTTCAGCTTTTCCTCACTGCCTATGTGTTGGGAAAAATACTGAGAGGGGGGGGTGAATCAGTATTTTAAAACTTTTACTTTTTCTTGCTTCTAAAACCCATACGCTACTTTCCTGATACAGACTCGCGTATATACGCGGATACCCTTTATGAAACTCGCGTATACACAGAGATCTAGTTAAATCATTAATTCTTCACTTATATCATTCCATCATTCATTCATCAGGATATTTAATATAAACGATAGAAGCAATGTATGCATTAAGGAAGCAGAATAAACCATCACACAAACGTCATGAATTGGGACACTGGTGACAAGTCGGAAAACCACCGCTGGGTTGCTTGGCCTTCCAATATTTTATTATAGAAAACATCTTTCGAACATATATGTGTTGGTGCGGAATCCTACCGGCCATGAGCCTGCTGTGCTGGTGCCCACCGGCCTCTCACGGAAGAGGCTTCCCCCCGACTCGTTTACCAGCTTCTCGTGGAAGGGAGCTACGACCCCCTGATCTCATTTACCAGCCTCACCTGGAAGGGAGCTACTACCCCCTGACTCAAGGCTACAACCCTCAGCACCTCTATGGACCACGTTTCATCAATTTTCACACTGGATCCAAAGCTTCCTTTAGGACACCACTTGTAGGCCACGTTTCATCAGACTTTCAGACTGGAC
This sequence comes from Pinus albicaulis, assembly GCA_034641835.2. Classification (NCBI taxonomy): domain Eukaryota; kingdom Viridiplantae; phylum Streptophyta; class Pinopsida; order Pinales; family Pinaceae; genus Pinus; species Pinus albicaulis. The sequence continues at coordinate 1,175,414,759 of CM076570.1, forward strand.
CCACTCCATACTTTTTGTACAGTCAACCATGGAAACGGTCATACTAACTTTCTTGACGAGATATCGATTTCTTGGCGAGCAGATCAGACATTTCTTACCACAGACTTCAACAAACCCTAGTTTGCATACGTGCTTTCCTTTCTCTGATGTCGCGTATATACGCGCTTCCGTTCACATAAACCAGCGTATACTTTTGTACACATTACAGAGCTCATTTCATTGCGCATACGCGCTTTCTCTTCAGCGAAGCCGTGTATATACGCGCTTCCTCTGCGGCGAACTAGCGTATGGATCTTCAACCATTATAGAGCAGCATACTTCTTCAGATTAGATATTCAGTTCAGATTTACCCTTTTACTTCAGACAGATGTTCGCCTCATCTCAGATCTAGGCCTTCCAGAAACAGATCTAGCAGCTACACATACATTCCAGATCTAGATATTATGCTTCATCATTTCTTCATAAGTGCATCATAGATTCAGATCTATTATCAAACCTTTACCCCTTCCATACAGATATACTTCACAGAGAAGTATTCATTCAATCTCAGACATCTTTCTCCCACACTCTTGATTTGCACAATGAATTTCTTCTCTTTATATAGGTTTACCCTTTTTCAATACCATGAGCCCCTTTTTCAATACCATGAGCCAAAGCAATACCATGAGCCCAAAACTACATTACTTCCGATGGTATTCACCGGGCCAGGATCATTTAAGACAAAATCATTACTGACCTGTGGGTCAATACCATAATTGGTTACCCTGGTTTTGCACTTTATAGTAGCTTTTGCCTGCAGCGACTTGGCATGTACTACCCGCGTGCATGTCACGGACAATTCCTAGGCAAATCCGTGTATGCCTTGAGACATTATTCATTATTAGATCTAGCACATATTGAATTCCTTTCTTCATTACCTTCTGTACTCTCTTGTAGATACATCAGATTTTCATCTTTAAACAAGTTCATTATAACACTATTCCTCAAGCTGTTTCATCAAGTAGTTTCCATCATCCTGCATCGGTGGGTTGTCATTCAAGAACATTTCATGTATCAGCAATGTCATGTCTTTATCAGTTCCCATCATTTACCAAGTCCATCAAATCAAGAATAACTTCATCAGGTGTATTGCCATCAAGGACAACACATGCCAACAATCTCATGTCTTCATCTTCATTCAGTGGGTTGCCATCAAGGACAACACTCTGCATCATATTGCCAACAATCTCCCCCTTTGGACTTGATGGCAACCACAATGGTGTTTGATCATTACAACAGATGTGTATATTAAGAATACAATGACACCATGTCACTCTCTCTATTTTTGACACCATTCTTTATCTTCATTCAAACACCATGTCACTCTCCCCCTTTGACATCAAGGGAAAAGGGCGGATCAAAACCAACACACTCTCCCCTTTTCTCCTCATGTAGAAGAAATGTTCTGCAGATCTGATATATACTGAAGTGACCAAGCTCCCCCTGAGTTCATGCTGAATCTTCAAACATATTTTTCAATGAAGTATATGACTCTATAAACTTCCTATCACCAAAGACTCATACTTACATCAATTATCCATCCAAGTGGATTTACATATGAGACTCAGCTACCCAACCAAGTGGGTTTACAAAATTTAACTCAGCTACCCAACCAAGTGGGTTTACAAATTTGACACGTCCTTACATGACTGAATATTACAATTTTACATCATGGGTCTTAACAAGACCTTTTCATCAAATTACAAATATGACTTTACGAGACCAAAACCAGAAAAATTTCAAGAGATACCGTATCTCAGAACCACCATAATGCCAACAATGTATTATGCTCAGCAAGGCTAGGGCTCCCCCTGTATCTGTGCATCCAAGCCACCTTTCCATATGACTAAGGCTCCCCCTTAGTGTGTGCATCCTGAACACTTTTACCAACAAATCATCAAGGAATATTTATCAAAACATTAGAAATAGAATTATGAGAACTAGAACACCACCAGAGATACCAAACAGCACTGCAGCTGTGCTGAAGAGAGCTGACTCCAAACAAAATTTGTCAGCAATCAAACATACGCGGTTTTCTGTGCATGAACTCGCGTATATACGCGACTGTGTTTCAGGAAACCCGCGTATCCAATGCCATCTTCTAAATTTATGCAGATTTGTGCTTTTGACTGGCAGAGAACACTCCCAGCTTCTGTCTTAGATACTCGAACGCTTCCCTGGGCAGAGGTTTGGTAAAGATATCCGCAACTTGTTCTTTGGAGGGAACATACTCCAACTTCACCTTTTGCTCAAGCACTTGTTCACGTAAGAAGTGATACTTGATGGGAATGTGCTTGGTCTTCGAATGCATAATAGGATTCTTTGAAATATTGATGGCACTTGTATTGTCACACTTAATGGGGACAGGAGGTGTACATTTGATTTGAAAATCTTGTAAGGTTTGCATCATCCAAAGGAGTTGAGTGCAACAAGATGCGGCAGCCACATATTTTGCTTCTGCTGTAGATAAGGCAATAGAATTTTGCTTCTTGTTGAACCAAGATACTAACCGGGGTCCCATATAGAATGCACCACCACTAGTGCTTTTCCGATCATCAACACTTCCAGCCCAATCTGCATCAGTGTAAGCATGAAGAGTAAGATCAGCATTCTTTGTATACCATAGACCAAGGTCTTGAGTTCCTTGAAGATATTTGAATATTCTTTTAACAGCCTGAAGGTGAGACTCTTTTGGATTAGCTTGGAATCGTCCAACAATCCCAACTGCATGCATAATGTCTGGTCTAGTCCCAGTGAGATAAAGTAGACTTCCTATCATTGATCTGTATTCTGGTTGATTCATTGGAGGAGAATCATCATGAGAACTGAGATTGCATCCGGTTATCATTGGTGTACTTACAGGTTTGCATTCTTCCATGCCATACTTCTTCAGAATTTGCTTAAGATATTTTTCTTGAGATAGAAATATACCATCTGTAGTTTGATGCACTTGCAAGCCAAGAAAAAATGTTAGTTCCCCAAGTAAGGACATTTCAAATTCTTGCTGCATGACAGAAGCAAATTTTTGACTCATAGATTCTTCGTTACTCCCAAAAATGATATCATCAACATATACAACCACAATCAATAGTTTATCATTTTCAACTTTTGTGTATAAATTGCTATCAGCAGACCCCTTTAGAAATCCTTGTTGATGTAGATATTTGTCAAGACGATAATACCATGCCCTTGGAGCTTGTTTGAGACCATATAGAGCCTTTTTAAGTCTACAAACAAGATTTTCATCATTTCCCAAAATGAATCCTTCCAGTTGTTCTATATATACTTCTTCTTCTAGATCACCATTAAGAAAGGCAGATTTAACATCCATTTGATAAACTTTGATTTGTTGATGACTTGAAAAGGCAAGAAACATTCTTATGGCTTCAAGTCTAGCTACAGGAGAAAAATTTTCTTCAAAGTCTATACCTTCTTGTTGAGTATACCCTTTGCAAACCAGTCTAGCTTTGTTTCTTACAACATCTCCATTCTCATTTAACTTGTTCTTGAAGATCCATTTAGTTCCAATGACATTTTTATCATGTGGTCTTGGTACCAAATCCCAAGTGTCATTCTTTTCAATTTGATCAATCTCTTCATTCATGGCTTGGTTCCAACTTTCATCTCTGCTAGCTTGATTGACATTGAGTGGTTCAATTGTGGATAAAAGTGCCTGATGAGTAGAAGATCCCACAAAAGTTCTCCTTGTTCGTACACCTGATTCCTTGTCTCCCATAATTTGAGATTCAGGATGATTCTTTTGAACGTATCTGGATGGAGCTTTTTCAGATAGATCATTTTCAGGTTCTTCATTGGATTCACTGTCTATATCATTTCCATCTGATGTAGAAGGCCATATGTCACTATCATCTTCTTTTGTTGTTTGTTTTTCTTCTTTAGGAGCTGCAGGAGACTCATCAATAACAACATCAATACATTCAACAATATTTCGAAGCCTTTTATTGTAACATGTGTATGCTTTGCTTGAAGATGAGTAACCAAGAAATATCCCTTCATCTGATCTAGGTTCAAACTTGCCAAGCTTTTCATCATTATTTTTGATAAAGCATTTACTTCCAAAAACCTTAAAATGCCTCACAGTGGGAGAATTGCCATACCAGAGTTCATATGGAGTTTTGTCACTGTTTACCCGAACATGAGCCTTATTGAGAATGTTAACTGCTGTATGTGCTGCTTCACTCCAGAACATGCCAGGAACATCAGAATCAGCAAGCATAGCTCTAGCCATTTGAACAATTGTTCTATTCATTCTTTCTGCTACACCATTTTGTTGTGGAGTGCCTGCTACAGAGAACTGTCTTTTTATGCCATGTTGTTCACAAAATTCAAAGAATTCAATTGACGAGTATTCTCCTCCTCGATCAAATCTAAGACACTTGATTTTTAGATCTAGTTCATTTTCTGCCAATGCTTTGAAGCTCTGAAATTTTTCAAATGCTTGATCTTTGTGTTTAATGAACCCGATCCAACACATTCTAGAGTAGTCATCAATAAATAAAATATAGTATTATTCCCCACGTAATGAATTTTTCCTCATAGGTCCACAGATATCAGTATGAATGAGTTCAAGAGGCTTACTTGATGATCCTTCTTTGGCATTAAATCGTACTCTGGTCTGCTTACCAAATTGACAAGATTTGCATATGGTACTTTCTGGAAGATTGACCTTGGGAAGATCACGAACAGCTTGAAGTCTACTTGCTTTGTTGATTTGAGAGAAACTCAGATGCCCCAGCCTTCTATGCCATAGCCAATTTTCTGAAGACTTGCTCAAGTAACATTGATCTATGCCATTTAGTACATACAGGTTGCTTGGATTTCTTTTTCCTTTTATAATGATTTTACCTGTATCAAGATCACGAACCACACATTATTTTGAACTAAAGACCACTTATGTTCCTTGATCACACATTTGACTTACACTTAACAGGTTATGCCTTAATCCATCCACATACATGACATATTTAGCCTTCACCTTTTCTTTTAGAAATACTGACCCTTTTCCTTTAATTACAGCAGGAATATCATTTCCAAATGTAACTTTCTTTTCCTTTTCTAGAGCATTATATGTACGAAGTTTGTTTTTGTCACCTGTCATGTGTCTTGAGCACCCACTATCAATGTACCATTGATTCTCTTCACCTTCTGCAAATAACGCTATCCCACAATTTTCAACCGGTATTTCTTTCTTTTTCCACACTTTAGAGCTTGATGGAACATGCTATTTTGGCTGGACCTTGCTCCTGCATTCAGATTCTTCATGACCAAAGTTATTGCAATAAGTACATTCAAATTCGTTTTGAAGAGGAGAAAAGTTGTTGTAGGTGTTCTTCTTTGGTTCAATATTCATCCTTTTATTTCTTGCTTCTCTTGTCATGATGGTTTTATATGCAACACATTGAACAGCTTTATGACCAAAATTGTGACATGAGAAACATTGTCCATTGAAGTAGAAATTTCTGCGATCATGAAATCTTCTATTTGAATTTACCTATTGGTTGTAGCTTCTTTGAAATATCTCCCTGTTAGTGTTCCTTGAATTGAGATGATCATGCTTTACCTGTAAAGATCCTTTGTTTCCTTGCTGAGTGGCTGAATGTAGTGAACCAGCTGTGACTGCTTTCAGATAATTTGGTGTTGAAGTCTGGGAAGATTCCCCAGTATATCCAAGACCTGTTTTTATAAGAGGAGACCGTTGAACCTTGATAATCTCATCTAAGGTTTCTGAACCTTTAGCAAATCTAAGATTGAGAGATTTCACTTTCTCATTATCTTTCCTTAGACTTACTACTTCACACTCCAATTCCTCAATGCGTTTTTCTTTTGATTCAAGCTGATTTTCAAGAGTCTCTATGATTATGTTCTTTTCTTCTAGGCTTACTTTGAGTTGAGTGTTTTCTTCATGAAAATTATTGTCTGCTAGAGCATCCACAAAAGTATCATTTTCTTCTCTAAATTCTTGTTCACATTCTTTCATGATTGCCCATACTTTTGCACCAAGATTTTGCAGATAAGCTTTTGTTCGTACCTTCCAGAATATCAGATTGCTTCCACTGAACAGAGGTGGCTTTATAGACATCACTCCTTCTTGACTTCCCATTGCGACGGATCTCCTTCAAGCGATCAAGATTCTGCAGAAGGACCTTCTTTGATACCAATTGTTGGGAAAAATACTGAGAGGGGGGCGGGGGTGAATCAGTATTTTAAAAATTTTACTTTTTCTTGCTTCTAAAACCCATACGCTACTTTCCTGATATAGACTCGCGTATATACGCGGATACCCTTTATGAAACTCGTGTATACACAGAGATCTAGTTAAATAATTAATTCTTCACTTATATCATTCCATCATTCATTCATCAAATGTTTAATAAACAGTAAACATGTGCAGTAAGAACAGAATAAACCATCACACAAGGCATCACACATGAACACTAGGATTTTTAAGTGGAAACCCAAGTTGGGAGAAAACCACCGCTGCAGTTGCTCAGCCTTCAATATTTTATTATAGAGAAAACATCTTACAACATATGTGCTGGTGAAGACTCCTACCAGCACGCAGGCACCCACCTGCGCTCGTTTACCAGCCTCTCCTGGAAGGGAGCTCCAACCCCCTGACTCGTTTACCAGCCTCTCCTGGAAGGGAGCTACGACCCCCTGATCTCGTTTACCAGCCTCACCTGGAAGGGAGATACAACCCCCTGACTGAAGGCTACAACCCTCAACACCTCTATGGACCACGTTTCATCAATTTTCACACTGGATCCAAAGCTTCCTTTAGGACACCACTTGTAGGCCACATTTCATCATATTTCCAAACTGGACCCTTTCCATACTTTTAAGCACAGTCAACCATGAAACAAATACATATAACTTACTGACAGATATCAGTAAACCAGCAGAACAGATCAGACATTTCTTACCACAGACTTCAGCAAACCCTAGTTTGCATACGCGCTTTCCTTTCACTGATGTCGCGTATATACGCACTTCCGTTCACATAAACCAGCGTATACCTCTGTACATATTTCATTGCGCATACGCGCTTTCTCTTCAGCGAAGCCGCGTATATACGTGCTTCCTCTGCGGCGAACTAGCGTATAGATCTTCAGTTATTATAGAGCAGCATACTTCTTCAGATCAGATATTCAGTTCAGATTTACCCTTTTACTTCAGACAGATGTTCGCCTCATCTCAGATCTAAGCCTTCCAGAAACAGATCTAGCAGCTACACATACATTCCAGATCTAGATATTACGCTTCATCATTTCTTCATAAGTGCATCATAGATTCAGATCTATTATCAAACCTTTACCCTTTCCATACAGATATACTTCACAGAGAAGTATTCATTCAAGCTCAAACATCTTGCTCCCACACTCCTGATTTGCACAATGAATTTCTTCTCTTTATATAGGTTTACCCTTTTTCAATACCATGAGCCCTTTTTTCAATACCATGAGCCAAAGCAATACCATGAGCCGAAAACTACATTACTTCCGATGGTATTCCTGGACGGGGTCATTTAGATGAATCATTACCCAATACAATGGGTCAATACCATGGTGGTTACCCCTGGTTTTTCACTTTATGAGCGCTTTTTCCCATACGCGACTTGGCACGTACTTTACCGCGTGCATACACGACTTCTCCTAGGCAAATCCGCATATGCCTTCAGACATACTCTTTTCATCATAGATCTAGCACATATTGAATTCCTTTCTTCATTACCTTCTGTACTCTCTGTAGATACATCATATTTTCATCTTTAAATAGGTTCATCAAGACATATTCTATCAAGCACAACTTCATCAAGCAAGTTGCCATCATCTTCATCAGGTGGGTTGCCATTCAAGAACAACTCTCTACATCATATTGTCAACAAACATCATATCACATCAGATTTACATCATTTACCAAGTCCATCAAGTCAAGAATAACTTCATCAAGTGTATTGCCATCAAGGACAACACATGCCAACAATCTCATGTCTTCATCTTCATCCAGTGGGTTGCCATCAAGGACAACACTCTGCATCATATTGCCAACACTATGTTGCATTCTTCCACTTCAGATTCAATAGGTTCCAGTTTTGGCTTTTTGGCAACATCATTCAAGTCAAATACTTCTTCTAATGGGACCAGTCCTTTTGGAAAGCTTTGATCTTTAGATTGCAGCACTTCCAAGTCTTCATTTTATAAATCTGTGCTTTTTTCTATTGTATGTTTGGGCTGATGTGTTAACAGATTTATTTCAGCAATGTCAGGATACTTTTCTTCTTCAAAAGTGGTTTTTCTTTAGTAGGACAATCTTGTTCATACTCTGAATCTGAGTTTGGTATTTCAAATTCATTTTTGGACTGTAGAAAGCCTTCTATATGTTTATCTCCATAAAAAACTTGCCAGTATTTTTCATTATCCGGGACAGCTGGTCTATATTTGACTTGGGTGGTGCATTGCTCGCTTTCATAAGGTGTTAGACAAGTACTAGCAGAAAAGGCTAATCCATTGGCAATAATGTTTTGCTTCCTTGGGACAAAGATAAGTTGGAATTCAGAAAATGTTTATAACAATTCCATAGCATCATCTCTATGGGCTCTAATTCTGGGATGTTTAGTAGTGTATTCCCCATTTACTTGACTAATTATCAATTCTGAATCCCCATGAACTATTATTATTTTTGCTCCTAATTTTTTCAATAAATGCAAGCCTAAAAGGACCTCATACTCTGCTCTGTTTTTTGTACATTGGAAGTTTAATCTATAGGAATGACCCTAAGCATGATTGTTTTCAGTGTTGTCACCCATATGTCTGCTCCTTCACCAGTTTTAGAGCAAGACCCATTAAAAGTCATACTCCAAAGAGGACTGTTTTTAGATTTATCATTTATTTCAATGCTATCCTCTCTGTTTTGTTTGCCTAATTTGTCACTGTGTTGTTTCTGCAAATCTGCACTATGTTGAATTTTGTTTTGTTCCTCAATATTTTCACTGTTTTGAGGCTTTATTCTTTGATTTTCATGATCTACACTATACTTATGACTGTTTTGGACCTCAAGATCTATGACTTGTTTTTTGTGATTTCCTGAAATAGCGAACTGTCTTTTAGTTTTCTCCTTGTTTCCTCTTTATCTATAGTTGCCCCTATGTTTGGATGTGGAGGGAACACTATAGTGGGTGATGTTTCATTGACTAACTCTTGCTCATTAGGGATCTCATCATTGTAAATAATGAATGAGTCAAGGTTAGTGTGTATGGAATAAAGAGGAGAGATTTTTGGTCTTTCTTGGTTACTCACCATGTATTTCATGTATGTTTCCCTATAGAGTCTTCTAGGTTGACTGAAGACAGGGATGGTGGCATAATTCATATGCATATGCATAGTACCTTGAAACTTAGCACCCCATGATGTTGAAAGAAGCATGCCATATTTTGGGGGTATATCATCCACTACAATGTTCATCACTAAGCTTTTGGCTGGAATTTGAGCTAAGCTAACACATAGATCTTTTATTAGGCCTAGGCATCTTACTCTGCTTGAGTCAAAGGAATATAAATCTTTGTATGGTCTGGTTACCTCAAGGCCTAACTTTTCCATTATTACTTTGGGCATAAGGTTATGTGATGCTCCTGAATCAAGCATGGCATTGTAAAAAATATTATCAGGGATGTTCAAACTGATGTAGAATGGAGGGGTAGTTCCTTCTTGAAATTTTCCTTCAATATTAGGACCAAACAGAAGCTCTGGTGTATCATCATTTAAGTTAACAGTATCATGAATATCTTCTATGTTCATAGCTTTCAAAACTTGACATCTATATATAATTTGAGTGACTAACTCAGTGAGTGGGACAGAGATTTTGATTTTGGAAATTTCACTTTCTAAGCTAAAGGGAATCTGATTTTTTAAAATTTTTGATTCAACCTTCTTAGTCATTGATTCATCAACAAAATCAGCTTGTTGATTTCTACTATTTACAATAGTTAAAATGGTTTTTTCAGGAGCATTAGCTGAAATGCTAGTGCTGCTAGGGTCACCACACTGTTTTTCATTGATTTGGGTGTTTTTTCCCTTGTTTGGATTAGAACTTTCAGCCACTATTTTATGATTTTCTGTTGTCTTTTTGGAGTTATTTACAGGGCTATTTTTGGTAAAAATTTTAGAGATTTTCTTCTTGGGAGTTTCTTGATTCTTTTTACTCCTTAGGTCATATTGTTTAGGTGATCCTATGATGGAATTTTCAAAATATTGGTCATAGTATTCAGTTTCTGGTCTTCTATCATCATAGGGTGTATATAAACCTTGTTTTCTTTCATGGAGGAAATCAAAATCCTCATTGCTTACTCCCAACATGTTTATGTGAGCATCCCCTGTTTGCTCATTTTTTTCTTCATCCTCATTGACATATTTTTCTTAAAAAGGAGGTCTAATCTGTTGATCAATATCCCTTTGTCTGTTCTGAGGTTGATTTCTCCTAAAGTTCTGATTTTGGTTTTGGGATTGATTTTCTCTAGATTGAGCTCTTCATATATGCTCATTATCTCCATCATCTTTTCCATCATCCTTTCCAGTTTTGAGTTAGAGGTTGAAGGTGCAGCTTCATCCCTATAAGATACCCTCTTCTCAGTCTTCATTCTAGCTCTTTTCTCAATTAGATTGGTTTCCACACTAAGAGCTCCCTTCTACATGTCTTCTAAAGTTAAGGGATCCCTTTCTCTTAGCTGATAGGCCATTTTAGGATCAAATCCTTTAGGGAATTTTTCCAAAGCTGAGCCTTGTGGAGGTTTCAAATCTGGGGGTAGTGTGTTATAAACACTATTAAATCTAGTGCAATAATCTTGAACACTTTCCCCGGTATTTCTCTTGAGGTTGTTGTAATCTGAAAGTATTTGGAAAGGGTTTTTCCTAACTTGCCATTTGTTTTTGAATGTTTGATGGAAAGCTTGAAGATCATTAATACTATTAACGGTTAAGCTTTTGAACCATTTTCTTGCTTCTCCCCCTAAACTTTGAGTAAATAATCTGAGTTTAATGGTTTCATCATCTATCTCATTTCTATCAAAATAGTCATTCATCTTGTCCACATGTATTTGAGCAGTAATGGAACCACTAGCATCATATAATGGGATCTTCGACTGATAGTCCTGTGAAAAATTGGCTAAAGGTAAAGGAAGGACTAGAGGAGCATACCATGCTGCCAAGATAGGAGGTTGTGGAAAAAATGGGGGATTTACAAGTGGAGGGTTTATGAAAGGAGGGGGAGGATGGAATGGAGTAGTTTGAATAGTGGGTGTATGGATAACAGAGGTACTTGGACCAGCAAGAGACTGTTGAGTAGATCTAGGATGAGAAAGACCAAATTTATGAATGAAGTGAAGGTCAGGTGGAGTGGTTTCTCTAGTATTAGTATGCTCACCACTATGTTGGGGTGAGTCTGAAAGCTCAAAGTCTATCTAATCTATATCACTAAGTGACTTAGTTCTAGATGGGTTTCTTATGAATGGTAAGTCAACTTGTGTATCTTGTAGAGATGAAAGGTTTTCAGGTATAGAGTTAGCTCTATGAATTGGTCTGATAACAGTTGAAGTCTTGGATTTAAGAGATTTCCTAAGGTTACTTTCCAGATTATCAACTATCTTAGGAGGATTTGGGTCTGGATAGGCTCTAGTATAAATCCTTCTAGAAGCCACTATGTGTTTTTTTTAGACCCAATGACGAGAAAATTTCAGCCAAGTATGACAGTCTTTTAAAGGCTAGCTAATCCTTTTCAAAGAAAACTCAATCCTCAAAGTCTTCTTAACTGGGTTTGAATGATGTTTTAATTTTCCAGTGGATTCTTAGGAAAAACCAATGGCATCAGCAGGCCTACTGAATACCAATGGAGTCACCAAGTGAAGGATTTTTACTTGTTTTAAAGGTTTGGTTGTTGTTCACCATCAAAAATCAATAATAACAAGCCTTGGTGACACTTGTTTCATTCAGAAATAGGGGTTCATTGAGTTGTGAAGTTATTTATTACTCAATATGACTTGTTCCCCAGTATGGTCGCCACTATGTTAAGGCTTTGTAGTTTGAAAGATTGGCAAGAACAAATGTTGCAGAGCCTACCTAGGATCTAGCCCTTCTGGATTCAGAGAGGGATCTCTCTATATAAGTTTTTTGAAAGATATGATATTAGGCTAGTTATGAAGTTCAAGGGTTTTGTTTTTGGTTGGGATGGATATCATCAAAATGAAGAAAGTATTTTGAAGGGTAAAGGTTTGAGCAGGTTGAAATAATGGTTCAGCTAATAGGATAGGTAAGAAACAATATCAATCCATTGGGCTATGGAGTCACAAAAGGATTTAATTGCACAACAAGTTTCAAGAATGGTCCATGGGGCAAGTCATTTATATCAAAGGATCTATTTAAGCTGATTTATGGTGTGGAATGTCAAAGTGTAGTGAAAGAAGCAGAGCTAAGAAAAAAAAATGGTAGCCTATGGTCAAGTAAGGACTTTTAACCTAGCCTGCTTTCGGCATACTCTCAAGGAAAACATTGAATAGCTTACTATCAAGTAAGGAATTTTAACCTAGCCTGCTTTCAACATATTTTCAAAGGAAAACATTTAAGATAAACAAAGAATAGCCTAAGATCAATTAAGGACTTTCAACCTAGCCTGATTTGGCATATTCTCAAAGGAAAACATTCAAGATGAACATAAAAAGTAGCCTAAGATCAAGTAAGGACTTTTAACCTAGCATGCTTTCAGCATACTCTTAAGGGAAACTTTCAAAACAGCTGTTGGAGAAAACACTAGAGGACAAGGCTAACCATAGACTTCCTTAGTTTAACTTCACTTAGCATGCAATGAAAATATCATTCAAGAACAATATCTCAAGTTTTACTCAGCAAGACATGGGCTTACCAACATTCCTTGACTGGTTACACTCTATTGAAATCATTCCCAAACACACATTTAGAAGAAAACATAAAGATAAAGCTTATCGGTGAGATTTAGGGTACTTCGCAGTAAATCCTAATCTATATTTGTTGTTCTTTATCAAAGAAAGTGGACAATATGGAAACAAAGAAAAATAACAATTACAGTAAGAAAAACATCACCATTGACATAGACCAGGATCCCATAAATAAGCTTGTATATCTGATGTTCAAACTAGTTACAATCTTCAAGTCCAATAGGTCTTTGCAGCTTCAAACTTCTCTTCTCAGCCTATCTTTCTTCAAATACTAACAAAGCTTCAACAGCCTCAACAGCTATTTACATTCAATAAGTATTCAACCAACAACAACAATGAACTCGTCATATGGTATTTATAGGTAAATTGAGGAGGTGGAGTTAAAGAAAGGGTTATTTGTTCAATTAATATAGAGTAAATACTTCTCGGACTTTGGGAAGCCTCATGGAGAATATTTCAGATGTTTTAACTGCGCTAATTTATTTTTACATTAAATTTCATCAACTTCAGTCACTTTTGTTGAATTTTGAGGCTTTGGTAGGCTTGCAATTACTTTCTAAGCTATCTTTGGCAAATATCTCTAACTGTGCATTGAATTTGTATTCTTTTGAGGAAAATGAACTTGTAGGGGGAATTTTTGGTCTTCAGAGAAGTAAAGGCTTCTGTGATTTGGCTTTTAAAGCCTTCCTTGTGGGTGATCTGTCTGATTTGTTGCTTTAAATCCTGATTTAGGCCTCTGATTATGCTTTAAGGCTTTCTTATAATATTTGGGCCTTTTTTCTTTTCTTCTAACTATATCTTCTTTTATAAATCTGCCTTTACACTTCGCTTTATCCATACTTTGCTTGGTTTAAGCCTTTAACCTTTTGTTTCTTAATCTTCACTGCCTTTTCTTCTTTGTTGTGTACAGGTGGCTTTTAGTGTGCGGGATGGTTTTTATTTGCTTTACCAGCGTTAATGGGGCACTGATAAAACACATAAAACCATGGTAAATCCCATTTTGTGTTTTAAACCCCAAGGATCATCATCCTAGGAGTTTTATGCCACTAGTCCAGCTGTGGAGGACCTTTTAACATTTTAGCCACCATTGAACTTGCACAAACAAACAATAAAATTAATAAAAACCTGCGGTCTGGGGTAGACTGCTTTTACAGAGGCTTTGTGGAGGTGGGAGGAGCAGTGAGGAGGAGAAAATGCATGCAGGAGGAGGTTCCATGGCAGAATCCTGAAGAAAACAGGGTTTAAAATTGAATTTGGTGTGAAACTGAGGGAAGTGGTTTTGGAAAACCACGAATGGTTTTCACGCACGAAATGAGTGGTAAGCAGTTTAGCTTGAAATGAACGCAATATCGTTTATCGAGTGACACGTGTCCTACCAAAACCACTAATTTCACGTGGAAAATGCGCGATTAGTTTCATTGGAGTTTTAAACACGAAACGTATTTGGGACCATTAGATCTTCAGGACGAAGATCAACGGTTGTGGATGAGCGCGAAACATTGGAAGTTGCATGGTGCATGAGGTGGTGGGACCAAGGTGATGTAAGAAAATTTGTCAGGTAGTGGGTTTATGTGATTAGTGGGGTTGAATGTCGGGAATATTAGTGGCTATCAGATCTTATAGATCAATGGTGGGGATGCATTTGTGGGGATGAATGGATAGGTATTAGTCAGGAGGAAGGAGGGTGAGAGGGGAGACAATCACCATTGAATTTATATGATCAACAATTTATATTTCCCCTTAGAGTGGTAAGGCAGGGGTGGGAGGAGAAAAGGGCCCACCTTGGAATTTCTAAAGGTTTCTTGAGATTTAATAAGGTTTCGGGTTCTGAAAATAATAAGGTCAGAGGGGTGAAATAACGAAGGAAGGGGGACTAAAAGCTTGGTGTTGGGGCATGGTCCCGTGGAGGAGCAAGGGACTAGGAGCCAAGGAAAAAAGGGGCTAGGAGTTGGCACAGAAAGCTAAGCGCTTGGCCGTCCAATCAAACCTGATCGATGTTTGCAATCGCATTGGGAGATCGGCCAATCAGCGTAAAAAAGGTAAGGGGAAAAATAAATTTGAAACGCCAATGTGCGATGCACGATGGGGCTAAGGCCTTGGTCGCGTGCGCAGGGTTATGTTGCAAGGAAAAAGGAATGGGGCTTAAGCCAAGGGGGCTTAAAACCCAATTTTTGTTTATGAGCGGAAAAGGCCTAAATGAGGCTCTTTTGGGGGTTTTAAAGGCTTCCGATAGGTAAAATAGGGATTTTTTAAGCCAGAGAAAGGGGTTTTCATGGTTTAAAAAGAGTTTTTAGAAGGTTTATTAGGGAAATGAAGGGTAAATGAGAAGGAGAAAAGGGGATTTTCATAGGGAAATGGAGGATAAATAAAAGGGAAAAATGAGTGATATGGGGGGATTTTGGAGGAATTTATGAAGGTGAAAAGATGGAGAAAATGGCTGAAAATAGTCTCCTTTATACAGCACGTCTTCCTGAGGATTTTTTGAAGGAAACAGCAGTGAAGATTACTCTTAAGTTAGAAAACACTAGAAGGCTTCAAGAATGAGTAATTTTCTATGAAAATAATAACTTGAAGGCTCAAGACCTGTTTTAGCCATCATTTGTTGTGACAAAATTTACTAATGGCTAACAGAAGGCACTGGCCAAGTGGAGATTCGGGATCAATGAGAATTTCACTCCCAATTTGACCAACGCACCTTTGAGTGTCAGGAAATGCTTTGAAAAGCACCCTTGAGTGGGTTTACCTGCATATGAAAATCACCTTTGAGTGGGGTTACTGCATATGCAAAGCACTTAGCCCCTTTAGGGACTGTGTTGGTGAGCTCATAGGTGATTTATCATGTACTTAAAATCTTGGAAACCTTGCAATGGAAGTCATGGATGATTTGTCTTGTTCTTTTTCTTAGGGCATGTAGCAATTGAAATGATAGGGGATGATAGACCCTATTCATTGGTTCTATAGATAATGTCCAGTTAACCAGGTCATTGGGAATGGTGCCAAAATTTACCTATAACAATTTCCCCCCAAAGCATGAAGCCAGAATAATAATAAAAATATTTTTTTGAATGAGATGCTTTACACTGTGATGGGATGGAGATGAATTTGAGTGGAGACCTGCATCAATCTTACAATACATTACATCCTAATATATCCTCTTGATCACAAATTTCTGAGGGAAGGCATTCCCACACTCAGCACATAAACTATCTAATAACATATACATAATTCAAAAAGTTGTCTATATTGGAATGTTGCCCAATACAGACATGCCTATAGATATAGGCCCATGTTCGGATGACGTTCTGTATGTAAGCTCACCATACAGATGATGTGTACAATAATCCTAAAATCGCAACCCAAATGGATGAAACTAGATTTGGGGTCTTCTTATCTCGTTCACTCGATCATTCGGGTACAAGTCTAGCCATGCAAATATATGATTTGTAGTCAAACATGATAAGGCATCATTTGATTAGTAGCCAATAATGTGAGATGTTAACAAATGCGAGAGAACCACCATTGATTTCAATGGACCTCAAGGTACTACAGTATATTTCGTAAGCATGAATAGATGATTTGATATCGAAATCTAAACAAAATCTCTCGGTCAAAAGTTCAAAAGTGAGGATCTTTTCGATGCTGTAACAAGCCTCATGGTACTGGAATATGATGTTTCTAAGTGAACTTCCTACATAATGATTTATCGTCGACAAGAAGTCACTTTATATTGAAACGGGAGTTACTGATTTCAGAGACAAAGGTATTACTTGATATAGCAATTTTCAGGGATGAATGTCATGAGAATGAAGGTTTATGAGTGTTGCAAAAGGATGAGTATTCACTAGATGACTCCTCTTGAACATATAGGTGACACTAAGATGAGTTGGCAGCATTGACCCAAAACTGAAGTGAAGGTATGATGAACCATAGGTATGAATGAACCGTCAAGAAGATTACCCAACCCAAATAGTCACAGTGGTGGACTGAAGTTTCATGTTCAAGAGCGACCTGCTACTATAAAAATTTCTATTTACTTTCCCAAATTTTCCCTGGTCATTTGTCGACCAGAACCTCTTTCTTTTTTAACAAGCTTGAGGAGGATAACATATGCTTGATCTATAATTCAACCCTTCAAGCAAACAATGTATCGCTATTTAACAATTTAATGAGTCTAGTGATGAATGAAACTTGATTCTTGCCATGATTGACAAGCTTTTTGCTATTTTATGTTTTAATGAGCCTAACGACAGTGATAGCTCGACCCTTTTTCATATTTAGAGAGATTGACAAAGAGGACGAAAGAAAACTCCATAAGTACTTTTTTGTAAAGTTTTCGCTCAGACCCGAAAAAGTGTAAAATAATATGTGAGAGAACCTCTTTGGCCATGTTTGACCAAGGTATTCCTTTTTTGTAAATAATCTATCTCAGTATGGAAAAGGGTTAAACTTATAATGAGTAGATATCAATTCATTTACTTTTATGAGCTCGAAAAGACAAGTGTTTGGCAATATTTTCACATTATCAGAGTCTGAAAAGAGATGAAAGAAGAATCTAAGGGTTCCTTTCTCGCTGTTATCGAAGCTCGAAAAAGAGATAAAATTGCACTTCAAATCCTTTTTCATTTTCAACAAACATCGAAAAATAAGGAGAAAAGTATGCTTTGTGGTCAAATCATTCTTGAAACAAATTTGCACGACTAATATGTTCATTAGTTGTAAAACCTGTTCAAAACAACATCAAATGGATGATAAAAATATAATAAAACCATAGTCACAGCAATAAATATGATTTTCAAATAATTAAATGACCATTAAAAAGTGTTTTACTATTTATTTTTACCATTCACTAGTTACCATTTGCATTTTGGAGCTCTGAACTTGCTTTTTCCCTCGAACTTCAGCTGTTGATTGTGATTGATTCTGTGGATGATTTTCGTTGTCATTTAATCCAAGTTAGTGCCATGAACCCTCTCTTTCCTTCAGTAATCATTTCATTTCCTTTCATTTCGATTTTTTAGGGTTTTGAGCTCCTTAGGGTAAATTCTTCTTCCAAAGATGGCAACGCACCCTTGAGCATCGAAAAGTGCGTTGTAGAGAACCTAAACTGAATTCTAAATGCATATTCAACACACTGTCCCTTGTTCAGGATTGCGTTGGGCACAATCTTCATCTTTTATTCTTGCACTATGCTCAAAATTTGTCTACTTTTTTTCATTGAAGGGAGTCTAATGGTTCTTATGGTTATGTTTAAGGATTTCATCGAACTATAATGACGATTACATGGAGGGAATCAGAGCATGAAGAATAGGATATGATTTTCCTAAATGATCCGGGTACAGTAAGAGCCTTAAGAGATTGTGGCTTGTTAAAGTACTTCCGTTTGTCAGGGATGAGGAAACAAATAGAACTCTTGGAGTTCCTAGTTCGAGCATGGGATCCAGCTATCGAGGTGTTAGTGTCCTGTGATTTAGATGATTGGTAGACCAAATGACAAGGTAACATCAGACCGGTCTTTGGAGTCCTAGGACCTAGCCTTCCTAGGCTCATAGAAGGCTCTCTCTATTGTATGCAAAGGATGTGAACTTGCTTGCTTTAGGGTTTTGATTTTAGGCTAGTTGTTAAGTGTACGGTTTGTTGTTTGTTTTGGTTGGGTAAGATGAACAGGTAGAATAGGAGGAGTGAGATGTCTTCAAATCATTGGGCTATGGAGTCACATAATTCATGGATATCTCAATAATGAGTCGGAGTGCATCACAGGGCAAATCTAGTGTGGTCAATGGATCCTTAAGATTATGTGTGAAGTGGGATGGACATCAAGTTGGTGAATAAGGTAGGGCAAAGTGAAATCAAGAATCCTTAGTCACATATCTATAACAAGGAGGTCTTAAATACTGATAAGAAAAAGATATAACTCATGAGGTAGGGCAAACTAGTAAACTCAATGACAATACTTAAACCAATAAACATTCAAGATAAACAATTCCAATGAAATATAGAAGGCGAGAAACTCATTTAACTTCTAGTGATTTCACCTTCAAGCTTTCGAAAACATTTAAGATCACAAATAACTTTAATCCATGAAGAGGGAACTACTAAACGTAATAAATCAATCTATAAAAGAACTTTGAGGAAAACTGATAGGCATGGACGAAGGGAAATATCAAAACAAAACCTCTTTGACTTAACCTAGCAAGCAGTACTTCAAAGAGAGGTTTCAAGATAGAGTTTAGATAGCATCAAATAAGCAGGGCTTACCATGAAACATATTTGTAAAATAGCATACTAATCCATTAATGAAACAGCCATGTTTAGGTGGGCCTAAGGAGTAGTTAAGAATTCCTTAAGCTGACCCAATAGAGGAAAACATCAATGCAATAGAAGGGAGGAGGACTATGGTGCTTCAAAGAGCATTTATCAACCTATACTTTTCTGTTCTATTGCAACAAAGAAGGATGAAACATAATGATAACAAGAAAACATGAAAAAATTAAGAATATATCACCATTAACCAAGCTTATGGATCCTGCAAACAAGCTTCTCCATTATCAATCCAATTAAGCCATTCATAAACTCCACAACACCAATTTCTTCTCCAAGCTTATAAAAACCATGTTTTTCTATCAAAGCTCATCAAATGCCAAAATTTAAAATGAAGCCCTCATGCTCTATTTAACTCAGCAAAGGAGGGAAAAAAACCCTAGATAGGGTTGGAAAAAGTCAAAATCACCCATAAATGTCATTTATGCCTAAGAGGCCATGCAAGGCCCAAGGAAAAAAATATTTCATGGAATAAATGCTAAAATAACTTCTTACACCTAATTCTAGAGTGATTTGCCTCAAAAAACATTAAAATATGATTTTTCAATAAATGAGTGTGTTTTGTTGACTTTTGGTCCAAAACACACTAAACAGTGCATTTGCACAGCGCCACTTTTAGCATAAAATAGGCTCTTTTGCAACCAAGTTTTGGACCCCTTCCTGATGTTGGATTTGGCTCCGTGATGGCTCGTTGGAAATCCTGATGAGTCTAATTTCCAAAAATTCTCTTAGTTTCTTGATCCAGCTCTTGTAGCTAAGTCAAAATGTCAAAATCCCAAGACTTCCATTAGCGCAGTGCCAGGTTTTAAATAGTGGCATAATGGTGAAAAATGAGGGGTTTTTTGACCTTTTTAGGGGTCAAACCTACTCCAAATTATCTGAAACTTGGTGATAAAAGTGTAATAGTGATGAAAAACCCAAAAATGCTAAGTTTTCCTCTTGAGGATGCTCCATGGATTAGCGTAGTTCCAGTGGCGTTGCGCTAATGGGCCTTAAAAATCACAAATAACAAAAAGTGTTCCAAATTTTCTCAAAATTGGTTGAGGCCTCCCTCAAGGGGTCTTGGAAAACTATTGAGAAGCTGAAGGTATAACTCCAAGGTTATCATGACCTTTTTCCTCTTGTAGGGTTTGGAATTCAATGAGGGTCTGCCTCAGTTTCGCACAAGCAAGTTTGTTTTTCTTTGCATAATGTTTGGTCATCTTTTTTTGCAGCTCTAAGCCTTGATTTTCCTTCTTCAACTTGGCCTCTAGGTGTATGTTTTCCGTCTCAAGCCATGATTCCTGATCATGTTCAATTTCCATGGCAAGGAGTTCATTAAGGGAAAGTTGCTCTACTAGGGTTGATTCCTCTTCCTTCTATTTTTCCAATGCTTTCTTTAACCCTATGGTTTTGGGCCTCTTCCTAGGTTGTTCCTCTTCACCTTCACTTTCTTAATATGGTCCCATGTATTCTTCTAGTTTCACTTATGCTCTTTGGGCTTCTTTCCAGGCTTTGAGTGCTCTAGCCTCATAGATGGCTTGTTGGGCATACATTTGCTTGTTTTCCATCTAATAGAAGTGGATGGCATCCTTTGCCCTCTCCAACTCAGCTTCTAGGTATTTTATTTGTGCATTCTTCTCTTGGAGGAGGGAGTTTGAAATTCTTGTTTCGTTTTCTTCATCACTGTCTATATGGATAAGTTCAAACTCCCTTTCTATTTCAGGGTCCTCCTCTTCTACCTTTACCTGTTTCTTACCTTTTTCAATTTGCTGAGTTGAGGTGGATGGCATGCTTCCTTGCCCTTTGGAGGTAGAAAACAAATGCCTTGAACCTCTTTTTTAGGTGTATGCAAGAGGAGTGATGGTAATTTTGGTAGTGTCTTCATTATGGCTGTGACCCTTGGTGTTGTCATCAGATTCTTCATCATTACTATGATCATCTTTAGTGATCACATGCTCTATTTGATCATTGTCTTCTTGACCTTCAACACCACCATCATCATTACCTTCTTTTCTGCCTTCTGCACTGTAGCTTTGGTCTTCATTTGGACTATCGGCCCTTGCACTTGCTTCATCTTGGTTTTTTTCATCCCTATGGTCTTTTTATTCATCATCTCCTGCACTGTTATCATTTTCATTATCAGTAGGAGGTTGATTGGTGTCATGAATGTCATGACTATTTTCATGACAGTCATGACTATCCCCTTTTATGTCTTGCTTCTCACTTCCTGTTCCATCATTGTCATCTTCTTCGTCACTATCTTGTTCTTCAAATTTTGTTTCTCCCTAACTAGTTTCATCTTCTTTATTGTCAGCACTCTATTCATCATTTATTGGCTCATCCTCATGTTCATCATTGGTTTCCATGTAATCTACCTCAACATTATCCTCTTGGTTTCCAACATTATCATCAAACTCATCTTCATTGTGGACATATTTATCATCACCTTCACCCTGATCTTCATGTGATTCTTCATTGCCACTTCCTGCTTCACCTAATGCATCAAGAGAAGGAGAGGAAGGGAGGTTTTCCTGTGGTGAGGGTACTTGTGTAGATGAGGAGGGTATATTTGGTTGATGAGGAGGAATTGGGCTTGTGAAAACTTCATGGGCTATGAACACATCCCAAGGTATACCTTGCAGCTCCAACTAATGTAGTACCACCATCTTGATTAAGGAATGGTGGAACAAGTTATGCATTTTCCAGGAATGATTCCTCCTCAGGACAATAGAATACGTCTTCTCCATGCTTCTATAGATATAGTAGGGCAATTTGAGCACCTTAACCCTTGTGAAATGCATGAGGAGTCTAACATGGTAGGAATAGAGCCTGGAGTATCTCCCCTCACAGGTGAAGTACTTCATGATAACCAACATCAAGGGTGAAAATCTGTGTTTGAGGTGTGAGAAAAGGAAAAATATATTGTTGCCTTCTCTATATCTTGTTTTTATGAATGGATCAAAAAATTATTTGTCCAATTTTCCATTCTTAAACCAATTCTCACCTACAGCAGGGATACCTGTGGCCTCAGAAATGGGACCTGCTGAGATCTCAAAATCCACTCCTACAAGGCTTGAGTGCTTGTTGTGTAAGTTGAGAATGAGGAGCCTTTTAAGCTCAGGGTGGATCTTCACTTGTTTAACCTTCTCACAAAATTGAAAACATCTTGCATTCTGAAAACATGACAGGAATCTAGGAGAGGAGGTGTTGGCCACTGTGCTTTGAGGTTCCAATCTATTGACTTTCCCTCCCTTATGTTTTGGTCTTAAAGGCCTTTGACCACTTTCATTGCTACTACTGTTTTCAGTTCCTAACATAATGATAGGAGATGTTGGTTGAAAATGTAGGGTTTGATGAAGCAAGGTGAAAATTATGATGAAGCCAAATTTGGTGAATGATTAATGTGGAGGCTAGGGTTCTTAGGATCAACTTGATTTTGAGCCTAAGGATTCTTTTCTTAAAGGTGTATTGCAGCGACCTTAACTCACTTACCCTTACATGACATCAAACTGGTTTCAAGGAGGTTTAAAAAAAAAGGCTCCTTTGCATGCAAGACCTAGGATTTACTCACTTAGGGTTTGAACATTCAAAGCCACAAAATACTGCAATTCATTGAAAATTTGTTTGGGGAGAAGGAAAGGAAGTCACTTACCAATTTTTTTCTCTCTATAGACCTTTGGAGGCAGTTTGGAATGTGAATTTGAGAGTTAGGGAAGATAAATTGCTTTTTTGGAGGCTTTATATGTTAGTGCAGCACCTTGCCTGATTTTTTGGGTTGGCTCATTAGCACAGCACCGGCAGGCCTGCCCGTGGGTTAGCACAGTGCAGGGCACGTGTAGCAGTCTAGGTCTCCAGGCGAGTCGGGCCCGCATTTGTGCACCGCTAGGCCAAATTTGCATAGCGTTGTGTCATTTTGAATGGGTGGAGGATGGATTAGCATATCTCTAGCCCTTATTTGTGTAGTGCCACTGATTTGCGCAGCGCCAGAAAAACTTGCCCAGAAACGGTCAGAAAAACTCGACTTTTCTCTTGAAGACTTTTTTCTCTTCAGCAAGTGATAAATGAGTTTGAAATGAAATTGAAACACCTTTATACCTCTTGAGAAAAATAAATTAAACTTATAAACCCAATTTACTATGTTTTCAACCTTTTTTTCATTTGACTGATACCCTTTATATCTTTTGCAGGGGCTTTTGAAGGCTTTCTCAAGGCATCTTTTCTTCTTTTTGTGGTGATGGCTGGCTGAGGGGATGTATATGTTCTTTTCATCCTTTTTACCTTTGAAATTTTGGGCACTGTTCAAAGAATCTTTATCATGTATTTAACAAACTAAACACTTTGGTTTTATCCTTTTTGGCATTCTTGATTGCAGGTGACCTGAAAAATGTCCTTTTACATCCTTACTAATTTTTTAGGCAGTAACATATTTATTTTGACAAAGATTTTAAGTAAATCATACCATTCCATGTGTTCCCTTGGCCACTTCTGATTTTTTGTAGGTGCCTACAAAAAATTTTCCTTTGGTCTTCTTAGTCCCTTTTGGAGTTTTGACACCTCATTTTCTCAACAGTGAACTTATGCTCAACATGATTTTCTCCTTTGGCACTTTACCTCATGCTTGCCTTCATTTGATCATTTTTAAGATATTTGACTGCACTGGGAAGCCTAGGCTCCATCACACTAATATTCTTTACCATTTCTCCCTTTGGTGTAGGTGAAATAGTGTTGCTTTGACAAAACCTAGAGAGCGCCTTCGATATCCTTTGAATGCCTTCTGCTGTTATGAAGGAGGACTTATCATCTTCATTTGACATGTTTTTTCTATCCTTCCAAACCTTTAGGTTTTAGGGTTGTTAGAGAAGAATAAGTAGTGTTGTCTTCTAAGTTTTCTATAGACCTTTCAAGTTCATTCATTTTTGTTCAGTTCACCTCACCTTTTTCCCTTATTCATTTATAATTTCTAGAAATCTTCAATGTGTACTTGGTGGTGTTGAGGTGACTTTTGTCCTTGTGGTCATTATACTGGCTTCTTGCTTGGCAACACTATTTTTCCAATCAATCTCAAAACCTTGATTCTCTTTAAACATAGGCATGTTGTCTTTCCTTGTTGTGGAGGTATTCTTGTGATGATTCACCCTATTACCTTACTTATTTTTATGCTGATGGCCATCTTTAATCATTCTTTGCAGAAATGTGAGAAAGGGTAGTTGTCCCTTGCACAATTTTTGTTTTGACCAAGGAAGCCTCCTTTGAAGGATTTTGATCAGATTTGGACAAAGTTACTTGACCTTCTTCCTCTTTGAATGTAGCATTTTGACACATAAAAAAAAGAGACTTAGAACACCAAAACAACCCTATGACCTATGAAACCCTAAGTGACCTAGTGGAAGGCTCTTTGGACTTTGCCTTTGACCGAAAACTTAGATTTTAGGTCTTTAAGTATAAAAACAAAGTTTTTGATAGACTAATGTATTGAAGATCCAAAATCCAATGCATTTGATTTATCTAAAGAGCCTAAAGAGATAGTTTTCAAATCACCAATTCTTGAGGCATTTGGGAGACACAAGAGAATTGGTTGATTGGTGGCCCTAGGTAGCAATGGAGGGGTTAGGAAAAACAAAACAAAGGACTAAGGCCAAAAGTGACCAAACATAGACAAAATGAGTGACATGAGCCCATGATGGATCTTCTGGGATTGGTGAGCTGAGCTTGACATGATGGGATGATGAAATAGTGAAAAATATATCCTAAGGATAATGAAGGCAGTGAGATTTCTAGAACTCACAATGTTCATGAACTTTGTTTCTAGAAATCTAGGATAAGAATTTAGTCATCTAAAAAGGCAAAAATTTACTAATGGCTAACAATGGCTCCACTTGGGGAGGGCAACTACTTTTTAAGAGGTGTCCAGAACTTCAGATCTCTGGTTCTATGAAGACCAGTGCCTCATCCATTGGGCAGATTTTTACTTCTTTCATTTTCTAATGCTTCTTTGAGGTTGTGATCTCAATAATATGAAAGACATGATTAGCTCAACTTCATCTTTACCTACCCAACCTACTTGCCTAACATTTGTTTCTTCCTTGGGTGCACTTGAACTGGCAAACCCTTTACATTCTTTTTATCTTAAAAGAAAAACAAACTATCTAGTTGTATCTTATTTCTTCCAAGAATTCAAATTATACTAATGAACTCTTTTTATTTTCTACCTAGACTAACTGACTGTCAAGATTAGGCTATATGACAGAATTCATTTTCTAAGCTATCTGACATGAAATTGAAAGCATGGTTTAAATCAGGATTAGGCAATCTGACTTACCATGGGTTGTGGAATCAAGACAAGCTGTACACAAACATTATTTTTGTATAAATAAAACTAGAAAAATAAGGGTTATGATTTATCATTTGCTATGCATCCCCATCTTTCTTCTTGGTTCAATTTTGAGCATGTGAAACTAGTATCTTTCACTCCTAATCTATCCCTTTTGACAAGTCAAGTTTGAATGTTTTGACAAGATCTCTTTCACTAACTTACCAACACAAAATTAAAAACATGTTTCAGCCATGATTAGGCTAGATGATGGAAGCAAGATCTTCTTTTTGAAGCAGCAGTTGCATTTAGGCTTGCACACTTTCAGTATACTATTTTTTGGGTATGGGGCTATACCTCTTTTTCCAATCTGCCCTCTTTTTCCTTCTTTCTATGTTTTTGAGTTTTTTCTCTCTTTTTGGTCAAAACAATCTAAAACTAAAGGTAGAAAGATGCTCATGGTGTTGAGCTTATTTTCTTGCCTATCTATCCTAATCTAACCTATACATGATATACATTCAGCTGGTGAACTCTCTCTTCCAGTACAACCAATCAAGTAGATGATTCCATGAGGGATCTTGGTTTAGTTCCTTCAGTATGTTGGACAAACAAAAGGGCCACTCCCATCTTACTTGATTTTGAATAGTGGTGCCTAAACTTCTCTTTAAACCTTGCATCAAACTGCTCTTAACATATTTCACTCCCTCTTCAAATGTCTCTAATAAATCAACAAAGGGATCTTGAAACAATACCTGAATGTGAGGATTTGGACAATAAGCTTGATCTAGAACTGCTTCTTCCTCCACTTAACTAAGCTTGGGATTATTTTTGGAAATAAAACCGTCCTCTTCCTCATGATCACCTGAACTAGTAAACTCATCATATATTGTAGTTTTTCCCTCTTGCAATCCTGATATGTCTTGACTGACTGGAATGAATTATGTGTGAAGGCCATCATGTTGATGAGCAAGAGCACTCTTTGGAAATAAATCTTCTTGAGAAAGAAGTGCATCAACTCTTATGTGATTATCCATTTCTAAGCCTTCATCTGCAATCTGAAATTCAAAGGAATTTGGTGGTTGCAAATCTAGAGCTGAGAAGGGATCTATGTCATCAAGGATTTCCTCAACCATGTTAGGAAAAGGTTTCTTACTGACAACTTGCTTAAGAATTTCACTATCTACTTCAACCTCAACACCAAACCAAAAAGGCTATTTATTTACAATCACATGAAAGTTATTTCTAATGGACTGAAATGAAGTAGAGCAAAGAGTTAGAGATCCCTTACTTACTTCTAAAATTTCAATGCTTTCCTCATCGGTATCATAGATGGTATGTATTGGCTAACTATTGTTTCCAAGTCGATGAAAAATGTCTTCCTCCCATAAACCAATTACTGATGGCTATGCAAGGTTAGCTTCTGTTTAGAGCACATGACTGTCATCATACTAATCAAACTTTGGAAAATCATCAAAATAAGTAGTGTTACCAATCAAGAAAATTGGATTATAAAATTGTCCTTCTTTGACTTTATTTATAAGTTCACTTTATGATTTATGGTAGATGGGAATAGTAGGAGAAGGAACATAAATTTTTTGTTTACATGAAGGTTTAGAGGCTGGCTGCATGTTTATCATCTGATTTATTTCCTCTTCAGTTAGAAGAGGAGGCATTTTTCTCTTTCTTTGGATAGGACCACAACAGTTCTCTTTCTCGAGTGAAAGTTGATTGATAGGTCGAATGTCTTCTTGAGTCTCACCTATAAGAGATGATAAATCATTACTTGTGCCTTCAAAGAGATCCTATGGTTTTTCTTCTATTTCTTGATTGGGTTCTAACTCCTCTAGGTTGTCATGATGGCTATCTTGAGATTGAAATGCATGGAGTTCTTCTAATAAATCTTCAGGATGCCAATTCCCTAAATATTCATCAATGTTTACAAGGTGTTGTATGAAATATTTAGATTCGGATCTCAACAATTGTCAGCTAATGATAAAGATGGACAGTATTCTTTATAACGTTCATAAAACACCTTTTGGAAATCTTTCAAGGAAAACAAGCTACCAGGTTTTAGCCATTCATACCAATTTCTTGCCTTACCTTCTAATGTTGCCATAAACATTTTCATGAGGCAGTCCTCGTGCCATTCAACCTTTAACCTCCATATGTGTATATGAAATTTGATGAGATGTAACAAGGGGTCATCAACTTTTTCATCTTGAAATATAGGTACTCATTGGAGCATATCTCCTTTGTATTCTTGGATCCATATTTTTTAATCAAAAAGGGTCACTATGTCTTTTCAATCAGTTTATATTTCTTTACTAGTGGAGTCTTTTGGTCTATTGTGGGTTGTGGAGTCATCAGGTGGAAGATTTGAACTTTGTTGTCCACCATCAGCATGATTAGGATTGCTTAATGCATTCCCAGGGGACTCAGTGAGAACTAGTAAAGTAATAAGCCTACTATAGGCTAGCGGAGTCACCAGGTGGATGTTTTTTGTTGTTTTAAAGATGTATTTTTATGGTCCACCACCAATAATTGACAAAAAAATAGATCTAGGGATGTTTTTCAGGTTTTTTGAGTTCCTATATGTAGCCCTAAGGTTTGTACGAGTGTCCTATAGTTGAGTCATCATTTTTCTAGGATGATGAAACAAACAGAGTCTACTCTTAGATATCAATTGATTTTCTAAGCTTAACTGAGGGTTAAATGAGTCCATAAGAGTTTCTTAGGCAACTATGTACTTGGTCCCACCGTGATCGCCATTATGTTCGTGTCCTATGATTTGGCCGATTGGTAGACCAAATGACATGGTAACATTAGACCAGTCTTTGGAGTCCTAGGACCTAGCCTTCCTGGACTCAAAGAGGGCTCTCTCTATTGTATGCAAAGGATGTGAACTTGTTTTCTTTAGGGTTTTTATTTTAGGCTAGTTGTTAAGTGTAGGGTTTGTTGTTTGTTTTGGTTGGATAAGATGAACAAGTAGAATAGGTGGAGTGAGAGGTCTTCAAATCATTAGGCTATGGAGTCAATGAAAGCCATGGATATCTCAATAATGAGTCGGAGTGCATCATAGGGAAAATCTAGTGTGGTCAATGCTTAAGGTTATGTGTGAAGTGGGGTGGACATCAAGTTGGTGAATAAGGTAGGGCAAAGGGCAATCAAGAACGCTTTGTCAAATACCTATCACAAGGAGGTCTTAAATACTGATAAGAAAAAGATATAACTCCCGAGGTAGGGAAAACCATTATAGTCAATGACAATACTTAAACCAATAAACATTCAAGATAAACAATTCCAATGAAATATAGAAGGCGAGAAACTCATTTAACTTCTATTGATTTCACCTTCAAGCTTTAGAAAACATTTAATATCAAAAATAACTTTAATCCATGAAGAGGGAACTCATAAACATCATAAATCAAGCTGTAAAAGAAATTTGAGGCAAACTGATAGGCATGGATGAAAGGCAAGATAAAAAAAAAACCTCTTTGACTTAACCTAGCAAGCAGTACTTCAAAGAGAGGTTTCAAGACAGAGTTTAGATAGCATCAAATAAGCAGGGCTTAACATGAAACACATTTGTAAACTAGCATACTAATCCATTAATGAAACAAACAAGTTTAAGTGGGTCTAAGGAGTAGTTAAGAATCCCTTAAGCTGACCCAACAGAGGAAAACATCAAGGCACTAGAAAGCAGGCGGACTAAGGTGCTTCAAAGAGCATTTCTCAACCTATACTTTTCTGTTCTACTGCAACAAATAGGGATGAAACATAATGATAACAAGAAAACATGAACAAATTGAGAATACATCACCATTAACCAAGCTCAAGGATCCTGCAAATAAGCTTCTCCATCATCAATCCAAGCAAGCCATTCATAAACTCCACAACACTAATTTCTTCTCCAAACTCATAAAAACCATGTATTTATTTCAAAGCTCATCAAATGCCAACATTTAAAATGAAGCCCTCATGCTCTATTTAATGGAAAAAACCCTAGATAGGGTTGGAAAAAGTCAAAATCACCCATAAATGTCATTTATGCCTAAGAGACCATGCAAGGCCCAAGGCACAAAATATATCATGAAATAAATGCCAAAATAACTTCTTGCACCTAATTATAGATTGATTTGCCTCAGAAAACACTAAAATATGATTTTGCAATAAATGAGTGTTTTGTTGACTTTTGGTCCAAAACACACTAAATAATCCATTTGTGCATTGCCACTTTTAGCAGAAAATAGGCTCTTTTGCAACCAAGTTTTGGACCCCTTCCCAATGTCGGATTTGGCTCCGTGATGGCTCATTGGAAACCCTGATGAGTCTACTTTCCAAAAATTCTTGTAGTTTCATGATCTAGCTCCTATAGTCTATTCAAAATGTCAAAATTCCAAGACTGCCATTAGCCCAGCGCCAGGCTTGAAATAGTGGCAGAATGGTGAAAAATAAGGGGTTTTTTGACTTTTTGAGGGGTCAAACCTGCTCCAAATCATCTGAAACTTGGTGAGAAAAGTGTACTAGTGATTAGAAACCCAAAAATGTTGAGTTTTCCTCCTGAGTATTCTCCATGGATTAGCGTATCACCAGTGGCGTTGCGCTAATGGGCCTTAAAAATCACAAAAAGCACAAAGTGTTCCAAATTTTCTCAAAATTGGTGGAGGCCTCCCTCAAGGGGTCTTGGAAAACTGTTGAGAAGCTAAAGGTGGAACTCCAAGGTTATCATAACTTTTTCCCTCCTGTAGGGTTTGGACTTCAATGAGGGCCTGCTTCAGTTTGGCACAAGCAAGTTTGTTTTTCTTTGGATAATGCTTGGTCATCTTTCTTTGCAGCTCTAAGCCTTCATTTTCCTTCTTCAGCTTGGCCTCTAGGTGTATGTTTTCCCTCTCAAGCCATGATTCCTGATCATGTTAAATTTCCATGGAAATGAGTTCATTGAGGGAAGTTGCTCTGCTAGGGCTGATTCCTCTTCTTTCTGTTTTTCCAA
Organism: Pinus albicaulis; assembly: GCA_034641835.2. Lineage (NCBI taxonomy): Eukaryota > Viridiplantae > Streptophyta > Pinopsida > Pinales > Pinaceae > Pinus > Pinus albicaulis. The sequence goes on from CM076570.1 coordinate 1,175,445,377, forward strand.
TGCTTTCTTTAACCCTATGGTTTTTTGCCTATTCCTAGGTTGTTCCTTTTCACCTTCACTTTCTTGATATGGGCCCATGTATTCTTATAGTTTCACTTGTGCTCTTTGGGCATATTTCTGGGCTTTGAGTGCTCTAGCCTCATAGATGGCTTGTTGGGCACTCATTTGCTTGTTTTCCATCTGATAGAAGTGGATGGCATTCTTTGCCCTCTCCAACTCAACTTCTAGGTATTTTATTTGTGCATTCTTGTCTTGGAGGGGGGAGTTTGAAATTCTTGTTTCATTTTCTTCATCACTATCTATATGGATAATTTCAAACTCCCTTTCTATTTCAGGGTCCTCCTCTTGTAACTTTACTTGTTTCTTAACTTTGTCAATTTTCTGAGTTGAGGTGGATGGCATGGTCCCTTGCCCTTTGGAGGCAACAAACACATGCCCTGACCCTCTTTTGTAGGTGTATGCAAGAGGAGTGATGGTGATTTTGGTAGTGTCTTCATTATGGTTGTGACCCTTGGTGTTGTCATCAGCTTCTTCATATTTAATATGATCCTCTTTAGTGGTCACATGCTATGTTTGATCATTGTCTTCTTGACCTTCAACACCACCATCATCATTACCTTCTTTACTACCTTCTGCACTGTAGCTTTGGTCTTCATTTGGACTATCAGCCCCTGCACTTGCTTCATCTTAGTTTTGTTCATCACTAGGTGTTAGTATGAATCTTTTGTCGAAATGTACGCAAAAAGACCACTTTAGCTAAGCATAAAAAATAGCCCTAAAATCAAATATGGCTGCCAATATCTTCAAATCTGCAATTAGTTGATCAAGAAAAAAGCTGCACAAATCCAGATCTATGCATAAAAAGACATTAAGTAATGAAAATAAGGTTTTGCTCCATGCATCCAATAGACAAGACAAGAACAATATTTTTGAAAGAATTTTTATATTAAGGGCACCTGAGAGGAAAACAAGAAAGGTGTTTCCAATTCTCCTCGATGGGATGGGTTCTTGAAAGTCCTCATCGCTTCAGATCTAGCATTTCTCTCTCTTGTTGGTGTAGAAAACCCAGACAAACATAGAACTCAATTAGAGCTCACAAAGTGAAGAATGGAAAATATGACAATGATAATGTCTCAAAGTCAGACCAAAGGCATAGATTCAAAGTGATCTAATGAGCAAAAAAAGGTGACAAAAGAATGAGAAAACCCTTCTATTTATAACAAAATATTGGGTCATTCTAGATCTTGGTGTATGATTAAAATAATATTAACCAAATCTAGATCCACCTTTTATGGAATACTTTATTATATTTGTTGGAGGAAAAAGGTATTTGACTTGGGTCAAATCCCTTTATTTGTAAAAATAAATAAATAAATGATTTATTTATTATTTTAAGGAAGTGGTTGAATGATAATTAAATAAATAATTATTTATTTAACTATTTATAAATGATTTAGTCATATTTAACAAGGAATATTATTTAAATAAGATTTAAATAATTATTCCTAGAAAATAATAAGATAAATAAGGATTTATCTAATTTATTTCCTTGTTTTGGGTTAAATATAACTTGGAATAATAATTAAATTATTGTTTAATTGATTATTCCATGAGGAAAATCAAACAAATAAATATTTGTTTAATATTTCCTTTTGGAGTTTCCTATTTGGACCATAAACAACTTAATAAATGTGTTTTATTAAGTTATTTTACATAGCGAAAGCAATTTTATTTAAGGTAAAATTGGTCTTACATGGTGTACTTGGATCCATCTAATGATAATAGGTTAGATGACCAAAAAATGGTGTAACAGATTTCCCCCCGGCGTGCGAGTGTTAGGAGAAAATCGTATGACTGAAATATGTTGTAAGAACTCAATCACCAGACATCAAAAGGGAAGTTAGAGAGAGAAATATAAGGTAGCCTAATGTGCTAAAGAACTAGACGCTGAGGAGATGAGACTTACAGGTTCAACAAGTCTCTTTTTATGAGAGGGTACCTGTGCTAGGGGCGGCAGGGTAGGCATACCTATGCCCACCGAGACAAAGTACAAAAGAATAGTGCATCCAGTAAATAAGGAACCGAACTATAAAGTACTTGCTGGCATAAACAGAAGCCAGATAAAAAATATAATGAGGAATCCTACATACATGTTGTGCCTAGGATAACAGCCAGGACTTATACAATAATATCTGAGTACATGAGATACAAATACAACCCAAATTCCCCCTATACATGGGAAAGGGCACGTAAAATCTGACTGATACATGCAAATCAAAGAGGTGTTTCAAGCAGTTAAGGCTGACATCATCAAATATATGGAGTTGCATTGAAGGTTGCAATGAAGAGGTCATCCGGGCATGTGGGGGGCTACCTACAAGGCCACCCCCTCATGAGGGTTGAGACATCTCACACACACCTGGGAATCAACAATATTTGCTGCTGCATTGTTGGAACATCAAGTATACGGATCTGGATCATGCTGAAAAGGAGATGGAGCTGAGAAACAATCAAGTCAAAGGGTAATGAGAAATCCCTTTGCCTGATCCGAGGCACCGAACAAGTGTGGAAGCTAGAACTAAGGTACACCACTCTCTAGACATTTCTTCTGGAAGGAATGAGCTGATGTTGACAAAAGGAGGGTCGCCATAGGTGAGGCAATAAGGAATCGTCAACTAAGGCACGAGAGAAAATAGTAGAGTGACTGACAGATTGACACCAATGAGGATGATGAAATGAGGGGGACTGAGTAGCAAATGGATGACATCCCTTGTTAAAGCATAAAATACATGGATGATCTGGCAGCGACTGACACAATATCAGGAGCGATATGGGACAGTGGGACTGAAGGCCATAATGTGCAACACGAGAGAGGGACCGAGCAATGAAGGATGGAGGACTATAGTGGGATATAAAGGGACTCAGGATAGATTCCATGAATGCAATGATGACTTAACTTAGATGCTCTAAACAAGGGCGACTGGTGCTGCCACACAGTAAAGGTCCAGATGGTTGACCATAAAAACATGAGTACAAGGGGTTATCTCATGACAAAAATCAACATGAACAAGGACGATTAAAGAGGCAAAGTGGTGCCCCCATTACGAGTGTTGTAAGTGAGGAAATTCAATTTGGAGGAGAGGTGAATAGACCCTTCATGGACAAAATGTGTCTGGGTGAAGTATCAAATCATAAAAAACTAACAGATACCCATTGGAGTGCTCGGTGAGAGCTTTCCAACGGTGCAAACGATGTGTAAAACCAGGCTACGACTTGGTCGCAATGGGCGAAAGAAAAATCAACAGTTTTCTTCTAATAAGGCATTTTCCCTCCAAATGCATTCATTTGCTTGTGTAGCTGTGGTGAATGTAGAGAGGAGAGAAGGCCCTAAATCTCGCAATGATCGTAGCGGACAAACCGACCATTGGAATCAAGGTCTGTCAGTTGTAGGTAAGAGGCCTAATCCTACTCTTTCTTTTTGATGGATTGAAAGTTTAGATTAGGATCCCAAATATCAGGACAGCTCCTCCCTCATCTTCACAGCTGGGTCGCACTATTTGGGCCAAAAACTATGACCTGGGAAGCAGGTTTTGGCCTAAAAAGTGTGACTTGTCCCAGGATTTGGCCAAAAAGTGCAACCTATCAGATGAAGGTGATTTCAGTGTTGTTTTGGGATGAGAGTTGGGTTTTTTGTAATTGGATAAAGTTTTTCCTATCTGTAGACTGACAATTATGATGTTTTTGTGCAGATATGGTAGATATATGGATCAACTAGAGAGAGAGAGACCTGGGTACATTACAGACGAAGATCCAAGTGGATCATGGTGTTCGTCATGCACTGACCAGGTTTGGGGTTGTGAAATTTATGGAGAACCCTCTGATGAGAGCTGGGGAGCCCTTGTTGGCCCGGATTGTCAGTTATTTGAATCTAGATCATGAGGTCTTTATAGTGCAGGGGCATAGGATCGAGTTGACAGTCCAGGATTTGTATTTCTTGACTGGTCTCCCACCATTAGGGATGGTGGGAAATACACAGCCAGTGTTACCGCGGGGGCATAACATCATGGAGTTTGTAGAGCGACATTATCGACCAGGCCTCTAAGTTAAAGGGACTCAGATACCAATTGGGGATCTAGAGAGGTTAGAGACCCATGCAGTGGCGACAGCATTGTTGTGGATCCTGGGCATCCAGGCACTCCACCACATCATTGGAGGGCAGATGATGATTATGGAAACAGTGTTGAGTGGGACCTACTATGGGTGGGCCCACATTAGGGGAATTTTGAGGTATAAAATGGGCCTCCTAAGAAAAATGTACAACAAAAATAAACTTTATAACAACCAATAGGATTCAAGATGATGATGTCAACCATGGGGGATGATTCACCATTTTTTAAATAAAAAGGTACAAATATTAAAAAATAATAAAATAATAAAACTACTTTTTTCAACTTGTATTTTCAACTTATCTCCCAAAATTTTTACTCAAATTTCGAGTGGGAGTACTCGTTGGATGCAAAATTTAATTCCTCATCCAAGGAGTACCCATGTTGCATACTTTCGATGAACTCTACTACACGAAAAATGAGAAATACATAAAAAATGTGATTGTAATCACATTTTTTTATGTATTTCTCATTTTTCGTGTAGTAGAGTTCATCGAAAGTATGCAACATGGATAATCCTTGGATGAGGAATTAAATTTCGCGTCCAACGAGTACTCCCGCTCGAAATTTGAGTAAAAACTTTGGGAGATAAGTTGAAAATATGAGTTGAAAAAGTAGTTTTTCCATTTTTCCCTCTAAAATTTGATGACGTCATCAAATCTTATTTGATTTTTTCCACTATTATTTTATAATTTCCTTAGGAGGCCCATTTTAGACCTCAAAATTCCCCTAATGAATGATGTTGGTGTCGTTGAAGTGACAGCTGTCGCTTTGCAAGCAGCAAGTGAACCGTGATTGCTTGTATGGGACCATATTGTGCTCCTCCTTTTTTGAGAAGATCTCGACCTTGCGACCTCATGTACAGCTACCAGATGGGGGTCCGAGAGAGCCCAGGATGCGCTGATGGGGGCATTTACTTCATAGACTGGAGTTATTTTCCCATTGGGATCAAATGCCATTGTACATAGACGACTATCCCTATAGTGGGATGAGTTATTGTGGAGATCCAAACTTGCCACTTCTGCCTGGTCGAGTATGGGGGCCTGATGGTAAGTGAAAAGTGACTAATATTTTATTTGCATGTTAAATTTTGTGAATAGTATATATGGTACTAATTCTTATACTTTGGGTATGCAGATATAGCTCCGGTAAAACCGGCTGGATATATGGGATGACCTGCAGTATCAGGGACTGCAGGTGCTAGTGGATCGAGAACAGTACAGAATGAGGATATGAGCACCCTCCTGGAGGACATCCATCGTAGATATGAGGGGATGCTTATCGGTGTTTCAGAGTGGGGTTGGCAAGACTTAGACGCCCAATACGTAGAGCTATGTATTGGTCTACCTTCGGAATGGTGAGGTGTCATGCGGTGCATGGCAATGGCTGGGTAGACTGTGCGTGATATACGAGCTGCGGGAGCAGATCCATTGGCTCAGGATCCTCCAAAGAGTGATTAGATGTGGGGTAGGTGGTGCCCCCTAGTGTGTATGTAGGGGCAAGTGTTGCCCCCCAGTTTTGAGATGTGTTTGTTGTAACATGCTATGGGCATGTCATATGTATCAGAGTAGATGGACTCTAAAAACATGTTGTATGACACATATTATGAATATGCATTGTTTTGATGATCTTGAATGTTATTGTCTTGTAGGAAATGTGTGTGATAAATGCCAATCTAGAACATGGTTTGCAATGCTATCTACGTAGTGATTTTGTTCTCTAGGTACATGATTGAAAATAATGAATCTAAATTCATGTATCAAAAGTTTCACTCGTAAATATCATCTAAACAGGATAGGATTATGCACAAGATAGACACCATTGAGTTGTAGGACAAGAAGCAGGGAATCTAAACAAACATGCAGATGGAAGATGTGATGAGAGAGGGCATCAGCTAAGAGGCCACGAACTGCATCATATTCAGCTTGATTATTGGTGGTAGTACCAATGCAGACCCCATTAGAGATAACGAGGGTATGCAAGGGGATAAAGATGGCCCAAGCTACTGAAGCTAGATTCCGGGAACAGCGGCTTGCCCCATTGGTGTAGCCAATATAACGTGTGGACGGGAGGTCCGGCAAAATAGTGTCATAAGACAAGAAATGGGAGGAAGAAGAACAATAATGGCAGCGTGAGTGTAGAGTAGACATCAAACGACAACTACGGGATGGAGTAGTCTGGATAGGATGGCTATGACTCATAAATCGATGAGAGGGTGATGTATGAGGGCTACAGGAGGAATAGCTTGAGCTCATGCTACGAGGAACATCATAGATACAGATGATATCATCCCAGTTATGGGTGGGAAAGAAAAGGTTAGGGAAACCACATGACACTGCAAAGCTACCTAAATCATCAGCATGGGAAGAGAGGCTCACATACGAATCGTCATGGGGGATGACAGAAGAACAAGTAAAAATATGGTCAAATGATGTGGAGCCCAATAATGTCGCTAAAAGGAGATCAAGCAAAACAGACGAAGGGGTTTCAGAGGGAATGTACTCCGAGGGTTGCACGGATGATGATAGGTATAGGATGGGGGCGGCAGGTTCCGTCATCTCAACATCAAGGGGGGGTGATGTCAATGGTAGTAGGGGGATCCTTGAGTTGACCTGACACATGCTGCGCGAGGATGGGAGAGGTGGATTGATTTTGTTCAACCTCATACTCGCGAATTACCTCTAAAGAGGCTCGATAATGCATTAGGTGAGGAAAATGGTGAGAATAATGGCCATGGACACCACACAGAGCACAGGGTGTGTTGGTGTGAAGAGTCTTTGGGTTCTTGGCTGTGAATGAGGAAGAAACAGAGGGTTCAGGGACCGTGGACTCAGGGAACATGACTTTAACCATGGGTTTAATACGGGGCAACTCGGGACAAGTATGGGTGGCATGACCGATGCCATCATAGAAGGCACAAGGTTTGGTGGGTGGAGGAGGGGTAGGGTCAGTAGGGGTGGCCTTGTCTTTGGATGCCCCCTTGCGATATTTTCCTTTCTTTCCCGTAGTTGTCACAATAGGAGAAAGGTCTTGTTGAGGTGTTGGTGGCACTATAGCGACATAAGAAGCTAAGGGAATCGGTTGAACCAGTGTCAAAGCAAGGTATGGTTTGGGGTGACCTGGTGGGATCTCGGCTGGAGGGTTAAGGTACCAGACGGGTATTCCCAGGGTCAAATTAGGGAGGGAAGGGGTGGCCATGATGGTGACCGAATAGATCCCGGGAAGGGGAGCATGGAAAGGTATCTGACCAGTGGGGTAATGGCCAGGAGGGACAACTCCAAGATGGTTGAGACCTGGGGGAACCGACCCAGGAGGGTAGAGAGGCTCATGGGTACTAGTTGGATGAGAAGGTCCAGAAGGACGAGGTTCAGCTGGCTGAGGCGAAGGGCTAGGAGTAGGTTACGGCGGGCGAGGTTGAGGTTGCTAACTAGCAGAAGTGGGCTGCTTAAGGTCAGCCCGAGACGATTTCATCATGCAAACATTCTCTAAGCTGGGATCAGAGACAGGAAGAGGAGGAAGACAAAGGAATGTTCCAAGCAAGTAGGAGTCTTTGTAGACGCCTAGGGAAACACTAGTCAAAGAATCAATGGTTTGCTTATTGGCTACAAAAGAGATGGTCGACTCAGGGGAGGTCTAAGATTTTGGCTCATGATATGTCAACTGGTAAATGGTGACTATCTTTCCATTGTGAGGGAAAGACATCTTGTAGTGGACCGTGGATGGGACAGCAGACATGGCATAAGTGTGGCTATGCCCTAAAAGAATGTTATAATCAAGAGGGGCATTGATGACTTCAATGTCAATGCAAACAGTCTTGCCTGCAAGAGTGATAGGACAATTACGAAATAGGCCAATGGGCTGGGAGGCATGGCCATCCCATGCATGAAGGGTGATTTTGGAAGGGGCCAGCTCAGGAGATCCGAGTTGTTTCCAAACCGAAGTAGACATCACACAGGTAGATGCCCCCTTGTCAACAATACATCGAGACACATTAGCATTCCTAATTTTGATTGGGATTTGGAAAGCGACGGAAGCAGGAAGGGGAGGACGATCTGACTGACAGGCATCGAAAACAATCAATTGTTTGTCAGCAGGATCTACAACACCCATGGCGGATAGTAGCACCTTCCTTTGAGAAGGGCATGACTGGACGAGTTCCAGTGTTGAAATGGTAGCGGGATACTGCGCCAAATCATCTACTATACTATACGAATGAGCATCTCGACTGGAAGCAGCATTTCGGCGTAATGGGCCCTTAGGAACCTTAGTATGAACCTTAACTTTGGGCTGAGGGACCTGCAAAGGACCATTGGGTGTTGAAAGAGGCTCTGTAGGACCTGAAGAAGGTGACGCAGCGACAGACGGAACAGGAGGCTTGGGGTACTCATGAGACCAAGTTTGAAGGTTAAGGTCAACGGTGAGAAGTTAGTCAGAATTCATCATGAGAATCTGGTAATCAGAGGAACCAGAAGGGGAAGGTTGAGTGGTTACCGGGGCATGAGGTGGTTGAGTAGCCACAAATCCTTGCTGAGGGAAAGGATCGGTAAACATAGCAGGTTGATAAGTAGCTGCATCGGGGGGAATAGTAGGGGAGGCATGTTGTCCTCGTAATGTGGCCTGAGACTCCCACATCTACCGCATCTGTGGTAATATGGGGCAATCGTGAGTGTAATGACCGTAAACACCGCAACAAAAACAAGGCTTATTTGTACGAAGAGGCATGTCCAGCTTGGGCTGAGTGCCCTGTTGCTGGTTAACGGTGTTTGAGTCAATACTGGAAGGATTGGATCCATGATTAATAGGGGCAAATTGATTTTTATTTCATTTCCTCTTTCTTTGAGAAGAAGGAGGATTAGTCACACCCTTCTATGCAAAGACTTGCCCCGACTACGGTGGTAATTGCTATTGCGGGGGTTGAGAAGGAAAGGGAGGTGGAGGTGCAAATGCGGAAGGAGCTAGGGCACCAGGCTGTGGATAAGGATACTGGATAGGTTGGGTAACATTGAGGTAAGCAGGAGGTTGGGCAAAAGCAGGAGGCATGCCGTATCCTGGATACATGCTACCTGGAGGGGGGGAAGTTCTAGAGGTGTTGGCCCCTCCCGGAGGGAAACCATAGCACATAGGAGGTTGAGCATACGGATGCGAAAGAGCTCCAATGATACTGTCGGCAGAGTGAGATGCCCCCGGGGGCGTTAGTGCCACCAGGTCTAGGGAGGTCAGGAAGGACGGTATAAACATAACCAGACTGAGCATAGATGAGGTCATATTTCAAGGCTATTTGGAGGGCAGCTTCTTCAGTTTGAGGGAACTGGGAGGCGACATCTTTGCCAATGGTGGGTAAGAGAGATCGAAGGAACCATTCCATATAGACCTGATCTTCAAAGGTGGGAGCCCGACATAAGCTTCTTCTTCTCCGCCATTCATGGACATGAGCGGAAAGGCAGGTCGAAGATGATTGACGGAAAGAAGTCAAGAGTTCGGTACCAATGTCGTATCGGAGAGGGAGCTGGAAATAAGATAAGAAGGCTTGGGCAATGGTCACAAAGGTGCTATGGGAAGAAGCGGTCTGATCGACATACCACTTAGAAGCTTCACCTGTAAGCGTGTGTTGGAACAATCTAAGACAGATGGAATCATCAGTAATGGAATTGGATGAACACCACATGTGGAAAGATCAGATATGGTTGGATGGATCCTCGCTGACAAGGCCTTAAAACTTGGGAATATCAAAGGGGAGCTTGGTGGGCATAGAAGGCCAACCAACATTGTAGCGGATAGGATCATTGATCAACTAATCGAAATCGGGGAGACTAAGACCTACCCTATAAGGGAGCAAAGGGACAGTCGAGGTAGTTCCCGTGGTGGTTCCGCTAGTAACAGACACAACAGTAGTGCCAGGGTTGATGCTAGCATTAGGCCCTGGACTAGACATGGTGAAGGTAATAGGGGGAGAACCAGAAGTAGGGGGAGAACCCAAAGAATCAGAAGAAGAGTCAGAGTGTGGACTCAGGGGAGGACTAACTCGATGACAGCGGGAAGGAGTAAGTCAACCAACTGGAAACTGAGGGTGAAGGCCAAGAAGTCTCCGGGATATATGCCTTGGGGGCTCAATGATGACGACATAAAGGGAAGAAGACTGACCAACAAAGGTAGGGAGGTTCAGAATCAAGTGACTACAATGTTGAAACAAGGGCAGAAAGGTGCAGTATCAATTGATTTTAAAGTATTTTCCTAGCGGTGTTAACTAGGCTCTTCTTCGCTCAGGGTCAGTGTGTGGCATGTGTTAATTTTAATTTTTAAACCCAGACGTTTTGAGAGTAAAAGAAAAAAGTGTGTTGTGTAACTGAAAATAAATCTGCAGAGAACAGTATATAATGCTGAAATAATAGAAAATTAACAGCTAACTATGCATCGATGTAACCCAAGAAGGCGGGTCTCCCAAAACTAGTCTAAAAGAGGGAAAAAATGTAGTCAAAACACACTAAAGAGGGGCCAATAGATCTAAGGTCGGGAGGGACAGGGATCTAAGGGAGAAATCTGTTGAAAGGAGGTGCAGAAAACAACAAAGAGGTAGAGGCAAGTTTGTTGCAACAAAGGAGGAAATCAGCTAAAGGTAGAAGGGACAAGGAGGTGACCCTAGAGGCAAACCCAAACAAAACTATATGAGGTGATTTGGAAGGGAGAAGAGCTGATCTAAAAGGGATCTGAAAGTGAGCTGGCAGATCTGAAAAGAAGAAGGTTGAAACTCTGAAAATTAAAACGTCTAAAACAGATAAAACTCTTCCACAAAAAGCAGAGGGTAATAAAGCCCTAAGGGGCCAGATTTCCACTTAGTTGAGTAAAACAGATTAGAAATAGGTCTAAATGGGCTGAGACAGAGGCTTTAAAACCCTGACAGAAGCTTCAGACAAACCCAGAAAAGTGCTGAAAATTTTCAGAAAAAAGTGCAGGTCGCAGGTTCTGACCTGTTTTTTGTCCAGGTCACAGAGTCTGGGCTAAAAAGTGTGTCCTTCAGTCTAGGTCACAGGTTCTGGGGCAAAAAGTGTGACCTGCAGCTCCAGGTGTCTCGGTGGCAGATTTCAAAAAAAGTTTTCATCTCTGTTGCGGCTGATTTCGGTTACCTGCGCAATAGGGACAGAAACACACGGAAGTCAGAAATTGTAATGTTTGAGGGTTTTGTAGGGGATAAATGACAGAAAAATAGAAAAAACAAAAATCTGAAAAAGAAACCCTAGGGTCTGAAGCAGCTAGATATGTAGGAAAATGAAAAATGATAATGGTCGTAATTGAAAACCCGTGTGGAGTCACCAATTGTTAGTATGAATCTTTTGTCAAAATGTACGCAAAAATACCACTTTAGCTATGCATAACAAATAGCCCTAACATCAAATATGGCTGCCAATATCTTCAAATTTGTAGTTATTTGATCAAGACAAAATCTACACAAATCCAGATCTATGCATAAAAAGACATTAAGCAGTGAAAATAAGGTTTTGCTCCATGCATCCAATAGACAAGACAAGAACAATATTTTTGAAAGAATTTTTATATTAAGGGCACCTAAGAGGAAAACAAGAAAGTTGTTTCCAATTCTCCTCGATTGGATGGGTTCTTGAAAGTCCTCAGCGCTTCAGATCTAGCATTTCTCTCTCTTGTTGGTGTAGAAAACCCAGACAAACATAGAACTCAAAGGGAGCTCACAAAGCGAAGAATGGAAAATATGACAATGATAATGGCTCAAAGTTAGACCAAAGGCATAGATCCAGAGTGATCTAATGAGCAACAAAAGGTGACAAATGAATGAGAAAACCCTTCTCTTTATAACAAAATATTGGGTCATTCTAAATCTTGGTGTATGATTAAAATAATATTAACCAAATCTAGATCCACCTTTTATGGAATATTTTATTATATTTGTTGAAGGGAAAAGGTATTTGACTTGGGTCAAATCCCTTTATTTGTAAAAAATAAAAAAATAATTGATTTATTTATTATTTTAAGGAAGTGGTTGAATGATAATTAAATAAATAATTATTTATTTAATTATTTGTAAATGATTTAGTCATATTTAACAAGGAATATTATTTAAATAAGATCTAAATAATTATTCCTAGAAAATAATAAGATAAATAAGGATTTATCTAATTAATTTCCTTGTTTTGGGTTAAATATAACTTGGAATAATAATTAAAAACATTGTTTAATTGATTATTTCATGAGAAAAATCAAACAAATAAAGATTTGTTTAATATTTCCTTTTGGGGTTTCCTATTTGGACCATAAACAACTTAATAAATGTGTTTTATTAAGCTATTTTACATAGCGAAATAAATTTTACATAGGTTAAAATTGGTCTTACATGGTGTACTTGGGTCCATCTAATGATAATAGGTTAGATGACCAAAAAATGGTGTAACACTAGGGTCTTTTTATTCATCATCTCCTACACTGTTATCATTTTCATTATCACTAGGAGGCTGATTGGTGTCATCACTGTCATGACTGTTGTCATGGCAGTCATGAGTATCCCCTTTGTTTTCTTATTTCTCACTGCCTATTCTATCAGTGTCATCTTCTTTGTCATTGTCTTGTTATTAAAATTATGTTTTTGCCTCACTGGTTTCATCTTCTTTATTATCAGCACTATGTTCATCATTTTTTGGCTCATCCTCATGTTCATCATTGGTTTCCATGTACTCTACCTCAACATGATCCTCTTGGTTTCCAACATTATCATCAAACACATCTTCAATGTGGACTGATTTATCATCACCTTCACCCTGATCTTCATGTTATTCTTCATTTCCACTTCCTGTTTCACCTGATGCATCAAGAGAAGGAGAGGAAGGGAGGTTTTTCTATGGTGAGTGTACTTGTGCAGATGAGGAGGTTGTGAGCTTGTGAAAACTTCATGGGCTATGAAAAAATCCCAAGGTATACCTTGTAGCTCCAACTGATGTAGTACCACCATCTTTATCAAGGAACAAGCTATGCATTTGCTAGGAATGATTCCTCCTCAGGACAATAGAAGACATCTTCTCCATGCTTCTATAGAGATATTAGGGCAAGTTGAACAGCTTAACTCGTGTGAAATGCATGAGGAGTCTTACATGGTAGGAATAGAGTTTTGAGTATCTCTCCTCATAGATGAAGTACTTCATGATAACCAACATCAAGGGTGCAAATATGTGTTTGATGTGTGAGAAAGGGGAAATTTTCTTGCTTCCTTCTCTATACCTTGTTTTGATGAATGGCTCAAAAAAGTCTTTGTCCAATTTTTCCTTCTTAAACCACTTCTCACCTACTACAGGGATACCTATGGCCTCAGAGATGGCACTTGCTAAGATCTCAAAATCCACTCCTACAAGGCTTTAGTGCTTGTTGTGTAAGTTGAGAATTAGGAGCCTTGTAAGCTCAAGGTTGCTCTTCACTTGTTTGAGCTTCTCACAAAATTGAAAACATCTTTCATTCTGAAAAAAATGATAGGATCCTAGAAGAGGAGGAGATGGCCACTGTGCTTTGAGGTTCCAATCTATTGGCTTTCCCTCCCTTATGTTTTGGTCCCAAAGGCCTTTGACCACTTTCACTGCTACTGTTGTTTTCAGTTCCTGAAATAATGATAGGAGATTTTGGTTGAAAATCTAGGGTTTTATGCAGCAAGGTGAAAATGGTGATGAAGCCAACTTTGGTGAATGAGTGATGTGGAGGCAAGGGTTCTTAGGATCAAGTTTCTTTGGAGCCTAAGGAGTCCTTTCTTAAAGGTGTATTGCAACCACCTTAACTTACTTACCCTTACATGACATCAAACTAGTTTCAAGGAGTTTTAAAAACAAAGGCTCCTTTGCATGCACTACCTAGGGTTTACCCACTTAGGGTTTGAATATTCAAAGCCACAAAATCCTACAATTCATTGAAAAAAAATTTGGGGACAAGGAAAGGAATTCACTTACCAATTTTAGCTCTCTGTAGACCTTTGGAGGCAGTTTAGAAAGTGAATTTGAGAGTTAGGGCAGAGAAATTTCTTTTTTGGAGGGTTTTTGCATTAGCACAACACCTTGCCCGAGCTATCGGGTCGGCCCATTAGCACAGCACTGGAAAGCATGCTTGTGGGTTAGCACACCACCGAGCATGTTCAGTAGTGTCGGTCTTCGGGCGAGTCAGTCCCACGTTTACGCAGCGCCCATGATTAGCGCAGTTTCGGGCCAAATTTACGCAATGCCATGTTGTTTTGAATGGGAAGAAGATGGATTATCATAGTGCCAGCCCTTATTTGTGTAATGCCACTGATTTGGGAAGCGCTAGAAAAGTTTTCCTAGAAACGGTCAGAAAAACTCGGCTTTTCTCCTAAAGCATTTTTTCTCTTCACCAAGTGCTAAATGAGTTTGAAATAAAACTGAAGCACCTTTATACCTCTTAAGAAAAATAAATTGAACTTATAAACCCACTATACTATGTTTTCAACCTTTTTTTCATTTTACTGATACCCTTTATATCTTTTGCAGGGGTTTTTGAAGGCTTTCTCAAAGCATCTTTTCTTATTTTTGTGGTGATGGCTCACTGAGGGGATGTAGATGTCATTTTCATCCTTTTTATATTTGTAATTCTGGGCATTGTTCAAACAGTCTTTGGCATGTATTTAACAAATTGAAAACATTGCTTTTATCCTTTTTGGCATTCTTGATTGTAGGTAACCCGAAAAATTTCCTTTTACCTCCTTACTGATTTTTTAGGCAGTAACATATTTATTTTGACAAAGAGTTTTAGCAAGTCATACCATGCTATGTGTTCCCTTGGCCACTTCTGATTTATTGCAGGTGCCTACAGCACATTTTCCTTTGGTCTTCTTAGTCCCTTTTGGAGTTTTGACACCTCATTTTCTCAACAATGAACTTATGCTCAGCATGATTTTATCCTTTAGAACTTTACCTCATGCTTGTCTTCCATTGATCATTTTTAAGACATTTGACTACACTAGGAAGCCTAGGCTCCATCACACTAATATTCTTTACCATTTCTCCCTTTGGTGTAGGTGAAGCAGTGTTGCTTTGACAAACCCTAGAGAGCACCTTGGATATCCTTTGAATGCCTTCTATTGTTATGAAGGAGGACTTATCATCTTCATTTGACCTATTCTGTCTATCCTTCCAAACCTTTAGGTTTGAGGGCTATTAGAGAAGAATAAGTAGTGTTTTCTTCTAATTTCTCTATAGCTCTTTCATGTTCATTCATTTCTGTTTAGTTCACCTCACCCTTTTGCCTTATTCATTTATAATTTCTAGAAATCTTCGATGTGTACTTGGTGGTGTTGAGGTGACTTCTATCCTTTTGGTCCTTGTACTGGCCTCTTGCTTGGCAAAATTATTTTTCTAATCAGTCACAAAACCTTGATTCTCTTTAAACACAGGCCTAATGCCTTTCCTTGTTGTGGAGATCTTCTTGTGATGATTCACCCTATTACCTTACTTCTTTTTATGTTGATGGCCATCTTCAATCATTATTTGTAGAAATGTGAGCAAGGGTAGCTGTCCCTTGTAGAATTTTTGTTTTGACTGTAATATTCCAAATTAGCTCAAGCTAATGGGAATATACAATTTTTTTTTCATTTTCTTGTTGCATGATTAAAATTGTAAAGGAGGATCAATAAAACTCCTAAACATTAAAATAAATCAATGCCCCATGTGAACATGGACAAATCTGGGTTATTTACATAAGCACACTTAGGTGTGAAAGAGACTGGAGCACTTGACCAAGTCAACCAGGACCAAATCAACAATGCTGTGTAGATACAGTGAATCTCCTAGAGGCACAACGCAGTTTTAGTTGGAGGCTTCTCATGTGAATGCAGCTAAATCATTGAGATGGTTTAGGGTTAGACAAGACTTTCTTCCTATAAAAGGAAGAGGAGGACAGCAGAAGAACGTTGTTGATTATGAATATTTCTGAATATATTATCTGTTTAGACATATCATTCTCTATTTTTTAGCTAAGGATAGTGTTGTTTAGCACTAGGGTGTTCCTGTTTTGGAATCCCACCTCTTCCATTTAGGAGTTCTTGGAAGAGTCTTGATGATCTCATCCACTATCAGGCATTTGGCCAAGCTCATCTTCCAACTACAATGCAGATCCTGTTGAGGGTTTGGTTGTGTTTGCAAGTTACAACAAGTGGAGGCTAGATCTGCTCAGATCTAGACCATTCTGGGCCTCTTTTCACTAGGAAAGTCTTCTATCTCATTGGAAAGAGAGTTCTGAACCTTTGGAGCTAATATTTCAAATTTTGACATTAGGCCAACCCAGCGCTTCAACCTACAACGTATTTTTCCTTCCAGGACTGTTTTATTTTCAAGAAGGAAGTTGCAGGGTGTTTTGACACACTTTTTGAGGAGATATCTCTGGTGTTGGGGTTCTGCCCTTCACTATGGTGATCCATGGATTAGATTTCTGACCCATGTTATTAAAAAATCTGATTTTCTTCCATTGTAATCATCTTCAAAAATCTCTGAATACTACTGTAGATATGCTGCTTTAGATCTCAGATCTACTCTCTATGTTGCATGTTTTGATCAAAACCCTAAGGGGATCTTGTAAAGGAGCCTTTATAGTGTACAAATATAAAATAGAACTAATATTTTGTACACAGATTTTCTCTAGATCCGTAGTGTAATATACAACTGCTACAGCTCTTATAAATAACGTTTTCAAGCCATTTTGCAGTCAATACATGTGTTGCAACACTCTTTCTTGAGGAATTTCTTATATTCTTGTCTTCTACATTCTGTTGTATACTGTAAGGGCCTCATTATGGATCTAATTTATTGTTGCATATATGAAATTTGATCCCTCTTATTGGTCTCTTGCTCATGCTCTCAAAAACTACATTATTTTCTTGCAGTATTGTTGCATATTGCTGCAGCCCCATTCTTGGGTGTTTTCTAGCCATACTATGTGTGGAAGGTCTATTTACCTCACCTAGTTTGATTTTTTTTTTCTCCCCTTTTGGATTTATATGTTAGATCTCTAGATCTAAGGGATCCAAGGGCTACAAAATCATTTTAGTGCACATACTTTTGGAAAAGTGCATTATTCCAGAAGGTATTGCTGAGTGTTCGCATTTGGGAATATTACGGTGGTATCAAAGATTCTTTCTTGGCATAGCTTGTGCTTTCATTGAAAGAGACAAAGCCAATATGACTTCAGAAGAAGATGAGCCTCTTACTAACAGAGAAAAGAGATATATTATTAGAAGACAGAAGAAATTTGATTACACCAATGATGATCAAGACAAGGGTAAAGCCCCTAAAACTGGAAGTGATAAAGAAGGAAAGGAGTTTTCAAAAACTCTTTTGACATCCATGCAAGATCTTACTAGAGAGACCAAAGAGATGAGATTGGATAGAATAAAGGAATCTCCTAAGAGATTTCATCTTGGAGAAAACTCTAGCATATCTCACCACTGGAATGATCAACCAGAGAATCAGCCACAAGTTTCCCAACACTCCACTATGCCTACCTTTTTGGCTGTGGGAAATGAAGGGCCACAAGAACAAGAATCCCTTGAAGAATACTTTGAAGAATATGAATCTCAGAATCAGAGGTTCAAATATCAGCTAATTTTTCAAGAGTTTTGTCATCTGAAGGACAAGAGAAGACCAAGGTATCAGCATAGATATGGTGGGTTCACTCAGAATCATGATCGACATCACTCTATGGGTAGATTATTCCTACCCAATTTTGATGGTTCATCCAAAATTTCTGCCAAAGCATGGGTAGAAAAGCTTGACATCTACTTCCAGCTGAACAAAGTCCCTGAAATGGAAGCCATCAAGATTGCATCGTTGCACTTTGAAGTTGAAGCACATGACTGGTGGCTCCATGGCTTGTCTACATTGGGTCATGCCAATGTGACTGCTTATTCTGAGTTCACTAGAAGAGTGGTGGAAATATTTGACAAAAGAGATCCAGAGGCACCTTTCATGAGCCTTGCAAAGTTGAAGAAATCAGGTAACATAGAGTCTTACATTTCTAGATTCTTGAGATTATTTTTTATGGTTCCTGATTTGTCTACAGCAATGAGGGTGTATATGTTCATCGATGGCCTAGATGAACCTCTTCATGGGTTGGTGAAATATTCCGAGCCCAATACCTTGCATGATGCCATTGAGAGGGCCAGAGACCTTCAAGATGCCTTGCAAAAAGCAAAGGCAAACTTTCATAATAGACCCTCTTACCTTTCTAAAGGGAAGGAAGATAAAGTTTCTCCTTCTAAGGAGAAATCATTCAAGAAGCCTCTTGATATAGAAGTCTAGAGAGAGCTAAGGAAGAAGGGGCTATGTTTCACTTGCCAAGAATCATGGGCACCTAGACATAGATGTGCTGCTGGGAAAGCACACTACATAGAAGTCTTCTCATATTTTGAGGAGGAAGAAGAAGATGATGAACCAAGAAGAGGTCACAACACTAAAAAAGTTGAGGGAGTTCCAACACCATCAGGAGATGGGAATGGAGCTTTTTCTCCTTTTGGAGGAACTATTGCATCTTTGAGGGGAGTACCTAAGTACTTGACCTGGAGAGTTTATGGTTCAATCATGAATCAGAGGGTATCTATTCTTATTGATAGTGGGGCCACCCACAATGTTATTGATGCTCATCTTGTGAAAAGGAGGGCCATACCCACTGATACCTTTGAGGGATTTCTCTGTTTTGGTCCCAGGAGATAGAACAATGCAATTCATGCATTATGCCCCATCACTTTTAGTCACCATGGGATCCTACACTTTGGTGGATCACTTATTTGTAGTTGGCATACCAGACACCAATGTTATTTTTTGTGTTCAATGGTTGATTACATTAGGGAAAGTCACCACTGATTGAGAGGCTTTGAAAATGGAATGGGTGGAAAAGAAGAGTGGAGCACCTTAAATGATCAGAGGCATGCATTCTTACCCCTCACATAACACTTCCACACAGAATACAGATATGGATTTGCGCAGTGGAAGCAAGGACCTTACAGTCACATTTTTTATTCTCATGAAAATTATGCATGGGACCCTCTTATCTAGTGGAAAACCCCCTGGGAAGCCACCTGATTCATCTTTTGTGGGGAATACCTCACAACTTGTTTCTCCAAACTTAGATCCAAGAGGGATTGGAGCACTTGAATACAAAGCTATAGCGCTGGGAGGTTTGGGTAAACTCAAAGAGGAGGGGAATCTTCTCCCCTTATCATCATCAGTCACTCTCATTTCTAGATCTGCTCTGTGGGAGGAGAAGGATGGGAGGATCAACCTTACAACATACACCTTTGGCATAGGAGATGTCAAGGAGGAGAGCAGCAACATGACAAATATCTCTATTGACATACCATCAATGCTATCATTGTTGAGAAGTGTAGATCTATATTGGAAATCCCAACAGCTAGTGGATTATTCCAAAGATCTTCACACATGTATGATACTTGATGACCAGTTGCATGAAGAGGGCAACTTAGTCCAAGGAGGAGTCATCTATCATCAAGGTAGAGTATTTTTTTCTAGAGCTTCTAAGCTCAAGCAAAAGATCCTACAAGGGGCATACAAGAAGTTCTGTTTCAGCCATATGCACTCCATGAAGATCTACAACATCATAATGAGGAGTCTTGATTGGGAAGGCTTGAAAGAGGAACTGCATCAACATTTTCAAGAATGCATGAGCTATGTGGAGTTGGGGTAGCCAAGGGACTCTATGCAAGATTCATTTCATCCATCTCTTCCTTCTTTTGAGAGAGGAGAAAGATCCATGCATGACTCCATGTGTATGAGAAAAATTATTGGTGTTGGCACAAGGGGTCCTGACCCAGGTTTGGACTTCAAGGTTTTCCAACAAACCCCTATACTACTTTCCCTTTCGGCAGTGACCTGCTTGTGCAGGTCAAAGTCTCACTCGAAGTAGTATGGGTGGGTGCTGGAACTAGGTTCCCACACCCTGAGAAAGGATAGGTAAGGCAAGCAGAGCTACATTCATCCCTGTGATACCCAGATCGCCTCTTTCTACAGAGGGTCAATAGGTCTCTATTTGCATCCATGTGGACTAGATCTATAATTATATACTTTTATGACAGTAGCACAATATTGCATAAAACATAATAGAATAGATCCAAATATACAAAAAACACTTACATAGATCTTTCGCAGCTTAAATACAGAATGTGCATAATGCAGTAATTACCAATGATTCACACAAACAGTACACATAGATTTATTTCTCTATCAACCTTTCTTATTCATAAATTCATCAGTTCCTTCTTACAATACCCTTCCCAGCCTATGCACACAGCAACAGGGTCTGCACATAGCTGGACTCTAGATCTCCATGCACACAGCCAGCAAGAGTCATTTCCCCAAAAACCCAAACGGATATCTTAAACCACAATTCGCATCAATAGCTCTTCATTGCCTACCTTACAATACAAAATGTTCCTCTATTTATAATAATCTAGCCTAAACTTTCCTATAGTCTGCAAACCGTGGTTTTCGGACCCCTGGTTTACTCTTTTTCCCATTACAATGCTTTCAAGGCTTTGACCCACCCCAAAACCCCTACACTAGACTAAATATAATCAAAAGTATTCAAAATTGGACCAGTTTTGCAGCTCGTAGGAGACCATGTTCCAACAGTCCCCCAACACAATCTTGTGACTCGTCCAAGTCACTGTGGTGGTGCAACCACTATCTGTACACGCAAGGTATTGAAAGCAAGGATGAGTAGAGGGAGCACTTCCTGACTTTGGGTAGTAGCTCATTGTGTGAGACTGACAAGCTTCAGGGAGGCAGGGTCTTCCGGAGCTGTGGTAACCTACTCCAACATCCAGTGGAGGTGTACGATGGTGTTATGAGCACCCTGAGATATCTAGAAGGTAGTATTTCCCCATGGTTTCAAGCGCTTTCTGACAATGTGCTTGGTGCAGCGAAGATTGCAATCATGTTTATGAAGGCATTGTGGCTTTTAAAGAGGGCTAGATGCTGCGCAGGGACGAGGGAAGGCAAAGTAGCTTCGACCTGATCGAAAGTAGCTTCCATCTGTCATAAGTCTTCCTAGACACACTGAAGAATGGGGTGGAATCAGACTGTTGTCCAGAGCTTCATAGCTGCCTCGACCAACTGAGTGCCCCGAGTAAGCTGCTCCTTAATAATATTCGTTGATTCCGTGATCAATGCAACCCGTTGTGCCCGAACTTCTGGGGTATTTTATGCTACTGCCATGCATTTCGGCCATGGTTACGGATCTCTTGCAACAAAGCAGTGTATAAACCCTATAACACCTCACAGGATAGCTGCATTAAGTCTATTTGTAGGTCCGTAGCTGTCAGGGCGTGGTTTCCAACCATGACAGTGCGAGGGAGTGAAAAAATATGTCTTTCATTGGATGGTAGTCTGGAAATGTGGAGAAGTTGTAGCGTATCCCTATATCACCTCGTCCCTTCCATGTGCAGGACTAGCTGTGACTTGACTGCATCAGTGTTGGTGGCGAACTGTGGCAATTTCATACCCTCCTTCATGGTATCGTTCGAGGCCATTTGGCTGGGTCCTGTGATCATTCCTGTCGTGCAGCTGTGATGCCACTCTGCATGGGGTTTAAAGTCAATTCTCCCTGAAGGATATAGAAGCCAACCATTTTATCAATCTTGTCATCCCCAGACCCTCGCAACATGATGTCTGCAGGGGCTGAACTGGTAGGTGCCGAAGCGTTCGGTGGGTTAGGGACCGCCATAGCAACAAAAGCACAGGCTTCCAAGAAAACGTTAAAGATCCCAATAAGCGAGCAAGATAATAACAGAAGCAGGGTACAGAGACAATATGGAGCCCTGAGCGAAGTTATCTTGTTGACCTTATACTATCCAGGGCTATCCAATGGTAGAGTAAACCTTACTTGAAACTTACCATCGATCGTCCAGAACAAACTTACCATAAATGTCCATATTGATGGCCAGCTGCCCATTTTTCATAATGGTAAGGTTCCTTTCCCACCAAAGTGCAGTGGTCTGACAGTCACTATTTGTACCTGAGGGATTTCCCATGGATTTACGGATTTTGGATGACACCTGCGTGCTACTCGCATACCCCAAATTAAAGCCGATGTCAGGTGTTTCGTAACACGGTCCAGGTACCACTCCCGCAACTTGGCCACTATACCTCTTGACAGGCGTTCTTTTCCCTTGGTCAGGGCATCTGTGTGCGGCAGAGCTACATCGAGTGTCCTTATGCCATATGTCACTTTAAACTTTTGTAGAGATTCAACCCGCAAATTCTCCCAATTCCGCGTGTACTGGTGCAGCTCTGCATCTAAAGACCACGCCATCAGACGCAAGCCTAGGTCATGGACAACCAGGTGAGCTTGTTCGTTTTGCGTCCTATGGCACCATTGTGTTTCCCATGTCAGCAAATATCTGTGTGGGTCCTCTGACCCAAGGAACCTTGGGATCCGTCTTCTAGCTAGGACTCCAAATCACAGGGTCATCTTATCCTAACACTCCTCCCAAGTGCAAAATATCAGCCCATGAATATCCCACCAATGCGCAAGGCTAGCAGAAGTGCCCCTAGCCTACGTTCCTTGGGAAATTTGGCTTCAAATGCACATAAAAACAAATTAATGTCATCCACATCCTCAAGGTAGGGAAGGTCTCTTACCTCGGCGTAGATGCAGTGGAAGTCCTTTGTGACCCGAAGACATCGTAGCGCCAAAACCTGATGCAATCGGCCCTGCCAATTCTCCATTTCTCCATTAGAGTCAGAAAATCATTCACTTGCCTTTTCCCAGAAGATTACTCCTTCCGTCCTGGGGTTAATCTAGTCTTCTTCCTGCGTAGTAAATTTGTAAATGTGATCTATTTCTTCCTCGTCGCGTGCCGGCTCGGTATACCGTGCACCTTCTGCGGGATCCAGTGGTACTATTACGCGCATACCATTATTTTCAAACACCATGCTGCGCTTTTTAAGATTGATTAAACCCCCCATATCTATAGTCCAGTCTAGCCCTAGGATTGCAACGTAGGGATCCGCATCTTCCATAATTTCTATTACTTCAAAGTCAGCTAGGACTTTTACCCCTGCGATATCTATCATGACTTTTGGCATCCTTCGTAGAGGGATGATCTTTTGTTGATTTTCCATACACAGCTGGATGGTGGACCATTCCAATTTAGGCTCTCCCATTCGTTGCCATGTTTTCTTTGGTAATACATTCGCATCTGATCCAAGGTCTAAAATAACTTGATCCATCTTGTAGTCACCAATCTGCGTAGTCAACTGCATTTCTCTTTTGGTGCATTTTTTATATCTATATAGCTTGTGTACATCCTTGGTCCCGGGAATCAGATCGGTCCGAGCTACGCAACTATGCATTAATGCTTGAAGGTTCTCTACAGCCTATGGATTATGTAGCAGCTTTAGACATGCCTGCAGAAAGGGCTCAACCCCCTCCTCTATCTTGAGGTGTGTTGGCAACTGTGCAGTGGCTGCTACTATTTTGTGTCCCTTGCTGATGTTCGATCCTTCCTGAGAGGTTGTAGGATCCCTGGCAAGTGCTTTCTTTGCTCCCTGGGTGACCATCCCACTGTGTGTTATGACTTTCACACTCAGGTCTATGTTTCTTAGCTCGGCTTTAACTCTTTGCACATTTTGCGTAGGGGCGGCTTGTTTTTCCTGCATCTTGGCTATTAAAATTGGGCAATATTCAACCACATGGTCCAGCTGTCGACAATATTTTCACGATGCCCTGGTGGGATTTGGGTAGTCTCTGGCGAAGTGTCCTACCTCCCCGCAGTTATAACAGATTAGCTGCCCATGTCCCTGTCCTATGCTTCCTCCCCGACCTCCTCTACCCCTTGCTGGAGAGCCTCCAAAGTTTGCAAAATTTATTGGCAATGCAGGGTCTGATTGTACCCTATACAAGTTCCCATGATCTATCATCAAGTCGTAAGTGTGATAGTTCTTCTCATCGTGGCCCGTCGACCGACAAAATCTGCACCATTGTTTCTTCAGTTATGGGACATACGCACCTAGACGAGGGCAATTGTTCGTATCATGCAACCCCACTACAGGGCAGTCATTGCACTATAGCGTAGATCCACTCCATCCTAGTCGTGACTGAATGGATTCCCCACTTGCTCCTGGGCATACCACACTATGTCCTCCTACCTACATGTAATCTGCCAATAGAGGGCATTGATCCTTCGTATGGCCAGATACCCGACATCATATGCATCATAGATCTACGTGGGATTCTTTTCCTCGCTCCTTTCATAGGTTTTGAATTTCCATATGCATAGCTCCAAGCTACTCCTAAATTTTTTGTACCCCTACCAAAGTATCTTCTCTAGGTGCAGCTTCTAGTTTCATAGCGACTTCCATAGCTTTTTCCTGTGACTCAAAAGTTTGGTGACTCATTTTTGTACTCAGGTGGGGTAATAGAATGGCGATGAACCATTCCGTATGTTGTCTATCATCATACTCAAACCCTCCTTCCCCGATTGGTTTCTTCAATCGCTGATCAGCCTCCCACATAGATTCAAACACACCTTGCTTGAAGTCCTTTACTTTTGCTACCAACTGAGAGTAAGATTTTGGCCTCCGAAACTATTGCTTCAAAGCGTCTTTTATATCTTGAATAGATGCACTCCCGTTCTGGGAAATTTATTGCATATACCAGTCCAATTCTCTGTCCTTGAGTGCCAGGGATAGTTTCACCCTCTTCACTGTATCATTTGTCACATTTTTCATAGTCCAGACGGAGTCTGCAACAAACCAAAATTGGTCCATATCCTCATCCCCTACCCCCTTGAAGGTAGGTAGTCTCAAGTGCGCAGCCATATCACTGTCTAGTGGGGGTGGTGGTATGGGTGAGTTCTTACCTTTGTGTGGCCTGGGCGACGGTGTAGCCAGGGGGTCTTGCGCAGCTAGTTCTTGAAAAATGTTATAAGCGGATCTCCCCCCATCGAGGTTGGTCTGATAGTATTTACCACTGCGCATCATGCTCCCATCGAGATCCGAGGTCATTCAATCAGTATGACTACACAGAATGCTATTTTCACACAGTAATATCTAAATTAGCAATGGTAATGTCTTCAGAAATTTTCCCTGGAATCCTTTATAGAATTGTCGTTCGGCCTCAGAGTATGAGACAAACTAATCAAAGGCAGATTCTATCACAAATCCTCCTAGCACATTGTCCACCCAGTGATCTACTATGCGTGTGATAGTATTATCAGACCTCTCCAGCTGCTAGATCAGCTCTGGGGTCCACTTAGTGACTCACTCATCCTTCCAATACTTTTGGAATTCTATGAGCCTAGCCAGCCACTCCTGAAGCTCAATTGAAAATGTTACAAAGAATATTTTGTAGCTTTCTGTAAGAATTTACCTATTTTTCCACTTTTCCGTCGTTAAATTCTCGCTGCTATTTTCTTTTACCACGAATTCCTGGATCTACTTTTCGAACCAGTCCTCAATTTCCTTCCTTTTAGGCTTCCAATACTCTCTTTTCATTACCCAATCCCTTTCTCAAAATCCTCCAGGTCCTGGAAATGGAACCATTTTTTGGTGTGAGGGGTCCTAACCCAGGTTCATAGTTCAAGGTTTACCAACAAACCCCTATACTACTGGCCCTTTCGGTAATGACCTGCTTGCGTAGGTCAAAGTCTCACCCGAAGTAGTATGGGTGGGTGCTAGAACTAGGTTTCTGCACCCTGAGAAAGGATAGGTAAGGCAAGCAGAGCTGCGTTTGGCCCTGTGATACCTAGATCACCTCTTTCTGTGTAGGGTCAATAGGTGTCTATTCGCATCCACGTGTGCTAGATCTATAATTATATACTTTTATGACAGTAGCACAATATTTCATAAAACATAACAGAACATATCCAGATACAGAAAACACACTTA